>JBBBDQ010000554.1:55000-655000 GCA_037127315.1 Ascarosepion bandense | reverse complement strand
GTTTTTTCTCAAAATAAGATTTTCGGAATATTTATATTTTATAACTATGTAATGATAAAATTTTTAATATTTTTAACTTCAGTTTATAAAAATATTTTACATATAGTTTAACGACATTTTTACGTTGTTTCTCATCCTAAATTTTAGTTCGAATATGTTAATTTTAGATGATTTCTGTTTAAAATAACTCAATTACGGGAAATAAAATTATATATGAATTAAAACATATATATAAAATTCAATATACATATACAACATTCTGTTAAGGCTATTCATAATCAAACATATTTTTATCATCGAAGAACACGCTTTTAATCAATGCAGACAAGGTTCCCATTTCAAAGGCGAGTTTAACTTTTAACTTCGTCTCCCTAAAAGCGGTTTGATAAAAGGGGATAGAGCAGAATTACTCTTTCATTCAAGATACCTTCAGGCCTAATTTTATCATGGCCTGATGTACAAATCCCACTGCTTTGTGAGAACTGTCAGCCATTACGCGATTTTGAATCTCTAATGTTAACTGAAGAATTGTTTCCATGGTGAGCTTCGTATTAAGGGGATTTCAGCTTAACATCGAATTTATAGTTTTAGTTTTACAAACTTCTTTTGACATAGTAGAAGTAGTTTATCTTTGAGTTCTGTGTGTGATAGAAAACGATAGTTGTACAAATTATTAAATTTTGCATAGGCTTATATTTTTTATAATTTAGAAACAATGCTGTCGGTGAATAAATTGTGTGGGCAGTTGTAATGCACAATTAATATTAGGCTTTGAAATCATCAAGAAATATCATTTAAAATGACATATTATAAAGAAGAAAAAGAAGATGGAAAAGAAAAAAAAGGCAAAAGAGAAGAAAAAGAAGAAAGAAGAAAATATGGGAAAAAAGAACAAAAGGCACGACGGCGAGACGACGACTATAACGACTGCTGAATTCATAATATACCCATCTCTTTATAAGTATAACAAAAAGCGCTAAATCATAGATATTTTCCATGAAGACTTATGGGAGTATCCTATATCTTCTGATAAAATGTAGTCCCTCCCAGTAGTAAAATCTGAACTTGGATCAGCTTTAGTCTTTCAGAGGACAAAGCAGTAGAAGCCGATGAGATCTTAATAGAAATGCCGGCAGCTTTAAACGACCTTTGGATCGATAAGGTTGTGGGAGTGACAAATGAAATATAGTCGCGAAATTCCGAAATACTCTAATGACTCAAAATTCAGAGTATTACGACAGAAACTAAATATTCTTTTGGATAGTTCTTGTAAAAATCTGCACTGAAAAGAAAAATGGGGACGAAAGTGTTGCCTATGTCAGAACACTGGAAAAATGAATAAATTTTGTAATTTGATTAATCGAACAATATGAAGTATAGTAGTTATGTAATTTACATTATTGATATTGTTGGGACTGTTGACCTTAACTTTGTTGTTATATTCACGATGATACGGCTATTGTACGACCCGAACTTCTTCATGATTTGGAACTTTCAAAGGAATTCTTCATTTTGATGACTGGGGTAGATTGTTCTACGAATAATGACTATTCTCAATGTTTTAACTGAACTTTTTAAGTTTTTTGTTAACCACTGTCGTCACCAGGTGCTGAACTCACAACGAATTGTGTCCGACCATGGTTTTTATTCACTGAGTCTTGAATCCCTGAAAATATAAAGCTATCATACTTATAAATATTATATAACTATTTCGTAGACATGTCCGTATGCTCCATCTGATCAAAGAAATTCATGCACTGCTATAATGAAGAACAGACATCCCATAATATTTCAATACTGCCTTCTTTGTTTTCAGTGAAATGTTATATATTAAGAAAACATAAATAAATTATTGTGACGAATGTAGATATTTCCTTAACATTTTAAAAGTTCTGTTCGACTATTAGGTAGCAATGTGACATAGCAGGTGTTAAAATGTTTTAGCATTAATACCGTAGATGAACAAAGACATAACTGAATTTTAACAAATTAATTATGCAGTATGTCTGCGCAAACAGGGTTAATTTAAAAATAAAAAATTATCAATGGAAACGTTGCTGATACGTATCAAGATTTACAAACATAATTCCGAAAATATAATATCGACACACAGCTCTACTCAAGGATTAAACTGTAATTTACTATTTCACCAGGTTTATGAAACATTGTTTTAACCGATTATGCTAGTCCTTAAACTTTCGTTTGTGAATTTGGAGATTTATTAATTGTGTGTTCAATTCTTGATTCCGCTAGTGTATTTTGACGTAATAGAAATGGTGTGACTAATAAGTGAGTAGTATTAAATAAGCAAAATATATATATCCCTTGACATGTAAAGCGGAACTAAAACAGTATAGCCCCTTAAATTAAATAAAATGTTTGAAATACATTGTAGTTTATCTGGATTGATATACAACTGATAAAAGACAGGCAGCAAAATAACCGAAACGTTGTGATAATAAAAACTCTACTAAGGAAAATAGTTTGTATTTCGATAGAATATAAATTAGCATGATATAATTACATGAATTCAGACCGAAATAAAAAAAATGTGTATTTTTCCACCCGATATATTTATATTTTTTATATATTTTTATCAAGTTCCCCAAAAGCAAGGAAGTAAAACCACTGAGACACAAGATGTTCTGAAAGAATTATAAAACTGTAACCTTACTAAGGAGGATCGCAATAGAAATGTAATAAAAATATATAACGATTGATATTACATTTAAATTTCGAAGGTTAAAGTTTTTTGCCATTTTGACATGTTTTTAATGTGATGACTTTAAAAATATTTAATTTATACTAAAATTTATTATCAGCTAACGTTATCATAATATCATATGATATTACAGATTCAGAAAAAATATTGAGATAACTGTTACAAAATTCAGTTGAACTAGCGGGAAGACAGCAGAAGCCATTAACTGTTAGAAGAACGAATGTAGTGTTTTTAGCAGAAGCTACCACGAATTCGTGGTAACATCAAAATTCATGAAAATGTAGAAATTTAACTAACTGATGGGGGAGAGCATGTTTACTACAAACATCTGAAGGCGTATAAGAATAAGGAAGTTTAGTTCTCATAATTCGCACAACGTATTTACGAATCAAAACATGTCCTCAGAAATAAAGAAAACAGAGATGGAATTATCAGCAATGTCTAATCCTCTATATTAGAATAAATTTTTTGATAATTCTTTTATAGATGAATCACAGAATTGAAGCCAGGAAAAACTGGGTTTTGCAGATAACTGTTAATACCACGAACAAATCATGGGAGAAACGCCAATGAGAGCACAAACATTAGCTCCATACTGCCAATAACTGATAGCTAATATTCTATCAAAAGATTAAAAGGTGGAGAATAAGATACACATATTTAATATTAGAATAGCATGGGGAAAATCGAGTAATCTAGTTAAATTTATAGCAAAAAATGGACAGGCAAAAAATGTTGTGGTAAAGGTGGGTAAGAGGTGTAGAACATCAGAAGACTAGAAGTTCTGGCGAGCTCGGATCACCTACAGACAGGAATTATATCATATAAAAAAAAGAAATATATATAATCATGCTAACAGAAGTAATTTACCTAAATTCAGTGAAACTAAAATAATAACGATTAAGTTACTTTCCTGAAATGCACATAATACATTTCAAGATTTGCTATTATTTTATAGTTCAAAGCAATAACCGTACAGTATTGAAATATTCCGTAAAATTCCATTAAATTAGATAAAGCTCTTCCATTTACTGTCAATATTAAGAAGCCATTATTCTTCGTTAATTCATTAATATTGCCCGAAGACGTTATGTCCGTATAATTTAAATGAATATATGCAACCCTGTTATATTTCCTGACGTGAAAACTGTATAAATACAATTGCCAATGAAGTGTGTACTAATAAAGTTATGTATTTATAGTTCAAAGACATTGGTATAAGTACACGAAAGCTGCAAATGCAAGATAAGTGTTTACCATAAATATTTACTCTCGTTAGGTTTAAAGTAAACATTTTAGTGCTGTTGTATGAGAAAATCTAGTTAAAAACGTAAAATATAGTTTTATCTTCCTTAAAATATACTAAAGCAAATTCTGTGTTTTTTTAATTTTTTGTTTTTGTTTTGTGCGTGTGCGATTTTTTGTCTGTTTTAAATTTTTGGGTTGCTGAGGTTGGTAGATTGAACAAGCAATGCATCTTCGTAGGTAGGTGTGGCATTTGATAAAATATTAATATTGAAACCCAGCGAAAGATTATTTCAATCATTTTGTCCCTTGCAGAAATCATCAGTTGCCTATCGTGCAACAGACTTGGAGATTCAACAGTAAAGCTCTTAATTGTGCAAACACGGTTTTGCAGAAGTGATCATGACGGGTCAGATTCCCTCAAATTATTCATCGGGTTAAACAAACGAAATAAATCGCACTACTGAAATATTAAAAAAAAAGTTCAAAATTTTCTATATTTATGTAAGTTTTATATTTTTCTAAAATATTAATTTACCAATTCTTATTCTTCTGTTTGTCGTGTCCGTTCAGATTATTAACGCTCATTGTTCTTCACAATTTTACTCTTTGTGGCTTTTTGAAAGTTTTCTTTTTTCATCATTTCTAAACGCTGTTCTGAAATTCATATTCACAAGCGAAAACATCACTAAAAGACTCACGGATCTAACATATAAAACAAGAACTTTTAGGTAAAATTCGACTTTATTCATCAAAATAGTCTCCTTCTAGGTTGATACACAGAATCCAACTATTTTCTAAAATTCAATACCATTTTGTGGAACGATTTTCGTTTGACCTCAAAGCTCGGTTTTCGATATTACTTTTTTATTGGAGACAAATCTCTTTCCCTAGAGCGTTCTTTGAGGTCTCCAAATAGCCGGTAGTCGCTGGATGCCAGATCTGGAGAATAGTGTTGATACAGAAACAGTTTGAAGTTAAATTCATGTAGTTTTGCCATCGTTGCTATCGACTTGTGACACAGTGGGTTGTCTTGGTGAAAGATCACATTTTATTTTACATTTGTGGCTGTTTCTTTTTTTATTTCGTCCTTCAAACGCACCAATAATGCAATATAATAGATGCTATTTGTGATTTTTCCTTTCTCACGGCAATCGAGGAACAAAATACATTGCGCATCCCAAAATACGGAGGAAAAATTTTGCCATCAGATTGACAAATGTTCAATCAAAATGGGGAATACACTGCATTCTGACATGTTCAAAACATCTGCTATCTCACACAACATCAGTTGACGATCGGTTAAAACGAGTTTGTGATTTTTGGTGTTTTTGATGAATTTTGGCGAACTGAGCGTTGTGTCTGTTCGATCTTGTTTAATACCACATCATAACCGCTGTTTACGAAAGCACTTATTGCTTTACTTGAAAAGTAATTTTCCTATCAGAAATCAATGCTCTATCAACAAACGAAATTCTGATTTTTCCATTGTTTTGAAAATTTACAGGAGCAGCTTCACTGACATAACTATAATTATTAAAATAAAAAGCCTATTGATTCCAAATTTTTTAGATGTTATGTGAAGGTTAGTACTTCATATAAATCATATTGATCTTTTATTATTCTATTTTTTTTCAGGCCATGGGATTTATAAAGTTAAATGGCAATCACAATTCCCAGGGAGCGTTATAGCGCTGTGTTTCTACGCGATTCTTGTTTCCAATATGTGCTCTTCCTAGAAAATTTATCAAGCCCTCTTATTTTAATATGTGCCCTAGGAACTCCAACTATCTGTTTTGATATTATTAAAGTGTTAATTTTTAATAAAACTTATAGTTGGTTAAAATGACCAAATCCTGCTTGTTCAGAATCAGATTTTGTTGCAACATGTCTTTTCTTCAAATTTAGAAAGTTCGTCCATCATTCATTGACATAAGGTAGGAGTGATATTACGTTATAGTGGCGTAAGCTTAATCGAATTCAATTTAATCTTCCCAGAGTCCTGGGTAAGACGGTAAATTGCATCCAGCAGCAAGGCCTATGATTGGGAGGATGTGAAGAGGATGTAACCACCGCTTAATTGCTGTTGTTTCCAGGTCTACCCTTACTCGGAGTGGTAGCAGCTGTTATGGTGCCAGCTATAGGCAAATAGTTACCTCTCACTCCAGACTGGTGTCAAAATATTTTGAAAGCTTAAAAATACACTTTTATAGAAATATATACATGAAAATAGACATTTGTAGAAACATGTACATTTTTGTAGAAAAAAAATTATTGCCATAATACATTTTTAAGGAAAACATTACCAGCAATGTATTTTTTAAAACAAAACTAGAAGACATCTTCAGATTTCGAAAATAAAGAATTTTCTCATCAAAATGTGACTAAATCAACATTCTCACTATAATGGATCATTAAAAAATACCTCTGACGCCAAAATGTTTTTGACATTAAAAACTCACATAGTGTGATATACCGTTAATGAAACTCAAACAAACAAACAAATCATTCTGGTACAACTTACGAAGTAAAAACCATGATCTTCTAAAATACTGATGATTAATATGATTTCTCCGTATTATTTTAACTAATCCCTATTACTCATGTTTGATTCACACCATTAAGCCACACACACACACACACACACACACACACACACATATATATATATATATATATATATATATATATATATATATATATATGAATTATTTTGAACATTATTTTTACCGATACTCGTATTTAAGTAGATATTCTGTTTTTAAGTAAACAGTATTTTTATATTTATATTTTACCGGCCTGATTATTTACGATAAATTTTTATTACGATAATAAAAATGATCTGGTGGCACACATTTTCGTAATAAAAATTTATCGTAAATAATCAGGCCGATAGACATAAAGATAAAAATACTGTTTAATTAAAAACAGAATGTCTACTTAAATACGAGTATCGGTAAAAATAATGTTCAAAATAATTCATTACAAATTGTCGGTTGCTTATAACCAAGTTTTGTTAAAATTCGTAAATTTTCGTAACATGTTTATATATATATATATATATATATATATATATATATATATATATATATATATATGCAACAATCATTTCTAAGGTTAATAATTCGAATTACATACATTATACATCACTGACGCGATGGAATACTGGGTCGTAAAGCGATAGAAACAGCCCAATGTATGATAGTTATAAGCAACGTAAAAATCAATATCGTGCATCAATTTAATATTCTGGGATGTGAAATAACAAATGATGTGTTAAAATGTAGCATATATTCGAAACAGAATAGAAATAACGAAAGTGGTCTTCCATAAATTTAGCAAATTAATAATATATCGGAAAATATTGATAGAACCAAGAAGAGATCTTGTCAACTTATGCAGTAACTAAGCTCCTCTATGTCAGTGAATGCTGATCAATTTCAACAAAGATTACGAATGTAATGCGGTCCTATCTAATATACTGAGTAGAAAAAGAAAATAGAACCAAGAAAACATATGAAGATAGTCAAAAGACAGTTGGAAGTACTGTGACGGGTACATACGTTGGAAGTCCAAAAGAATGCATCATTTAGAGTGCTTACTCAATGCAAGAAAAACAATTTTGTGTGGATCAATCTCGTGACAGGTTAAAAGGGCACCAATAAACGTTTAAAAATAGTTTGGATAACAAGAACTGTGCGCATCCATAGCCGCTTATGTCCTGAAATGATTTGAAGTAGATATTTTGTAATGGAAGGGATGACATTTTAATTAATTTCTTAATAGTTGACAAAATTATATCTATTTTGCATATTGTACTCGTGTTACACCGATATTTTCATTTTGTTTTGTCATTTCTTTAAAAATTTCGACAGAGCCCATTTTAACAACTGTTGATATTTTTACGAGGTTAATATAGTAAGAGGTTAATATACTAGAACTGATACCACTGAATAGATTTCAAGAATCAATTATGATCATATACACTCTTAGTCAAGATCTTAAAATCATAAAATGTTTAAAAATATCAAATACTGTTACTTTATCTAAATATGCTTGCGAAATATTTACATTTAAGTCGAAAATGTAACTTATCAGCAAACAAGAGGAAATGTTTAGCTAATAAATGATTAGTTAAAAAACAACATTGAAAAATTATATATATATATATATATATATATATATATATATATATATATTTTTTTTTTTTTTTTTTTTTGGCTGGTTATACTTATAAGATCATGTTCAAAAGCAAATTACTGGTCAAAAGCTTTTAAACTAGTGAATGTGCTGAAATGTTCAAGCGTGCAGATATCTACTTCGTTAATTTCTAGTATAACATTCAAATTTTACAATAGCTAAAGAGAAAAATTTAACATACTTGGAACAGGGCAAGATTACTGAAATTCAAAGACGTTGTCTTTCGCATCGGGCCATTGCAAATGAAATAAGCCACAGCAGAAATATTATTGCAAAAGTCATTAAAAATATGGATGCGTATATTTGTAAAACATCAAGCGGTCGCCACAATGAAATCTAATCATCTCTAGACTGACGAATTAGGTGAGGCTAACGTCAAATCTAATAATTGCAAATACAGATGCCGAATGCAACTCTCGGGCAATTCGACGATATTTAATTAAGAAAGTATTTAAGAACATAAAACGGTTGCAGAGGCTTCGCATTCTTCCCCGTCATAAAACCACCCGTTTACAATGTTCTTCAAATTATCAACCTTGGGATGTGAATATATTAAAATGATGTTGTTTCAGACGAGAAAATATTCAACTTTGATGACCAAGATAGTTTTCAGCGTTACTGGCATGGAAAAGATGACCCAAAGCAAATTTTCTCAACACGACACTGTTGAGGTGGATCAATTACGGCCTGCAATTTCTACAATGATACACTTGAGTTATAGGAGGTAAAAGGTTATCCAACTATTTGCACTCACATTTGAAGAAATACATCGTTTATTACTGAAAGCCCTCTTCTATATAAAGAAACTGTATTTTCCAAGAAGTGACTGCAGCAATCCTAACGTTCAAAGTTCGAATAATTTTACATGGCAAACACTATTGAGTTTTTATCCATCCACCGTACTCTCCAGATCTAAACCCAGTCTAGAATGTTTGAATTTAAATGACTGAAGATATTTATAAATAGGAATCACAATTTCAATTTGTAGATTTTCTTCGTGCTACAGCTTATGCATCTTCGGCATGCACCCGTAGCATCATCATGTAGAAGTTAATGATTGTTGTAAGCCCAGCATTGGCCCGGAAGAAAAACACGAACTCGGGTATTGTTGAAGCATATTTATTTAACGAGAGAACAAATACAAAGTGTGTTACACGTCAGTCGTAATACCAAGCATTAGACCGGGGTAACTCAACTCAACTACATATCTAGATGTATAGTCTTCCGGCATTCATAATAATAGGAAGTGTTCATTATAGTCCAAAAAGTGTAGATTCCATAACAATAATGTATATACCAAAGCGAATTGTTTTACTAAAATGCAAGTTATACTGAATAATAAGCTGTCGGTACGACGTATTTGTTCCATGTTTTCTGTTTCTGTTTTTATTTACATTACCTTATATAATCTCGGGGAGCAGATTTCGAATTCCAGTTGAATCCATTGCATTCACTTACGCGCAAATACTCTTAGGAAAGGTAGTAATCCGTCTCTTACTTCCAGTTATGGGTTAAATAACTGGACAGCTTAGGTTCTATAGATTTGGCTGGCAACCAGTCTACCGCAGAAAGCAATGGCAACCTACTGAGGGATAATCTTCTGCCCAGTCAGTCATGTCTCTTTTGAGACATGATCGCCCAAGCGTGTTTTACGTATGGCACTCAAATGACTTATCTCATGACCAAAATAATTTTTTAATCTTTGTTTAAATTGACAAAATAAAAGCTTAGAATTTCATGACAAATTACATTTTCTAATTAAATGAAAATATTTTGAAAATATATTTCGATTCAATAACAGAACTTTACATTTTTAAACCTTTTGTATCTGGTTTTAAAATTTTGACCAGGAGTATAATGAAAATTATTAGATAATATAAAAGTATAATGTTACAAAACACAATATCTGACCTTATTGAAACTACAACTACATCCTGGAAATTATATAAAATAGTAGAATTTTCATTTTAAGAATGTAGCTATAAAATCATTAAAATGTATTCTATAATATTCTGTATAATGAATCTTTGCTTTTTTCCTTATTATATAAGCAGATTCACATTCATTAGAAATTAAATATTCCAGGAGAATGTAATAACTGTTAGCAAGAAATGAACATTTACGGGGTTACATTTTAAAACGTAATATCTGAGTATTAAGAAGTTTAAATCAAGTGGCTAATACATTACTTTGTTTCAGCCACTAATTTCTTTTGAAATTTTTAGTTTATATGATTAAAACATGGGAATTTGTTTATCCATGAGACGAGAGATTTAATTGAAAAGAAAACTGAAATAATTTATATTTGCAAAAATTTTAAACAATAAAATAATTATATCATTTATATATTTCAAAGTGACGGGTAAATTATTTGCAAAGCAACTCTCCAGGTATTAACTCATCGGGTTTTCCTGTTAGGATGCGTAATTAATTAAAGATAAAAATTATATATTATCCTTTTCATAAAGTGCACATGCTTCAATTTGGTATAATTATAATTATATGTTACAATTTCGTCTCCCGAAGGATGCTCTTATTCCAGAGTTTCGTAGAGTGCAGAAGCTAGAACTGAATGTTTAATTCATATATTGCATTTATAAAATATATATATACACACACACACACACACACACACACACACACACACACACACACACACACATATATATATATATATATATATATATATATATATATATATTAATCATGTCACCCCAAGCAAGGCAGTAACGCCACTGATGCGCAGGGGGCTACGTAAGAGTAAGATTGAAAAAGAGAAACCGGAAACCAAAACAGGGAACACGGTATGAGCCTCTACACCTGTTCAATAGATGTGGGTGGAGTCTGAACCGGGCGATAGTTTAGTCTATCTACTCCAATTGAGAAAACAAAAAAAAAAGAGTAAAAAATGGAAAAAGAGTAAAAGATTGGAAAGAGAAAAACGCAAACCACAACCTAAACAGGGAACAAGGGATAAGCCTTTACATCTTTTCAATATGGTGGAGCATGAACCGGGTGATAGTTTAGTCTATCTACTTCAATTAGTCTATCTACTCCAATTGTATTATATATATATATATATATATATATATATATATATATATATATAATCTTAACATTGTATATTTACATAATAGTTTATCTCCTTAATTTTAAGTTAACATCTTCTAGTCTTCAACTTTCTTTCACATTTAGTCCCAGTCTTTTTTCTCTTTTGGAGATACTCTAGATAATATATACTGTTAGGATTTTGAGTGATATGTATGGTAATTAATTCGTAGCAATTTCATCAGTATTAGATTATTATAAATATTCTGTCATCCGTTGGCAAATTTCACGAATCCTTTATGCAAATTTTTATTAGAAAAGGAAATACATTAAAATTAGCTATAAACATATAGGTTTAAGGTGATCCAACATACTAAATGCAGCTGACACGTTTTTGAATAAGTGGGAAGTTGGAGATCAGTTAAATTTTACGAGATTTTTGATAGATACTCTAAAGTATAAAATCGTACATTCTCATGATGTCATAACTAAAAACATTTGACATGACAAACTACGCATTTTTAGCTAATACTTTTATGCTTCTAAATCTGACAATAGCTGATTGCAAATATCAGTGAAACTGGAAGATATAAATTCTAAAATAATATTGAAAATGCAATCACATAAAAAATTTAACAAGTATTTTTCTGTAGACAGCTGATCCTGTTTGTCAAACATTTACCATGTGGATGTCAGTCAGTATTTATTTGTGTTTCTTAGGCTATATGCAAAACATTGATGCTAATGTATGGGCTTCTAATTAATATGCGACAATCGATCAGGATTATTCAAAGAATAATTATATTTATTTTTAGAATGGTTTCAGTTAATTGAATCTTAAAATTTTGGCAAATTCACACGTTTTTGCAATTATCTTGATCTTTGCCATCATATATATATATATATATATATATATATAATGTCGTTAAAGACAAGACTTTTTTTACCATATAACATGATAAATTGGAAATAAACAACACAAGCCGACTGGTTTCGTCCCCTCTCGTCAGAACTGTAAACGCGTAGAAAATCATGAGAATAATGTCTGTCGCGGATGACCTGAATGAATGGACAGTGAAAAAATAAAAGTTATAATATCTAAAGATGCTAAAGACACAGTAAAGGACGACCAAGCAAACTTTCTCTTGTTTACAAAGATAGGGTCTCCTGAGCTTGATGAACAGCGTCTCCAACACCTTGAAATGGTATAACGAGTGTGCTCTGGCCAAAACCGAAAACCAGTTTGCACTGAAATCCATAGCACAGGTCGGATTATTTATCAAGGGATCCGCTTCAGAAGACTCGTGGCGTGAGGCATGTAACAGGTTATCATATTTTGATAAAATCTGTTTGGCCCATTATGTAAGTCTGATAATTGCGTTCTGTCGTTCTAAGAAGGCGAGCAGTTATCAGTATGATTTAAAACATCTCATCTCCAAAGGATTTTGCTGTATGTTTGAACGAAATGCTACAAAATGTAGTTAATTTGTTCTCTTATTCTCCTTCAGAGATTGAACTTACTTTCTTTGTCCATAAACTAGATTTTAGCATTTCTTTTACCTCTATAGATAGGGGATATGTTTTCTGAATTCGTGGTATATTATGCTCAACTGCATCAACCTATGTTTAACGATAAATCTAGCAACTTTCTAGCCAAATTGAATGATTCGGCTTATTCTTATGCCAGTTCTCCTATTTCTTGATCTGAATTGAAGTGGAGAATTGAAAACCTTAAAGTCATTAAATTCCTTAAGAATAACCACTCCTTGGTTGTTACAAAACCGGATATGAGATCTTTCGCTGTCCATATGGACCGCAAAGATTATATTATTTAAATGTTAAGTATACTTAATGTCCTTTCCAATTTTCAACTTCTTTTTTCCATTGAGACTCATGATTCCACACTAAATTCTGGATTTGATTTCAGTAACATCTTGTCAAACGAGTAAGCTGTGGGGTTCTTTCCCTTGAAAAGGCTGAGGAATTGAGACCTTCTTGTTATATTAGTCCCATGTTTCATACGGAGAGTGTTTTGCTCAGACCCACACTCTCTATGATAGAATCTTCTCAACATAAAGTCGCAAAGTGGCTGGCTATAATGTTTCAACCAGTTGTGCAACATTATAGTTCTTTTTGTATTAAGGATTATTTTAATTTTCCAACTTCATTCGAAATTGTGAGGCCTCTGATTGATGTATTTCTTCATTTGACATCCGCAGCCTCTTCACCTTTGTTCTATTATCGGAGGGTATCGATATTTGTCCTGATTTAACGCCTTCGACTCTCACTCAAGAGGATTTGTTGAACCCATTATATTTGCCAACATATCTGTCGATTTTAGTTTTCATAATATCATGTATCGTTGGATTGATGGTGTAGTGATTGGTTCATCTTTGTGTCCTGTTTTGGTGAATATTTTTGTGGGATTTTACGAGGAAAGGCTTCCTTTAGTTTCTTCCCAAACCACGGTTTACTTCCGTCATGTGGATGATACATTTTGTGTGTTTAACCATGAATTATATATTGACCAATTTTTATCCCTACACAATGGTATTCATCCTGCCCTTAAATTTTCGGTACATTTACAGTACATATAGATATCGATGATTCAGTGCCCTTCTTAGTCGAACTTGTGTTTATATTTTATTGGTTTTACAGTAAAAGGGTGGGATCTAGATGCTAATTTTCTGGCTTAAGTAAAATCATATATATGAGTCACCAGTGAGCTAAGTTCATCGGAGCAGAAGCCGTGAAACTATTTGTAGAAGAGACACAGGGAAGCCATAGTGCGCCGGTGAGAAAGTGACTATATCTGAGCTGCCAGATCAAGATGTATCACATTACAGATCTCCGTTAGATTTTGTCATGGCTCTTAGGTAGATAGCAAAAGCACAAGACCAGATAGGGCAGCAGTATTCAATGCAAAGGCAGATGATAGATTTATATATGTGCACAATTATTTCAGGTAGAGAAAACTTCCTGACTCTACACAGAGAACTTACTTTTTAGCAAGCGAATTTAGCTATGGATTCTATATAGTCATTCACCTTGAGGTCTGTTGTGAGAGTTAAACCGAAGATATATATATATATATATATATATATATATATATATATATATATATGGGGGTGTATCTGTCTGGATAAGTGTTTGTGTGTGTGTGTAGAATGTAAAACAGTTTCCGAAAGAAAAGTGAAGCTGATACAACAAATATTATTATTCTTCTTGTTATTCTTTTTTTACTTCTTCTTCTTCTTCTTCTTCTTATTATTATTATTATTATTATTATTATTATTATTCATGATGCCTTCCACCTGAGAAATTTTTGTCAATCCAATGATGCCTAAAAGAACACAAAATTTCTCCCCTGAATCTCGCATTTCATAAAAACAATTGTTCTATTGCATAGTCTCTACCCAACATACGCACATGGAAAATAAAAATATGTGCGCATGTGTGAAAAATTTTATGGCAAAATAATATCCATAGTTATTAAGTTTCCAAAGCAGAGATTGTTGTCGAGTTTTTCTATTCGGAGAAAACACCATTGATTTATATATGGGTGCTTACCGAGAGTTCAAAAATACGCAAATTTTGATATACGTAGTATCAGACTCTGAGTAAAATGGTTCAATATTTGCTCCTCTACATCAGAAATATATTGGCAATTGTAGTGACTATGTAGACACATTGCCTTTGTCTCAAATCCTTTTTCTCTTACATGCTACTGTTTCCTACTTCAACAGGTTCGAACATTCATAAATTAATTTTCAAATTCCGTGGTCTCACATTTTAATTTGTTATATTTAACATATATCCTGTACAGATATATATATGTCGTCTCGCACCTAGAGAAATATAAGTAAACACCTCTTGACAGTAAATATCAATCAAATTACACAGCTCAGATCTATTTATTTGACTATCGCTATCAAACAAACACATCTGTCCACTCTTTTTTATCACTTCTGTCACCTGTAGATGTACATTATTCCTTTCGGAATCCGCATTAATGTGTAAGTTGATCGATGAAGTTTCTTCCTAGTAAACCTCTTGATCTTTTCCAATAATTCAGTTCATATATGACAGAACATAAAATCTTGTTTACTTCAACAGCAATCGCAGTTAAACAACAACAAACTCTCACTGACGGTGCTCGTAAACTTCGGTAGGTTCATATCTGTTTTTTCATTGGATATAAGTCTTTTCTACCTGATCCTAATAAATGGATGTAATATTTTTTGTCAGTTACTTTTTCAGCATGAATTGTATCAATGTATAGAGGAACTCTTTACAAAGTTGCCGTTAAATCTAGCACGTCCAGATTTGTTTTCATTTTGAGTTAATATTCGATTTTGACGATGTTGTCTCGCTCATTGCAATTCTAATAACACTGCGTTTAGCTAGACATACAATCAAAGGCTTACCTATAAAAACAATTTCAATCTTTCTGGTATATTATATAGGCCAGTATTTAAATTCATACTTTATGATTATAATCGTATACTTATATGCTTTTTAGTAGTTAATGGAATTGGTAATGCAATATGTGTTCAAATATCTATATATCCTAATTTTATTATTATTATTATTATGGTTTATAAATGTATTATATAGTATTATGATATAATGCTTTCATAAACTATTGTGATAACAAAAATACAATATTAAGTTGGACTTTGTATTGAGCACTATTTATAATAGTAAATGAATGAAAAGAGCTTTTATATACTTCTTTTTTTCCTTATATATATATATATATATATATATATATGTGTGTGTGTGTGTGTGTGTGTGTGTGTGTGTGTGTTTATAATTAATGTTATAACTAAAGCATCATCATCAGGCAATCAAAATCTATTGTTATGTGAATATTAGCTATAAGTGCTTGTCATTTGTAGTGACCAACTTATGAAACATTATTATTAAACTGATAAATATATATACATTATGCTAAATCACTTATATATATATATATATATATATATATATATATATATATATGTGTGTGTGTGTGTGTGTGTGTGTGTGTGTGTGTGTGTGTGTGTATGTACGTATGTGTAAGTTTGTGTATGCTAGTGTATCTTAAGTTAAATAATCAAAGAGTGATACAAGTTAGCTCTAATCAAGACTTTATTCTGACATACACTTTCAGAAGGTGATGGTATTTTACATTAATATTGTCTCTACTTTTCTTCAATCAGACATGTGACTGAAATTATCTAATCACAATGAGTATCTCCTTTTTTTCAAAGTAAACTTATATTTTCTACTTTACTCAAACGATCCATCAATACTATTGACTACAGATTTCAGCAGAACTACATCTCAGTTGCCTAAACTATTTTCTTCATCAGTGAGGAAGTTTTCTAGCATTTGTTGTCATATATGAGGATATTACGAAGCAGTTCAGATTATTTTCTTTTATTTTTAATGTTTTTCTTAATTTAAACATACTTTTCAGTTTTTTTATTGGTTATTTTGCTTTTCCAAATCAATTGAACTTTTCCAGGCACATATACATTTGACTCTTCTAATATCTTCCAAGGAACGAAAAACTCTATTACCTCTATATTAGGATTTCAAAATCGTAGATTTTAGCACTGATGCTGTAGTTTTTGTATTGATTATATATATATATATATATATATATATATATATATATATATATATATATATATATATAGTTAAGCAGTTTTCGGTCATAAGTAAATGAGACCAGTCAACAGTTAAATGAAATACTGCTAGATACGTATATATTGTATAACGTAGAACTTTGGAATATTTTTGCAACGTTGGTTTCAAACTCTTTGTATCTTCATTTCTTATAACAATAACATTGAAACAGTTTCATTAATAACTGTTCATTTATATATATATATATATATATATATATATATATATATATATCTGTGCATGTTTATATATATATACATATATATATATATACACACGCACATACAAACACACACACACACACACACACACACACACACACACACACACACACACACATATATATATATATATATATATATATCCAAAGAGACGAACTGTGATACAGCAAAACAAACCTGTATGTGAATGACGAATATATATATATATATATATATATATATATAAGCTGATTTATCTGTAAAACACTGAAAAACATCAATCTTGGCACTTAACATTATCACAACTAAATATTAAATATATATATATATATATATATATATATATATATATATATATATATATACATGCTAGTCTGATTAAGATTTTTTGTTCAGATTAAAAAGGCATTTTTTGTGGAGGAGTTAAGTTAATTGGTTCTCGGTTATTTAACCAGTCTATATGTGTTACTTTATAAAAATTACAACATTCTAAGAAAGAACTTTTTCGTTCTAATATCTCCCCTTACATACACACAAAAAATCAGAATTAGTAACAATTTATTACTATGTATCTTATTTAACTTTTCGAAATAATTCCTCCCCACTATTTGGTGTATTACGCAAAAGAAGCATTAAATATCAAGTCCAAAGTCTTTTGGAAAAACAAACATAATATATGTTGGCTTCACAACTATATTAACAGAACGGCGACCGAATTTTTATATTTCGTCCTTTTCTGAACATCTCCAACAACATTCCTGTCTACATTCACAATATGAAATTAATGATTGTCTAAACAACTATACTTCACCAATAAAATAACTAAACCAAACTGAAGATATAACGTATATTTACTATTACTAAATAGTACCTTATTCTCGCTTTTCATTTTCTACATCGTCTAGAAGTTCCTATATTTCTCTTTATGGATGTGCCATAAAAACTTTATAACATGTGTATCTTTTATTGCCACGTTGTTGACTACCTGATATAACCGTCGTGGATATGATGATAAACTTTTTTCGGCAGTCTTTACTGTGGAAGATTTTAGGAGGGTCGTACCGCATTTTAATTGATGTCTTCCTAAGATGCATCTTGATTTGCTTGGTAGTATCTGTTAAAGTCTCAACTGTGCACAAATTATTATCCCGAACAACTAAGATCAAACACAATGAAAGTATAGAAATACACTTTTATAATAAAAATACAAGCAATGTATTTTTATCAAAGAAATTACTAATACTCCAAGGAAATTACATTTCACCATTAATAAACCAAAATTAGTTGATGTGGCGCTACACAATCACATCATTATTAATTTTTTTCTTTTTGGCCTTCTATTATAATCACGACAATTTTGTGCCGATATTTTTATAAGTATATACAATTGATCATTTTTAATTTAATGCAGATACAAACATAGTTTTCTAACGTTTGACGCGAGCATTAATTGTTTAAAACGATGAATAACTGAATTATATACACGGCCTTTTGACGAACGGTATTTCTGCCAATCCCATCACATGATTATTTGTCTTATCATTGACTTGTCACTGAAACCAAAGCTAAGCGATCAAATCATGTTCAATGTAGGACAGGCCACACCTACTCTTTACCAAAACTTGACACCTAACACACATTTGGGAAGTTATTTGCGATGTTATTTGCGTTTTGACCAGGGCTTATTTTTATCCGTTTATAGTTTGAAGTGGAACGTTATATAAAAACTTGGTTTCTTTAATATTATCAGGTTTGTTTCAGGAGTCATTGTCTTTCTTACGAAAAAAAAAACTGATCAAACTTGCCAGCGAGAGTTAGGCGCATTTACAGATGGGTCGACATCATTTACGTATGTCGATGTTATAATGATGTCAACTAGATCACATGGCATTAGGTAAGCATCATGAAATGGGACTCGAAAAAATATTGATCACTATCGTTGATTCTAGAGGAAAGCATACAAAATGGCAGTAGAGACATTGAGTAGAATACATTTGTTTATTAAAACCTAATGTAAAATCGCTTAAAATTTTCATATCTGATCAAGGGATTGTAACACATATCGAGAATAAATGTCCATATACATTCGTATATTTGTAGATGGATTAATTGAATGCTTGTAATCTATATGTATATAAACTTAATTGTTTGATAACTTCTACGAAGAAATTACGTTTAGTCATGGAATGTTTATTATATAAAAAATTCAAAAAGAAATTCATACAACGGGAAGTTAACTGGACAAAAATAAGAGGAAAAAATAAGAAAGTAAAACTGGCAGGGTGAGATAAATAAGAGAGCGATGATTATTTTAGAAGATAGTTGTCTAATAGTTTTTACAGTTATAATGTAAGTTAAAGGGAAAACAAGACAGACTGCGAAATGGTTTCAAAGTTGATTTTGAATGGGGCATTTAAAGATTATATGTGTAAAGAATGAAAAATAAGTATATAACAGAAATGAAAGTGAGTAAGGGAAACCGAAAATGAGGGGGGGAAAGAAAAACGAAAAATGTGCAGATAGATTAAATTCTTTAGAAAAGAGGGAGAACAAAATCTAAAATTGAAATAGGAGAGAAACGGGAAACTTTCGTTGGAAAAAGCTTGACAATGTTAGCCAAGAAGGGGAAAAAGAAAGGGAGAGATAAATAAATACGAAAAAAGATAAACAAAGGAGAAATAAAGAAAACATAACATAATATTCAGCTTTTCGAAAAGCACTACCATTCTTCTTTTCTTTAAAAATAATATAGGATCTAACTTTTGTTGGGATCAAATTAATTTTCATTATACTTTCCAACAGGAATAAAAAAGAAAATTATGACGTATATTATATTGGTAGGGGTTATATTTAAAGAGCATATATATATATATATATATATATATATATATATATGTGTGTGTGTGTGTGTGTGTGTGTGTGTGCGTAAAAAGAGAGAGAGAGAGGTAAGTAGGTAGATATGTAGAATACATAAAGAAAAAAGTATTTTCAATTTAATATGTTTCAATTTAACAACCTTCTTCAGAGATTTATTAAAGATGAATAATTTCAAAATAAAACAGACAGTATGTTGATTGAAGTATAGTTTCATTAGTCAGGTAGGTGTCACGTGTGATAAACAGGAATAAAAAAGAAAACTATGACGTATATTATATTGGTAGGGGTTATATTTAAAGAGCATATATATATATATATGTGTGTGTGTGTGTGTGTGTGTGCGTGTGTGTGTGTGTGTAAAAAGAGAGAGAGAGAGAGACGTAAGTAGGTAGATATGTAGAATACATAAAGAAAAAAGTATTTTCAATTTAACATGTTTCAATTTAACAACCTTCTTCAGAGATTTATTAAAGATGAATAATTTCAAAATAAAACAGACAGTATGTTGATTGAAGTATAGTTTCATTAGTCAGGTAGGTGTCACGTGTGATAAAGCCATGGCGTTATTTTCGATGACTCTTTTCATCGCCTAGCAATATTTTATGTCGACAAAAGATAATCTCATAGCTGATGGTGTATGTGTTTATGGTAACCTCACTGTAACCTCGTTGAAGATGGTTCATATAAGCCGAAATGTTAGAACCAGCATAATAAAAAAATATCCAAAATGTTAAACAATTTTGTTTATTATTTTCACAATAAATTACAGCCAGAATGCGATGTTTAGAACAGCACATGATTACAGACAATGCACATTCTTTGTTATATTTAATAATATATGTTTAGAAAATTCTCTGTTTCCTCGATACCCAATATTAAAACAAAGAATAATAATCTATTCATTTATATGGAATATTTCGTTAGTTAAATAATATACTAAACGCTAGTGAAAAGATACAAAGACATAAATTTGAAGTTGTATTCACCCTCAAAAAACGCAGCAGCTTTGACTCAAACTCGAACGTCAATGGTATCATCATGGTTAATATTCTGTATGCCACATACACATTTCGACGAACTGGTGTTAGAAACAAATAAATCTAATTGGTAATAACAAAATGCCAAAGCAAAACAAGTTACTGAAAAAGTATCAAACGTTTATGATGAGTGTCTCAAAAATTTTTGATTTTTAAATTTTCGATTTCTGACAGAAAGCAAATAGCACAGAATGACTAAGCATTCAGTTTTGATTAATTGAGAAAAGATATTCTTTTGAAAGAAGTCCAATTGTTTTCCAACTGTTTTAACTGTTCTTTTCAACACGGAACCTACTCGGTTTTCTTGTATATAATCTTTTTGATTAGAACGCCTTTGACGAGTAGAGTTAATTAACTACCACCTACTGGGCTATTCGCCAATTCACGATAAAGAATGATTGCCGTGTAATAATAAAATCAAAATTAAAGTAGGCTTTATCAAAATGGCGCCGGTTGTCTATCGTATTCTTGATGAAGTAACTTGAATTACACTCTTCATAATTATTTATCACGGTTAATGTTAATTTTCAAATATTTTTTTAATAAAAAAGTGTAGGCTAAAGGAAACAAAGCGTAAGGCCTTCTAAAGAAGATAACAATATCTTTAAATATAAGAAAAATAACGAGAACATCTTTGAAAATACTAAATCTTGTCTGGTACAAGAAGATATTAAAGATAAAACTTACAGCACTATGAAATTTCTGTAATAGAAGCATTTAAACAAATAAGATGTAACCGTAAATTCTACTCCACCAGCTTCTTTTCTCGCGCTTCCCGCCTGTGGAACTCCCTTCCACAAGTCTGCTTTCCCGACAGTTACAATCTCCAGGTGTTTAAATGTAGAGTCAATAGACACCTCCTACCACACTAACTCCCAACTATTCTCAGAACACTCTCATCTACCCAACCCTCATTCTCAGTATCCTTACCCGCCTATCACCCACCCTCTGACATTTCCTATATTTAATCAGCCTTTCTCCACTCTACGTAGTCCCCTGCGCAGTAGTGGCAGTGACATGCCTTGCTCGGGGTGAAACGCTTATAAAAAAAAATATCACACAGATTTTTAAACAAATATATACACACATTTCAGTATGTATGTATGTATGTATATATGTATGTATGTATCTCTCTATATATACATACCCACAGACATATATATATATATATATATATATAGATAGATAGATAGATAGATAGATAGATAGATAGATAGATATTTATTATAAATTATAGTTTAGAAAATGTACAAATTATAATTTACTACAAAGTGTACAATTTCTTTGAGATCGGAAGAACAAAGTCTAATCAGGTAGTTAATAATGATTGTCTTACAATCATTATTAACTACATGATGAGATATTTCTCATTTTGTCTCAAACACCATGTCTGAAAAATTGCCTTATCACAGAGAAAATTTATGCCCATATACATTCGATGGTAATAACAATAGATGACTATTCAGTCGTGTTTCAATCCTGAGAAGAACCAATCGGATGTCTAAAAGTACTGATGACCTATGAGACGGCGAAGCGTGACTGTCTACAGATTACTATATATCAAAACTAATAAATATGTTAATAATAACACATATTTGTTGTAGAAAGTGTATAGATGAAATGTATAAAATCTTGTTAAAATAATACGCATTGACACCGATTACCTATTTATTAAAAATTAAAAGATAGATATAATTAATATAAATTATGTATATAGATATATAATGACAATATACATGCTAAAAAGTCTGCATTCTTCTACCGAACGCCCATAGCCCAGAGGTAGAATCGCCGACTGACGCCAATTCGGTCGGGTTTCAATCCTGGGTTAAAAGAATTCGGGGTCTAAACGTACTGATGTGCTGTGATACAGCGAAACAGATCTGTCTACGGATGACTATATATATATATATATATATATATATATATATATATATATATATATATATATATATTAAGACTCAGATTTATACTCAACTCAAACATATGGCCGTAACTAAAAATTAACAGTTGTATCAGCAGCCACTTGTTACCCCTCCCTGCTATGGTCTGTTCTTTGAATTTAAATTTACCAAGCAGCTTAACTCGATGTTGATTTTTGGGAAAAGCAAGAATTGAAGAGTGAAACTTTCTTAATTCAAATTTCCTGTCTTAAACTGTGAGGTATGTTACGAATTGATTGTTAAATCTGCATTTTTCCCTCATTTTTGGCGTTCATGCTTCATTTGGACTTTAAGTAATTGAAAACTTAGTTAACTCTTCACTTTTGGAAGTTTGTGTTCTGTGTCTTTGTTTTTTTTTATAGGAGTAGTGTGAGAAACATATTCACATAGCTTAGCGCTTAAGCAGTGAAAGGAAATTATCAAACATAACAAGACATACCTGGTATAGTAAAAACAATTTATTTGTCTTGCAAAAATATGCTGAATTTTGCTGCTACAGTGTAGCTTGGTATAGTCTCTTTTCTCTGCTTAGCTTGGTATAGTATCCTCCGTCTAGGAGTGGGATGAAAAAGACACAAGGAACTGCGATCCGCGACGTACAGGAACTTTCTTCTGGGTCAGCTTCTTTCACAGTTTCTTATCTTGGTATAAGATGATAGTGCTTAGAGAATTTTTCTCTAGGAAGGCAAGGCTTTGCCCATAGGGTATCCTTTTTAAGGTAAGAAGGGTAACAAGAGATTTTCTCTGTTACAAAGTTGTGGCATTAGCCTAAAAGATTACAAAGAATTGGTAAGATGGTCTCGATATAGCGAGACAAGTGGGCGCCAATTTAGGCCCTGCTGCAACAAAAATCCGGAGCGGCACAAATACGTCCGATACTGTTCGTGCTAGCTGAAAAAAAGGAGTGAACAAAGCCATCAGAAAAAAAACATAAAACCTCTGGTAAAGCCCGCCTAAAGTTCAAAACGAGGTTCGGGTTAAATCAGCCAATCAGGAGACCCGTTACATCTGTAAATTTCCGACAGTAGATAGGTCACACTATCGCCCGGTCCATACTCCTCCCACGTCTATTGAACTGGAGTAGAGGCTTGCCCCTTGTTTCTTGTTTAGAATGTGGTTTCCGCTTTTCTCTTCTCTCCCTTCAGACCTTGATATTGGTGCTTCCGTGAGTTTCCTGCGATCTAGCCGGTTGGTGGCAACGGCTCATCACTGTGAGGGTACCAGGTTGGCAGTTTCCTGGTTGCTGCTTCAGACTGGTAGTTAGGAGCCCTAACTCTTGCGTCTGCTCTGATCAACAGTTGTATAATATCGGGGTTCTTGTAGTGCCATGTCGTGCATGGATAGGTGTCCCCGCAAGCGCTTTCGTTGGGCAACCCCACGGCCACACGTTGTTGCAGCCCTAGCCAGTTTCCCTCCCAGCACAGATCGTGGATAATGACCGCCTGTATCCTCTACCCTAGGTCCCTTTCTACAAACAGAATCATGACTAAACAAATCAGAAATGGCCCTAAACCAGTTAAATCCAAACCACCTAAACCCATTAACCTTTCCTTCACTAATATCCGAGGCATTCGTACTAACTTTCCTAGTGTAGAAGCGTTCCTGCATGAAAAGTCCCCTGACATCCTTGCGCTCTGCGAAACTAACCTCAACTCAGCTATTCACTCCTCTGACCTCTTCATCCCTGGTTGTCTTCCCCCCTTTTAAGGAAGGATTCCACTGTCCACATGCATGGGCTGGGTGTCTATATCAGCGAACACATCCCCATAGCTAGGGTGACTTCACTCGAATCTACTGACCACCAATAAATATGTCTCAGACTGTCTCTCCTCAGTGCGTTTAGTTACCTATTCTTTCTTTACCGTTCTCCCTCCTCTCCTGACTGCTCCCTACTAGATAGCATTGCTGATGACATAGATAAGGCTATTTGCTATCACTCATTCGCCCACATATTTGTATTTGGAGACCTCAATGCCCATCACTCTGAGTGGCTTGAAAACGCCGTTACTGATCCAGCGGGCATTCACGCCATGAACTTTGCTATTTCCCATTCCCTTACGCAAGTGGTGGACTTCCCCACTCGCTTCCCAAGCACTCCCTCAGGTCATTCCTCACTACTAGATATATGTTTCACCTCTGCGCCTGACGGCTGTCAAGTCTCGCAGCGTTGCACTCTCGGCAACTCCGACCACACTGTAGTCTCTCTCAGTATTTCTTTCCAATCTCACTCCACACAGGAGCCCCCTATCTATAGGACCTCCTACCTCTACCAAAAAGCTGACTGGGATGCCTTTCGCGATTTCCTCTGCGACGTCCCCTGGGGAAAAGTGTTCAACCTATCACTTGATGACTGTGCCTCTGAGGTCTCGTCATGGGTGAAAGCTGATATTGATGCCTTCATACCCACCAGGAATATTGCTTAAAACCTCATTCCTCTCCGTGGTTCTCTCCGGCCTGCTCAGCCGCCATTGTCCACAGGAACAATTACTTCCTTCTATTCCGGAGCAAGAGAACCCTAAATGACGCCAAACAGTTGTTTGCTTAGAGAATGCGACAGCACATAGCTGACCGCAAGTTCGGCTCCAAGGACTACTGGAGGATTTGTAAACGAGTGCTTAGCAATAGGAAATCCTCAATACCCCCTTTAATCCATGGATTTGAGGTTTTCACGTCATCTGCGCACAAAGCTGAGTGCTTTGCCCGCAGATTCTCATCCAACTCCACATTCGACTCGTCCGGAGTACACCCACCCGACTTCCCTATTAGAACTGAGGCCAAACTGCACGAAGTAT
Source organism: Ascarosepion bandense (assembly GCA_037127315.1). Taxonomy (NCBI): domain Eukaryota; kingdom Metazoa; phylum Mollusca; class Cephalopoda; order Sepiida; family Sepiidae; genus Ascarosepion; species Ascarosepion bandense. The sequence goes on along the minus strand of JBBBDQ010000554.1, from coordinate 629,260 downwards.
ATATTACCCCGACAGTAGTATCCAGAGTAATTTCAAAACTCAAGCCCCATGAGGCGATAGCCCTTAAGAGGTGTGCTCCTGAAATTTCCGCTCTCATCTCTAAACTATTTAACTACTCCCAATCTGCTTCCTGCTTTCATGCATGCTGGAATTCTCTTCAGTCGTTCATGTATTTAAGAATTGTGGTGAACTCTCGGACCCATCCAACTATCATCCTATCAGTCTTCTACCGATATTCGGGAAATTATTCGAGGCTATAATCAATGCTGAAATAGTTCATCATCTCACTGCCCACAAACTCTTCTCCGACAGGCAATATGGATTCCGCTTTGCCAGGTCCACGGCCGACCTGCTAACAACCGTAACTGAGTACATGCTACAGGCCCTTGATGAGTCTGACGAGGCTCGCGCGGTTACACTGGACATCTCCAAGGCTTTCGAGAGGGTTTGGCACTCTGGCTTCCTATGCAAACTACGTGGTTATGGTATTACCGGTCGCTTGCTTGACCTAATCCAATCTTTCTTAAATAACCGCAAAATGAAGGTCGTTCTGAATGGGCGTGCCTCTTCGTCCGACAGCATGAATGCTGGTGTCCCACAGGGCTCTATCCTGGGCCCGACGCTCTTCCTTATTTTCATCAACGACCTCCCAGATGTGATCAAGTCCCAAGTAGGCATCTACGCAGATGACACTTCAATATACTCCCGCATCGTTAAGAAACCTGTCGTGGCAGACAGACATAATCTCGCTGCTGACCTTGAACGGGATCTACACTCTGTGGTGAACTGGGGCAAGAAGTGGCTTGTCAACTTCAATTCATCTAAGACCAAGCTGTTGTCTGTCAACCATTACAGGCAACCTCTCCTGCTTCCCATAAGCATGGACCAAGCGATTCTCCCGGAGAGTAATACACTACGCCTCCTCGGACTTACCCTGTCCTTAGACCTCAAATGGAACCACTATATTGAATCCATAGCAAAGTCTACTTCTAAGAAGGTTGGGTCACTATGTCGATCCAGGATGTTTTTTCCACCTGAATCCATCCTGCATATATACAAGTCAACCATCCGTCCGTGCATGGAGTACTGCTGCCATTTATGGTCAGGTGCCCCTGCCGTTCACCTCAGTGTTCTTGACAGGCTCCAAAGGAGAGTCTGTAATGTGATACGTACTGATCTGGCGGCTCGACTACAGCCACTTCCCCATCGTCGAAATGTGGCCTCTCTTTGTCTGTTCTATGAATACTTTCATGGCTTCTGCTCCGACGAACTTAAGTCACTGATGCCTCCTCAACAGGTGTTTCCCCGTGCAACCAGACTGGCAACTGGGTCCCACCCATTCACGGTCAGATTAGCCAAATGCAGACGAAAATTCCACACCTGCAGCTTCTTCGCTCGCACTTCCCGCCTGTGGAACTCGCTCCCGTATTCTTGCTTTCCTGACGGCTACAACCTCCAGAAATTTAGATGCAAAGTCAATACTCATCTACTAACCACTGGACTATAGCTCTCTCCCCACCCACGTATAACCTTCCCTTTCTCTCCACCTATGTATCTGTCATCGCACCTGCTTTCTCAGCTTTCTATTGTTCCTTTCTAACTAGTTTGTACTCTTCACTCTTTTCTAATTAATCTTTTTACACTTATGTAGCCCCCTGCACACCAGTCGTGTTTCCGCCTTGCTCGGGGTGAAACGCTTATATATATATATATATATATATATATATATATATATATATGTATATATATATATAAACGTAAATTATTTACCGTAGAACATGATAGGTTTGTGGATTTTATCCTCCCGCGAAACACTTCTGAATTAATTTTTACCGACACGGTAAACTAACGAACATTTTGGTCCCAAAAATTCCCAATTCCACAAAAAGTAGAAATGTTTAACCCTGTAAAAAATTACGAACAAGACAGTTCTACATACACAGAAGTGGTTAATAAATACTGCGATGAATTTCGGTTATCACAAATCAGTGCAGACAATTTCAAATGTTTACTATTTGCACAAGGGCTAAGGTCAAGTAACGTGGTGTACTAAATAAACCGGAGAATGAACCAAACCTGACATTACAAACACAGACATAAGATTGTCAAGGAGTAGAGATCATAAAAAGGATTCAAAAGTCATAGAAACTGGTATCACTCTGGTAAAGAAATTATCCAGACAACCGAAAAAAGATTAATCAAAAGAAAACATCCACCTAGCCCGTGTAACCCATGTGGAGGATTACATCGGGTTAAAGATTGTCCATATCTATCCAAAAAATGCTTGATATATATAAAAAAATTGGACATAAAAGTTCCCACAGTAAAAATAAAAACCAAATCAAAAGTCGTGAACGTCAAATACGAACCTTCGAATATCACGAAGAAAGCCTAAAAAGTATGTCGTATTTAAAATCCTAGATAAAGTGATTAAATTACAACTCGTTTCAGGCTCAGACCAGTCAATCATTAATGTACATACATTGAAAACACTAAACAGATCCACTTAAATCATACAAAGTATCCAAAGCCGTTAGTGTCACAAAATGAATTTCGAAGGAGAATTTAACACTAATATCACACTACTTGCTACTACAAAAGAACAAAAATTCTACGTATTGAAGAACACAGAAAACCTGTTCCTTACTGATTGGATACAGGAATTTAACTTGTGGGACCTGCCAATGTCTACCTTCTGTAAAAGAAATCCCTTTCCTTTGAGACGAAAAACCTGAAATCTAACCTAAAATAGATTTTGCAGAGGTGTTCGCACCTGATCTATGAAAATTAAATAAAATAGCTGCTAAACTAGAGTTGAAATCAAATATTCAACCGGTTTTTAAGAGAAAAACCAACGTTCCATTTGCATCGCTAAAGAAAATTAATCAGGACTTCAGACAGACACGAGAGTATCAGCATTCTGTCAAAAAAAGAATATAGTCAGTGTAACGACTAACATAGATTTTCCATTTTTGCATACATTACAAATTTGTCAAGGTCGGCACATACTTTTTGAGTTTTAAGTTAATCAATTTTCCTTTCGCACTTTTTGGCCAATGGAGCTGATTTTTCACAATTCCTCCGTAAAACATCTAAGATCTAAGATGGTTGCTACATTATGTCACAGAAATTAATATTTATTTAAAAAAATGAGCTTTTATAATTAATTTTAATTCCGATGGTTTAACATTAATTTGGTCAACAAATAATGTGAATGTTTCCCCCTTAGTTTTGAAACAAAAACAAACGCAATGTTGTTTACAATGTCACACAAATCTTCAAATCACGTTTAGGCAAAACAAAAGAAAGTAGGTTTTTTTTCCTAATACCAAAATATTTTGAGTTGCACGGGCAACACCGGACTATGATGTTAGTATTAACCAAAAAATATTTTAGAAAACAAGGCTTAATGCCTTGTTTTCTAAAATATTTCAGTAATGAAACAGTTTACCATTTTGATTTGAAAAAATGCAACTGTTATTAAAAACTTAAACAATAAAGACGAAAATGTTTATAAGGTGCTTTAACATTAGATTATCTACAGCAAAATTTGATCGAGGTTCTTATAATATTTCATGATACTTTGCATATATTCTATTATCGTAATTTGAGTTATCTCATTACAAATGTCATGGAAACAAAGAACAAAGAAAAATAATATAAATGAACTAGGTTACCCGAAAAGGGCTTATAAATGTCAGCCGAGAAATTAAGACCAAGCAAACGATTCAAGTTAAAGGACTACCACTTGTTCGACCAGTAAGATTTATAATAGTGATTTACAAAGTCTAGATTAGATGCGGCTCAAAGCCAAAGACCTAGCTTGCACAGTGAAGATAAAATTACTATATCTGTAATAAACTAAGCAAGACATGTTTGTTAACCATCATACCCCTAAGTCGAATACCTACAGTATGATCTTGAATTAATTTACTTTTTATTGTAATTTAATGATATTATTTTATAAAACAGTTTGGTAAATATTCTCAAATGAAATTTATACTTTTTAAATAAATATTTTCGATTTATTATGGCCTCTATGAAAAAATAGTGAAACTTTTTCTATTTCTTCTATGTGCCCTGTCCTTTCAGGACGTAGGCGATCATGGTTCTCCACGTCTCCCTATCCCTTTTGGCTCCCAGTTTGCTTGCTCCTGTTACTCCTGGCAACCCCCGTTCCGTCATCCACCTGATCAGCTCCTGCAAATATCTTATCCGCTGCCTTCCTCTGTCTCTCTTGCCTTCTAACTGGCCAGTCAGTATTTATGTTCTCCAGGCTTTCCTTCCTCATTGCGTGCCCCAGGAACTTCAGTTGTCTCTTCCTGATGCTCAGTATTAATTTTCTTTACGTTGCCATTCTTTCCAAAACCTCATCGTTGCTTGCATGCCCGGTCCACGATATCCGCAACATCCTTCTGTAGAACCTCATTTCCGCTGCATCCAGTTTCGTCCTCATTTTCGATGATATTGTCAAGCATTCACTGCCATATTGAAGAACCGACATCACATAGCAATCGAGCACTCTTTTCTTTGTTTCTAGTGAAATTTTTATGTGTGTTAGTACTTTGCTCAGCCTCTGTAACGCGTCCTTTGCCATGCCAATCCGTCTTCGGATCTCTGTGTCGCACTTTCCATCTCCATCCGGAAAGTGCAGTGAAACTAGATACATTTAAATCGAATTATTGTCAATATTTATTAATTTTTCAGATGCAAACTGCATATTTGCTTCTATCAGACTTACAATTTGGCAGTCTTCTGTCGATATAATGGATAAATATAAATAACAAAAGAAGCAAAGATACAGCTAATGCGATTTGTCTATGTAAGTATTGCATTTTCATTCCCAGACAACCTTTTCATTTTTCCCTGCATTGTGATATATCTACATCAAAACGAGTTTGATAAGACTTACACCGTAAAGATGGCATCATTAGTAACTATTGAAAAGTCTTTCCTTTCTGCTATACATTGTAAGACGTCTCGTAAGCTTCACGTTTGCGTGACTCATGCGTCAATGTGCAGCGGTCATGAGGATTTAGATCTGCCTGATGAGATTTAAACATGTAACATATATGATGTGCAGGGAAAATGGGATCCCAAAGTGTGTTCCACGTAAAAATTCGTTTTCGTTCCACAGCTTTAAAGCAGCTATGTACTGTCTAGTGAGGGCAATGTTCAATACTCTTCTTACAAAAATGAATCACTTTAATTCATGACTAACTTGTATTTGTATATTATTCTTACTTTAGTCAAGTACCATAGAAGCACACTGATAAATGAAACAATTTCAACATGCAAAACATATATTATACATTAAAACGAGTTAAGCATATATATATATATATATATATATATATATATATTACACATAATAAATTACAAAATCGGGTGACTCTTTAAACGAGTGAATTCAACACATCCGCGATAACACAACATCGTGGAAAAATAATCTATTGATGTGTGTATATTTAACGGAAGTAATAAAGTAAGAGATGGTGGAAAAAGAGAAAAAAGAACAACGTGGCAGATCATTGCTACCAGAAATTGTATGTTTGCTACTTGGTGACAGAAGCGAGAAGGGATACATTAAAATAAATTAAAATTAAATTTAAAAAAATGGCTCACACGATGTAACGATCGTACAAGTTCACAGTGAAAGGGTTGCGAATAATATTAATATTAAAATGACCTAGCTAAATACATTAAGTAAAAAAAATATAACGAGAAGGAAAATAAATTTCTGAACGGGAACTTATTATATGATATAATTAGTGTATATGGCTAATCAGAAGAAATAAAAAACAATAGTAAGGAATTTCAAATATAGAATAATTAATAGCAAATTGAATTAATAGAAAGTTGAATTAAACATAAATCTATAACGTCATTAATACCAAAATAAGCAGGTTAAATATCGCCATCAAGTTGAAGATCACAAAAAAAGAAAAAAACTTACAGGGAAAATAGATTTAAGAGCGGAAAATAATATATAATATAATTTAATTATTTTGCTAATAAGAAAGAATAAAATAACTCTCTAAATAATTTTTAATTTTAGATTAATTTTTAGAAAATTAACTTAAATTTAAATCTATGACGGCATTAAAACCACAACATACAGATTAAGTATCTGTTAGGCCGAAAATTAAACACAGAGCTAGAAGGAAAAGAGATTTAAGAATGTAAAGTTAGATTATAACATACTGTAGGAAAATGGCTAATAAGAAGAAATTTAATGAATTTAAAATTTAGATTAATTATTATGATAGTAAATTCAAATCAATGACGTCAATCATATCAAAAGATAGAACTCGAAATAGTATAGATTTTTAGAAAAGGAAAGTTATTTTATAATATAACTGAATTATGCAGTTAATAAGAAGAAAAGAAACAACTATTTTTAAAAGAATTAATTTTAGAATAATACTCAGGTCGTTTGTATCTAAGGTTTAATTGATTATATCATTTACTTATAATATCATTTCTTAAATTCAAAATCAAGTTTTGCTTAATATATTTTAAATATTTGGTTTTTTAACTCAGCATAGATTGCATCTGTCTGAAGTTGTTTTAGGTTTGCGAGTCGAACCCATTAAATTCCGACTCACTGTTGGTTTAAGTTCATCCTCAGTCAAAATCTCCAGAATAAATTAAGTTTGGAATTTTAGAGTTGGAAAACGATAGTTTATGATAGTAGTGATGTTCTTTAAATTATCCTAACAAAATTCTAATGGTAACGTGATAATTATTTTGGATTTTTAAGAGAGAAAGTTTGGCTATGTCGATCACTTGGTGTTGTAACCGTTTTAACGGGTCACAAGTAAAAACAGGAACACAGGATTAGTGTAAATAATTTTATTAACAAAATAACGAGTAAAGGTACAATATGCCAGCTTTGTTTCCCCTTTACGACTTTGGCGCTAACAGACACTGGATGACGCTCAGGTGACACCTGATATGTTGGTCATTACCAGGCGGGGATTAATTCCTTTGGACTTAACCTCCTTCACGCCATTGAATTCCATATATCAATTTTTCAAGTCCATGATAGTTCTTGGGAAGTTAGAGGAATTCGTTTACCGTGGCCTTCGTCACGTTGGTCTTATTGAGACAGCATCTCGAGTTAGCTAACCGTTGGCCCCTTTAGAGTTCTTCCACACTTTTCATAGAGCGCGTTTTTCTTCCTAATGATTTCTAACCTAACCTTCACGCACAAGCCTATGAAGTGGGTTAGTCGATTTAGTCGCCGACAGATATAGATAGAAAAAGTATTGTATACCTACCTGTGTGAATCGATAGAGGGATTAGGTTAGACTTCTGTAGTTGCATTAGATAGATTTATGAGGACTTCTTAGTAGGGCGGTGGGAAAAGAGAAAATGTGAAATAATAAACACTTTTACAGAGAAAATAAGCCTTCAAATGTGAAAAATCAGCTACTGAGTCAACTGAAATTTAGATTAAGCTTTAAAATTGGCAAAGTAGGCATTTTAACTTTTCTTCAGTTAGTGTCTTTCAAAGACCAGAAACTGGATTTTATAACCTATTTATATGTTTATATAAACAATAAAGAGACAGACAGAAAGAGAGAGAGAGAGAGAGAGAGAGGGGAGAGGAAGAGAAAGAGAAAGTGATATTAAGAGAGTGTCGCAGAGAGAAAGTGTTGAGGTGGAAGCTATCGCAGACTTGAATGAACGACAAACATTCTTAGAAATTAAAAATAAAATGCTTTCGGCTAGTGGTGTCAAAATCTCTGATCCTGATTAACACATTACTCAATAAGTCCGGGGTCTGACATATGAATGGTGCCACTAATAAAAAGTCCAACATATTTTTATGAAATATTAACCTTCAAACGATATATGACAAAATTTGCGCCCAATCGGATTATTAGTTATTTAAATTGCAATTATCAAATTTAGCTAATGTTGCAAATCTTTAAAACAATGGACAACTCTGAATTTCGTGTGTTGGTAAATAATTGCTTTCTGATTGACAACACATTGCTCAAGCAATGGCTTGATAAGTGTTCAGACTCTGCTTTGGCAGAAACAACATTTAAGAGGTGTTATGCTGATTTAAACGCAGTCGTACAGACACAAATGATGCTGAACGCTCAGTGAGCATAAAATCTGCAGTTTTCCCACAAAACGCCAAACAAATTCAAAAACACGTTTTGGCCAATCATAAATTGAAATTGCGGGAAATAGTACAGTAGTCAAACATATAAGAACATGTGTCAATAAGAAAGCTATGTTCAAAGGGGGTGCCGCGTGTCAATAAAAAACAACGCATCGACGATTCAGAGCGTTGTTGTAACTGCTTCAACGGAACCTGTTTCTACGTAAAGATGTGACAATAGATGAATCATCAGCTCACCACATAACTCCGGAGAAAAATCAGCAGTCTGAACATCAGTAGGTGAAAGTCGTCCAAAGCGAGAAAAGAAGCAAATAGTAGCAGGCAAGTATTTGGTTTCCGTAATTTAGGGTGCTCAATGTATTTTTTCATCGTTTACCTTGAGAAAGGAAGAACCATTAATAGCAAATACAATATAACACTTTTGTAGCGTTTTAAAGTAGAAATCGTCAAAACACGGACAAAAATAAAGAAGAAAAAGTGATCGTTCAACAAGATAACGTACCGTGTCACAAGTCGATAGTAACTAATGAAAAACTACATGTATTGCACTTTGAATTGCATCCGCATCAACCATACTCTCCAGATCTGGCCCCCCAGTGACAAATGTTTGTTTGCAAGCATCAGAAGAATGTTTCAGGTAAAGAGATTTTGAAGGTATGAAGAAGTGCTCTCAGAGACTGAGGCGTATTTTCAGGACAAATGCAAATCGTTTTACAAAAATGGCATTTAATTGTTAGAGAAGTGTTGGAATCAATGTTTCACTCTAGAAGAGGAATATGTTGATGAATAAAATTGAATTTTGCCTAAAAGTTATTGTTTTATTAGTTAGGCCCTGGATTTATTGAGTGATGTGTTAAAAAACGGATTGAATGAGAAAGAAAAGACTATACACGCATACGATTTTTACCAACTTATATTTCAATTATGAATCAATTAATTCTTTTAAAAACAAATATTCATGCTAAAAAGGATGGTTCAATAATAATAATAATAATAACAATAATAATAATAATAATTTGAAAATAAAAAAAATTAAAATGATTTCCACAAACTCATACACGCCACGTTCAAACTTAATTTTTTTCTTACTGAGTCAAGTGAAATTAAAATTAAACTTTACACTTGGTAAATAGGCATTAAGCTTTTTCTTTATTTAGTTTTCTTAACGGTCAGCATTGGAGAGGAAATAGCTAGGCAACGTAGGCGCAGTTAATTATCTTCAATACCAGTTATTGAATTTTACTATCAGTTATGAAAGATATTTTTGCAGTAAGTATGTCGTTGACTAATGAAGAATATATATATATATATATATATATATATATATATATATATAATAAATAATGCTTACCAATGGAAATATATCCCACACCTGGATTTTTTTTTATAATCATATCGACCCAAACAAGGCATTTTACTGCCACTGATTTGCAACGGTTTACATGGGAAGAAAGTTATGGGAAAGAGTGACAGGTTATAGGGGTATCAGGAAGTGAGTAAAAGAAGGATGAGAATAATAACGAGAGTGGAGTGGACGGAGAAAGGAGCATGAAAGAGAGAGAGGATGCAACTTAGTGATATAGGAGATGACTATTGACTTTACATTTAAATTCTTGGAGATTATAGCTGTCGGGAAAGCAAAGTAAATGGAAGGGAATTCCAAAGGCTGGAAGTGCGAGAAAAGAAGCTGATGGAGCAGAATTTGTGTTTACAATTTATTGCTTTCTTTGTAAAAATGTGGGACCTAGTTGCTAATCTTGTGGCTCGAGTAAATTTATATACAGAAATCACCAGTGAGCTAAGTTTATCGGAGCAGAAGCCGTGAAAGTATATGTACAAGAGACACAGGGAATCCACACTGCGCCGCTGAGAATGTGACGGTATCCGATCTGCCTAGTCATGATCTGTCACATTACAGATTCTCCGTTGGATCTTGGCAAGAACACCTAAGTGGATAGCAGAAACACCCGAGCAGATATGGCAGCAGTATTCAATGCACGGGTGGATGGTAGATTTATATATGTGCGGGATTGTTTCAGACGTTAAAAAACTTCCTGGCCCTGCACAGAGAACCGGCATTTTTAGCAGCGGATTTAGCTATGGATTTTGTATAGTCATTCCACTTAAGGTCTGTTGTGAGAGTTAAACCGAGGAGACGCATTGTTTTGCTTTCATGGAGACTAGACTGATCTATGCTAATGGGGGAGGGTAGGTGCGATTGTCAGTGATGGTTAATAGATTACAACATTAAAAATTTTCAAAAGTGCTCAATCCACAAACACAGCATAAATATATGATATCAGTATATGGTCATTTTCGACGAGAGGTGTACTCTCGTAGTAGTAGTAGTAATAATAATAATAATAATAATAATAATATTATTAGTAGTAGTAGTTATATGCATGCGTATATACTGTCATGTGTATAGAGAGAGAGAGAGAGAGAGAGAGAGAGAGAGAGAGAGAGATAAATAAGTATAAATATATACTTTCCTTAAGATACATAATTAAAACAGGTTTTCAGAATTAATTTTGCTGGTTTGCATAATGGAATACTAAAGCTTTGAATTCAATGAAGTTAAGGTGTAAAATTTAGTATTTTCTGCTTCCGAGCACCCCTCAGCTGAGTATAAACCTCGGCGCAAAGTAACTATATAAGTACATTTTTTTCAGTTTTCAAGTAAATTAAATTTAGGTATTATACAATCCCTTCGTTACGCTAAAGTTACGCGAGAAAAATGCCTAATTAGGCTGCGCGTCAATCAGTCGTCGAATACATTCAAAATGCGAGTTTACAATATGCTCAAAAGAGACTTTACAGACATGGTGTCTACGTTGAATCTGTTATTAACGATTGATGTTGAATATTTCAGACCGTTGGATGCATCTGAATAAACCCCTTGCATAACTGTTCATTTTTCTTACATGCTAATTTATTTTTCATCACACAGACGCGTGTTGAAACCCTCCTGGTATTAACATTGTTGAAGATATCGCTAAGATTTCCTGTCCAGATTTACAAACTCTGGGTTTCGTTCAATTTTGAAAACCAATAGATGGAATTTGAGTAAGCTGATTTATTTGAAAAAATATTTGATAAAAACCCTATTTCAATTTTTATCAGTTATTTAATTTAATTTTACATGAATTCATGCTAAACATTTTTTTAGAAGTTGTGTCTTTTTTCCTTTGAACAGCGCATTTTTAACATATTCATATACTGGAGGATGCACAAGGCACAGTGGAGTAATTTGCTCATGTTATTTTACCGTAACAAAGAGATTGTGTAATCTTCTTCTTCTTCTTCTTCTTTTTCTTCTTCTTCTATGTGCCTTGACCCGTCAGGACGTAGATGATCATGGCATTCCACATGCCCCTTTTCTTGGTGGCTCTGAGCAAACTTTCTCCAGTGACACTACGCAGCACCCGTTCTATAATCCACCTGTTCAGGCCCTTCAAATATGTTATTCGCTTCTTTCTTCTGTTTCTTTTTCCATTGATCTGGCATGTTAGTATGAGGTTCTCCAAGCCCTCTTTCCGCATTGCATGTCCCAGGAATTTTATTTGTCTCTTTCTGATGCTCAATATTATTTTTTTGTTTACATTCTTTCCAAAACATCACCATTGCTCACATGCTTGTTCCACGATATCCGCAGCATCCATCTGTAGAACAACATTTCAGCTGCTTCAAGTTTTTCCTTCATCAGGTGATATTGTTCAGTATTCTCTGCCGATATCACATAGCAATCTACTACTCTCTTCTTTGTTTCTAGTGAAAGTTTCCTCTCTCTTAATACTATACTCAGCTTCTGGAACGCGTCATTTTCCCTGCCAATTCGTATTCGTATCTCTGTGTCGCACATTCCGTCTTCTGTTTGAACACTTCTCAGATATTCAAATTTTTGTACATGCTTGATTTTAGGATCTCTCAACTGTATTTGGCATTTTGGGCTGCACTTTTGCTGATGACCATGCTGATGACCCTGCATTCGAATTTCTTGCAGTTATTTTTTGTCACTCTCTTCAGTAGAAGGTCTTGTATTTTCCTTTCCGCGTCTGCTATCAGCACTGTAACATCCGTGTCCCTTATGTTGTTAAAATGTGGCCTCCATTTACAAATTCTGGCATATCATCTAGGGTCTTCAAAATAGTCTCGCTGTACAAGTTGAACAGATCCAGTGAAAAGAAACACTCTTGTGTTACGCCCCTTTCTCTCTTTGTGTATCTGCTGAATTCGTTACCTGTCCGTATACAGATGTCTTTAGAAGTTTTTACACTTGATGATGAATAATACAATACTTTTTTTCCAATTTGAAGCGTTCGACCATGTAACTTGTTTATAATTCTCGCAAACGCATTGTGAACTGGAAACTGGACTCTTGTATATCAAAATTGAAGTAAATATATACAGAAAATTATATTGCATTTTTATTAAATATATATTTGTTATTTTAAACCTTAGTTTTTTAGTATAAGGAGTAGTTTACATGTTAATTAATGAGCATTTTTTCTCAAATTTTAAAGATTGCAATTTTTATTAAAACATATTTGCAATTTTATTTAATTATTAAATCATAATTTTATTAAATTTTATAATTTGTAATTTATTAGAAACATATCAAAATATATTTTTATCAAAATTGTTATTAAAGATGTTATTATATTTTATCGATCTATTGAATTATTAAATATTAAATTATAATTTTATTAAATTATATAATTTGTAATTAATAAAAACATATTGAAAACATATTTTAAAGATTGTTATTTTAAAGATTGAAAATTTATTAAAAATTTTTAAGATTGTAATTTTTAATAAAACATATTTGTTATTTTAAACTATAATAAACTATTTTTATGAATATTGGAAATAGGTTACCTGTTAAATAATGAAAATTTTAAGTTTTCCAGAAAATAATTAATGAAAATTTATTTTTCTAAGCTACGCACCCTAATAAAATCAACTGTAGAGTGTACCACTTTGCCTGTATACATTTCTCCCCTAATTTGGTTTCGTTCTGTCAATATATGACGATTTTTTGTGTGTGAGGTACGGTATCCCTGAAAAATACCACAGAATTTCATATGTCAATAGAAAAATGTCGTAGAATCCTTTTCTGCTTATGATACGTTTGATAATTTTTAACAGTATTTAAACCGTCTTTTTTGAAAAGATTGTAAGATTATTGTTTGGATTTTACAATATTCAGTATTGTTCTCAACAATTATTTTATTGACAAGTTACAATTTATATTATTTAAATAGAGACATTATATCTATATAAAATAAAGTTTGAATTTAATACATCTTCAGTTTTGATAATTTAACATCATATAAAAATATTTGAATTTGTAATATTTTCTCACTTTTATTCACTAAACCTGGCTGTACAATTCGATCGTATATTATTATTTGCCTATATTCCTGCTTCTATTATTGCAATTTCAAGTTCACTTTTTGTAATTTCGGCAATATTAGAAACCGAATCGACTTTGAACAGATATCCAATTATTTCAATCTTTTTCAATGATCTTCCAATCTGGGATAATCTTAACTGAATAATCATATAGATAATCCGGAAAATACTTTGCTACAGTCTAGTAATACCAAATGATTATTATTAAAAATGTTTGTAGTAGCATTGTGACAGAGTGGATATAGAGAAATCAGAGAGCCGAATTCGTATTCCAGTTGAATTCGTTGCACTCACTTACACGCAAATACATATGGGAAAAGTATAAATATGTCACGTTTTCCTCAAGCTATAGGTCAAATAACAACAGATTTGGTCATATATCCTTGGTTAGCAAGCAGTATAACGCAGAAAGAAATGGAGAGTAAAATCTTCTTCCCAGTCAGTCACGTCACTTTGGAGACATGATCGCCCAAGCGTGTATCACGTACGACATTCGATTGACTGGATTTGGGATTTTGGATCATGAATTAGCATCTCCGAATATTGATGCAGTTGGAATTTAATAGAGTGCGTGCATAAATTAAGTTACCTTTTCAGAACATAATTAAGAGTACCAGAAATTAAAAAGCCAGCTACATACTGAGTGTTAATTGACCGCATGAATTGAACCATTTTAATATCCACGACTTACATCACTATTTGCCCTTATCTCTTTATTTTCCATGTGTTAATTATTCATTTATTATTTTTGTATAAATAAATATTTTTCCTCATTAAAATACGTTTTGTTATTTTAATTGTTTGTCGGTTTTAACTTTAGTGTAGTATCTTTTACATTACTATTCTTTATTATCTCCCAATTATATCATGTTTTTCGACAGGATATTTTCGCAGCGATGTTAAGGTCTTTTCATCTGGGAGAGGCCTCACTCTCTTCCACTAGCATGGCCGATGTTGACATCCAGAAGAGTTACTCGTTACGTCTTCTTGGGATAACATTCTCTGTAGAGATGAAATAAAAATACTATATTAATTCGTTAGTACGTCAGCTGCAAGAGAGCTGGTTGCCTATGTCGGGCTAGATAATATTTCTCTCGAGAATCTATTCTATATATCTATAAATCTACCATTCGTCAATAGTTTGAATATTGCTGAGACATATGGCCCGGTTTGGCTACTTTATATTTGAAGATTCTTGATAAAACGTAAAGAAAGGTCGGAAATATTATTAGATCAATCGAACCAACTCAGATCCAGCTACATTTCCACCTCTGTCAAAATGATTCTCTCTGCAGTTTCTATAAATGCTTTAATGATAATTATTCGAATGAAGTCTTTGCCATGATACCTAGAGTTTATGAATGTATGCTCAGCAAAGATTGGCTTGGAAGGAAAAATCTGGGAGCAAAGTTCGAATTACATTTAGTATTCCTTGCATTCACTTACGCGCAAATAGCATGGGCAAAGGTATGAATACTCTCTTCGCTCCAGTTATGGGTTAAATAATAGGAGAGATTGGGTTTTATATTCTTTGCTGGCAACCAGTCTACTGCAGAAAGTAAGGACAAACTATTGCGTGATAATCTTCTGCCCAGTCTGTCATGCCACTTTCGAGACATGAACGCCAAAGCGTGTATCGCGTATGCCACTTAACTGACAGGAATGGCAACTAGATCTCATACATTTACACCAAGTTGGCTAGATTTAACCGAATGTGCTAAGGTACAATATTCTTTTCTCTGATTATGCGCTTGAGGAACTATGCTCCTGCTTCATTCTTTCCAGTGAACTTTAATTTTCAAAAAAAAAAAAAAATCAATTACAGTTGTTATTACTGACTCTCTGAATATTCTTCTCTGTCTCTAGCTTTTTAATAACGTGGCTGCTTTATAATTCTTTAACACCTATTAAGCGATTGTGTGTTAATCATAAGCCTTTTGTGTTTCCCTTTTGCTTATTTTTATATTATAAATGGGATCGGGGTTTAAATGATTTGTCCATCAATTATTATTTTTTATATCATATATATATATATATATATATATATATATATATATATATATATATATATATATATATATATATACGCATTGATCATTCAGTAATGAATTACAGCATTCTAACTACTGGCGTATAACACATCATACGCTAAAGGTCTGCCTTCTTATTTATAGCTCAGAGACAGATTTACGCCAGTTCGGTCGGGTTTCAAACCTGCGTAAAAGCATGTCTAAGCGTACTGATGAGCTGTGATACAGCAAAACAGATCTGTCAGCGGATGACTATATATACATATTGAACAGAATACAATATTAAAATATATGAAAAATATTTTCGCATGGCAAACAACCTCGAATATATGATTGCATATGTTAATGATTTTATCATTATCATCACGTTATTAATTTCCTTGAAAGTTTCAATCTTCGGGGGTACATTAAAGAAGGAAGAAACAGATAGAAAATTAATTGATATATATTATTATTATTATTATTATTATAATTATGTTATGGACTCTTCCGTCGATTTCGACGTATGAGCGTCTAACTGAGTTAGACTACCACACGAAGAATTTTTAATGTGGTGAAGGCTTCTGTAGCACCTCCACACTTTTTGGAACTGCTGATACCAAACAATCGGTGCATAAGTCTGCCACAGATCGCATGAACAACAGACCGCAGTTATTTAACATTTAACTGAAGGGAAGGGAAGGGACGGGACGGATTAATAGCTTTCCCAAGGGTACCAGTGCGTAAGTGAATATCAAAGTGTTCGACTGGAATTGGAACTCGGCTCACCGATTTCCCCTTCCGAGCCGACATCCACTGCACCACAACGCACATCCGTCAATAACGCTTTCAGCACCTGGTATTCCCAAGCGGTCACTTATCTAAGTACTGACAAGGTTCAACGTTGCTTAACTTCGGTGTGATGATTAAGACTTTTCGTAGATTTTTTGTAATCTTATGATTTCTTTCTTTTGTCTTAAGGACATAAATTATGTAAAAATTTTTCGAATATCTTGTGTATCCGAGAACTTTGGTTATGCATTTAGCCATTTTCGTGGAGAATGTTATTTTACGTGTAACAGAATATTTGTGGTGTTATGTATAATCTAGATTAGTGGTATGTGTTATATACCAAACACGGTAAGCTAGCTTGTTCGTACTTGATGTTAGTGATTGTTGAATTTTTCGTTTTTATTAAACCTGTAAGTGCTAAATCAAACGAAACGCATGAAAAATATTTTAGGTTTCTTGCCTTGTTTTTTTTTTTTTTTTTTGCGGCGTGTGTCTTTGAAGTTTTATGCAAGAGAATATAACTTTTCGGTTTGAAAAAGCAAATTACATAAGCAACAATATTTCTTTTGGCCTACTAATTTAGTGGAAATAAATATTTAATCTTATTGTTCTCTCATGCGCCATCTAGTAATGGAATACAAAAATTCTTCTCAAAATAACAACTCGCCTGTTGATTAATTTTTTTTTACAATCTTGATTAATGAAAGAAAATGAAAAAATTACAGGAAATAATGTTATGTCTAAGTTTATGTATGTTAAGAGATATTTGATTTCAAATATTTACTGAATTGCAAAGTAATTATGTGATAGATGGAAATCTGACAGAGTGAAGTCTGTCTCAAAAGAAAAATTGGTCGATGTCAAGTGGTAGTATATATTTCCTTCTGCGTGCATTTAAAATAAATCCTCGAGCCTACTGGAGCTACAGTGATTTTGCCTTTCCTAGTGCCTGGTCATAAAAGCACTCTGTTGATTTCATAGTGAATTTCAAGCGTTTCGCTCTTCTTTCCATGTTATTTTTATTCGCTTACACTTGTATGTTGCGAAGGGCCTCATTTATGAGACTATCAAAATACCGATATTAAATTAATCAAAATTAAGTATGAAGGAAAACCTTTTCACATCCATGTATTAGATTTATTCGTGCTAGACATAAACCTGGAATATTATGCCTTCAAAAAGTGATTTTATATCGGAGATTTTCCTCTGATACATTCTTCACTCTGTCAGATTTCCATCTTTTACACAATTTTCTTGCACTGCAGTTGAGGTTTGAAATCAAATTTTCCTTATCATTCATGGATTGAGGTATAACTTCATATCCTTTTATCATCTTCCTTTCTTTCATTAAACATTATTGTGAAGTATTTGAGATATAATTTCATGGAAAGAAAAGCGTCTGTCTTCAGTTGATGCTGTCCTTGAGAGATTCTTTCTTTGAAATCACAATCCACGCGTAGCATATTATCCAGCTTTTTAACTTTGGTAATGACGATAAAATATATACAATAAATTTGCTTAAATGGTGTCATTACATATACGGTTGAGCAGAAAATGATTATATATATATATATATATATATATATATATATAAGTGTGTGTGTATGTGTGTACCTGTGCGCACGTGTGTGTGTGTGTACAGTTGGGTGTGTGCGTGTGTGTAAGGTTGTATGCGTGTATGTGTGTGTGCGTGTGTGTATGTATGTTTGTACGTGTGTGTACCTTTGTGTGTGTGTGTGATGTGCACGTGTGTGTGTGCGTTTATGTGAGTGTGTACGTGTGTGTACGCGTGTGTGTGTGTGTGTGTGTGCGTGTATGCGCTTGTGTGTGTGCTTGTTCGTGTGTGCGTTTGTATATGTGTGTGTGTGTGTGTGTGTCTGTGCGCTCGCTTGTACGAGTGAGAGTATTAAATTCTATCTTCTTTCATCGTAATCAATGTCAGGGTTTCGTAGAGATAACGTCAAAATTTTCAGCTGCAAAACTTTACCTTTAAAACCCTGACGTGTTGACGTAATCTCCGCAAAACTCAAAATCGAACTAAGGCTTTGTGAAACTTAATTTATTGCTCTTACTGTACACTCTCCTGATATCGAGCAATCTAATTAGAAAAAGCTGATTGACCTGATAGATTTATCGTGCAGAAATACACAGGTCGAACAAAGTGTTTAGGTGAAATACGCTCTTTAATAATGTCGAATCTAACCTACATTTTTTTATTTATCTCTAACATTTTTGTACATTTATAAAAAACAAGGAAATGTTTATCAAATTAAAAATCAAATTTTGCGACTATGAAAAATTGGCTGAAGGCGAGAGACCAGCTGAAAACCAATAACATAACTGATTCTTGTTTATATATTATCAGAAATATGTATATTATACAGAAGGATCACAGGAACATATGTGGCAGTATCATTCAGAGAATGAATGAATGGTAAACGTAAATATATAAGATATATTCTTTAAAGAAAAATTGTCTAATACGAAAAAGTAAACCAACTACCTATAGCCCCACACATTTTGTGGGGCTGCAGGTTAGGAAAGATAGAAAACCTATGAAAAGGCTTATATGCATGTCACTCAACAAAGTCTCAGGTGTAAGAGGAGTGTTATGTAGTCATACTCCGGAAATATCAAAAAGAAATTATGAAGATAATTTCCGGGGAAAGCATTCTACATTTATCAATAGAGTATGTTAGCCTCTAAAATTCAATGACTAGGACTCGCTGTTTTTATACTCTGTTAAAACCGTCAATAGACACGAGAGCCAAAGTTGATAGATGACAAAGAAGGGATTGATTAGAATAAAAGGAGAAGGGTTGTAATAAGTGACACTGGATAGGGAGATGTAAAAGGCCATGATCGCCTATGCCCTGAAAAGACAGGGCATTAAGAAAAAGAGAGAAAGACAGAAAGTTCTTTTTTAATAGTGGTTTAAAAGAAATAGCAGTAGCACCTACAGAGTGGTTAGTGTTAGCAAGACAGCATTATTTTTGTAGCTCCAAAATAGTGAGGAAAAGAGGTAAGAATTACATCAAGTAGAGAGGACTGTTGCCTGGTTTTGCTAGAGAAATTAGTAGGGACATTCACGATTTCAGCAAGGGATTTGGCACTGGAAGAATTTAATCTGAATTCCATTCTTCCAGTCTGTCAGATATAAATGGCCCTATTGAGGGTGGAGTCGCTTGCTGATTTGAAAAATTATTCTTTTAATAGAACTTTCTTGTTTTGTGGATGTAAATATGCCACGATGCCCTTAAAAAAAAAGCCTACATATTTGTTGACCAGCCAGTGTACCATTCCAGAAAAAAGTAAATATGCTATCGACAACTAACCTTACCTTAAATAACAAATGAAAATGAAAATGATAAATTAACAAAATAACATTAAATTAAATAACACAATATTTAAAAATACCAAAAAAGAAAAAAATAGTCTTACAAACTGCTAACGTCCTAGATACAGTTACAGAATTAGCGAAACCTCTGATGTCACGCAATCTACATTTAACATATAATTCAATAGATCGAAATTTTTTCACAAGGTGTAGCATAAAATACTGATATAATTTTAATTTATATTCCAAGACGCCCTCCGTGAAAAAAATGTTGTTGACTAGCCAGTTTATTACGCCAAGAAAACATTCAGTAAATATGTTATCAAAAAATAACGTTACATTTAATAAGAATTGAAAATAAACAATTAATATAAAAGTAAATAATAGACATTAAAATATTAAGAAACAAAAATCATCCTGATCTATTGCTGGCGTCATAACTACCATTACACACATAATTATGCACACCCTGACGACATATACAACAAGGATTTTAACATTAAACTTTAAAATACAGGCTTTTAAAATAGGACAATAACATTGATTCAGTTTAAAAGAATATTAAAGTTAAAAAAGAACCGATGCAAAAATCATAGATACATTAAAAGCGAAGTTTTTTTCTGTGTTCTTTTGACCAAACATCTTACTGTTTGTTAAACAATAATGTCAATGTCGAGATTGGGGGGTTTCTCTCTTATACTGAAAAATATTCTTTTACTAGTAGTTTCGTTTAATTTGTATGTAAATATGCCAAGATATCCAACTCGAGAAGCGTATATATTACAAACGTTTAATCGATATAACATTATAGCAGATCATAATACTGAACAAATAATATTGCAAACGATCTTAAAAGACATGCAATTATTATACGTCTACACTTAAACAGAACTCTCCCGGTCTGAGTTATATCTGTTGGTTTTCTCCTAGAGATATACGCTCCATGTATTCTTTTATTGCATTTTCTTCATCAGTAGATCTTAAAACAAAATTATAACATAAATAATTTGCAACTTGTATTGTGAATATATAAAATCGCTAGCAAAAATATTATTACTCCCAACATGCATAGAATACCATGAAAATAAGGTGTTATATGAAATAAATTAACTCAAGTCTTACGAAACTAAGAATTGAGTGCCTTATATAGAAATTTCAAAAGTGCAGGTCCTACCCTCTAGCTGTATAATTTGATCATCTGTCAAAACAGTAAATTTTCATATAATTTAGAATGACTCTTGGTGAAACCAGAAATCTCATTACCCCGTTACTTATGCGAAATATTTTTCATCATTCTTTCTAATAGTAATCCATCCTTAGTCAAACGTGAAATGACAGTCTGCAATATTTAATAAATGGGTTCAAGAATTTAGGCATGTCTCGTATTTCTTGTTTAAAATTTTGTTTTATTTTCTTTTAATAGTTTTACATTCATATAAGTTTTCATAGTGTGTTTCAAACATCATTTATTTTTAGTATTTTTCTACTATCTTTCTGGTATGCACCTACTCTCTTTATATTTTGTCAATTGAATGTGTCCCATCGATACAGATATGAGTGTAAATTGCGGCGTACAAGTGGAGGTTTCAAACCTAAAAAATATAGCAAAAATTTTCCGGGTCGACTTTTATGGCGGGCATAAAATGAAAACCGTTACCACTGAGTTGAGCATATCGAACAAAGCTTAAAAAATCAATATAAATACTTTACTGTGACAATGTTTATTTGAATCTTATCATTACTGCCTGTTGGTGTCCATTTTAATAGGGATTCATTAAAAAATGATTACCTTGCCTAAATTTCGATAGTATAGCGGACATAGTAGTTTAGTCACTTGCGTTTGGTTCTTTGTTTTTGCAAAGGACGTATTAGTGATATTGTCGCTTGATTTTGGTTGTTTGCTTATGCAAATGACGGATTAGAGATACTATATTTTAAGATAGTGTACATTTCGTAACAGTACTATAACAATCAACCTGGTATAATATTTAATCTACGTTGTTACCATTTTCAGGATTTGATATTGATTTTCATGTGTTCATCAGTAGACCCGACGAAGTTATACCGATGTAATATACGGTGCCTATATATGCGTGCGCGTAAGTTGTTTTCATTAGAATTCATATATGAATGCATATAGGATATAAAGGTAAGTGGTATAATCTTATGTAATTTTAGCATAGGTTATCGAATACAGTAGTCTATCCTCATTTTCCGGTAGGCCTCTAATTTGGGTAACAAGTCGCCTGCTTTATAATTGGGAATTCCCCTATACGGTAGATATAAGATTAAATATTGAAGTTGTATGTGCGTCAGGTCTATTTTTACCTCGTAATTTACGGTTTGTAACAGAGACTTTTGGAAATTTGTAATAACAATTTCTGTGTAAATTCTTATTTTTAATAACTACTTCCTCCTTACACTGGTTTAACATGTTTGTTAGATTATTTATCTTAGGTTAAATCTAGAGTAATGATAAACTATATGCATATTGATTTCCCCAAACTGATACGATTCGTTCTTTTAATTTTATTGATTTTTTCTAGTCCTGAGTTGACAATAAACCTCATCCGGTCGCATAGCTGTTGAATGGAAGATTGTGAGGAGTATATAGCCACATCTTAATTGCAGTTGTCCCCTGGTCTAACTTGACTCGAGTTGGTAGCATCTCTTAGCTTTCCAGCAATGGTTGAAGAGTTTATCCCAAAACTGGGGTCAAAAGAGCATGAAAATATAAAAGTAGACATTTTTATTAAAAATTTCAGGATTACATTTTAGAAAAAAAGAATATTGCCAGCAATTAAATTTTAAAGGAAAAAAATATTACCAGCAAGAACATTTCTAAACGAAAATAAGATATTACTAGCAAGACATTTTTGGAAATAAATACGTACTAAGAATACATCTGAAACAAATATTTTAGGAAAATGAGTCAAAGAAAGCTGAACTACAAACTTCTTTTTTACAAAGAATATAAAATGTATTTATATAAATCTAGTGTAAAAGTCTTGTCGGTGTTCAATAACCTAGTAAGGGAAATATGCCGTTAAACAAACCACACCAAACCAAACCGCACAACTCTGTCTTAGTTATCAGATTCGCATTTATCCACAAGTGTTTCTTTATGATAATCATTTTAATCGAATTATATTGTCCATTGAAATTCATTATAGTAACGTATTTATATTTTAGCTGGCAAATTGTTTTCTGTCAATCCTATTTTCTCAAGGATAAAAATGGTCACTTTTTCTATTCACAACTCAATTTATCGAGCTGCAAGCAGCTTTGAAAGTATTTCTTTTTACTGTAAGATTTTATATTGTCTTTCTTATTCAACTGTTTGTTTTCATAAGTATTTCTAGTTCAGTCAGTCGATCAGGTGCCATACGTGATACACGCTTGAGCGATCATGTCTCAAACAAGACTTTAGTGGCTGGGCAGAAAATATCCAACAGTAGGATGCCATTACTTTCTGCTGTAGACTGGTTTCCAGCCAAGGCTATAGAACCCAATCTGTTCTGCTATTTAACCAATAACAGTATGGAAGAGACGCAATA
This sequence comes from Ascarosepion bandense, assembly GCA_037127315.1. Lineage (NCBI taxonomy): Eukaryota > Metazoa > Mollusca > Cephalopoda > Sepiida > Sepiidae > Ascarosepion > Ascarosepion bandense. The sequence goes on along the minus strand of JBBBDQ010000554.1, from coordinate 606,010 downwards.
AAACCTTTCCCAACAGTATTTGCGCGTAAGTGAACGTAAGGAGTTCAACCGGAAATCGAACTTGACACCCCGATTTTTCGTTCCCAGCCGATATCTACTGCACCACAAAAATACTTTGGTAATTGCTTCAACTCAATGTTTTTATTTACTAATTCTTTTTTAACTATTAATTTGGATCCAATTTTCCAGATTTATTTTGTTTAGTTAAAAATCTCTTACTTTTACAACAAATGTAATTTACTGTTTAGTAATTGCATAACTTATATTTTATTAACCAAAATATGTAACTTAGACTCGTCGTGTTTAAAATAGTCAAGTTTGATGTGAACTTTAATTTAGATTTTATGCATGGCTGTTCCGAAATAGCTAATCTGTCAATTGTGTAAATTACTTTCTCCGACTGATGTCTAAACGTTACTTTGAACGTTTTGGATCCTGTATTTCTTAGGATGTTGCACTCTTCTTCAACTTCATGAATTAGCGCGCTAGAATCACCAAGTGAGAAGTGTAAGAAATATCAGAAACTACATCAGTTGTCGATTCTCAACAAGAGCAGCAAGTAAAATGTGCATCACATGTAACTCACACAGTGAATAATTACATAAGCAGTATGTTGACATCCTGCACTACTTGAAATGTTCGGAAGGAAGTGTGCATTAATACTGAAACAGCATTAACTGTTAATGGAATGAGAAAAATATTTTCTTGAAAAATGTTTCTAAGAAAAATGTATTATGAATTTCATCGGAAATACTGCACACTCAATGAATTTCGAATGTATGTTTATATTTTTATTATCATTAACTATTTTCTGAGAGATTATAACTAAAATAGCTGTAACATTCCAATCTTCTATACCCATATTTCTTAATGTTCTGATAGTTTGTATGAGGAAACTACCTGTCAAATATTATCACCTGCAGATAATGAAAACCTACTCTTTAGATCATTATTGAAATTTCATACAAATATCATTGTTTTCAAGTGGCTTTAAGTTAATCTAGTGATTACGAACACTAGTAATTTACTGAAAGTCCTTAGTATGACGATAAACTACAACAGGCAGCAGAATGTCTGTAGTGGGAGATTGAAGGTTTAGAAAGCGTGGACCTGTTCCAAGTTTTATCGTGATCCGAGGTGATAGGACATTTTAGCTTTTCAGCTGTGGAAAATAAAGAATTTTCAAACAAAAGCAAATCCCAATGAAAATTGAAAAAAACATTTTTACAATAGAAATACTAGAAATACACTTGTATATAAAAAATGAACATATTTATAGTAAATAAAATGTCATAATATTTCAGTAGTTGAATAAAAACAATTGCGTTCGAAATATTTAGATTTTGGTATTATATAACACATAGACGTTGCTATGCCGCTACACAAAATCAGCCATCCCTCTAAAAAAAAGAAAGACCTCTCTCCTGATAATAATCCATATAATATCCTATATCTTATATCGATCACATTACAAAATATACCTTCAACAAAATTGCAACTTAAAATGTGCATCACTGGCTGTAGGAACTATGTATAAGCTAATTTATATGCCCAAGTTTAGTATCATCTATCATGTATTTAATTGTGAAAGTAGAATGACACATTTTTATGGCATCAATCTGACAAAAATTTAAATTACGGCTTTAAATGAAACATAGAGTTGACGTGTCCGTAAAGGAAAAACAAACTGAATTAACTTTCAGTTTTGAACTATGCATTTTCGAGAATATTTCTACTTTTCATAATATATCAATCATTTAGTCCGTTACATGGTGGAGATTCTCACGGAGTTCCATTATAAACGTAATGGAGCTGACTCACTGCTAGATCTCTGATTTACTTCCCTCTCTGACTCTTGCAATTTTAAACAGCTTTGCAGTCTTGAAAACTCTGATATTCGGTGGTTTCCGTTAATATCTCTTTCCACTCACACTCCACCGAAGAACCTCAGACTAGTTACTGTTACCAAAGACTGATTGGGACTCGTTCCGTGATTTCCTGTGTGTAGTCATACTGATCTTCTACGCAAATGGCGGGGATACGGTATAAGTGGACATCATTCCTCTCAAATAGCGCAATTAAGGTAGTTTTGAACGGACATGACAGACGACACTGTCATACGAACGCGGGTGTTCTTCAAGGCTCTATTCTAGGTACTACGCTTTTCCTGATCTTCATTGACCATCTCCCCGATGTAATCACATCACAAGTAGGCATATACGCTGATGACACTACCGTTTACTCTAGCTTAGATTAAAAATTTGGTGAGGCTAACAAAGCGAACCTCACTGATGAGCATGAAATGAAATTCCAATCTGTAGTGGACTGGGTTTAAAAATGACTTGTAAATGTTAATGCCTCCAAAACGAAGCAGCTATTTATTGACCATCACAGACAAGCCCTCCTATATTATCAATCTCGCCTGATCCATTATCATGGATCAGGCTAGTCTCACTGAAAGTAAAGCACTGCGCCTCCTCGGGTTAACTCTCACATCAGACTTCGAACAATAGCTAAATCCGCTGTTAAGTAGGTTGGTGCTGCAACAATCGTGCACATATATAAATATACCATCGCCCCGTGCATTGAATACTGCTGCCGTATCTGGTCAGATGCCGTTGCTATCCACCTAGAAGTCCTTGACAAAATCCAACGTAAAATCGTTAATGATGTCGATCCCGACTTGGCCGCTCAGATACAGTCACTTCTTACCGGCACTGATGCGGCTTATATATGAATTTACTCGATCCACAAGATTAGCTACAAGGTTCCAGGACTTTTACTGTTAAACTAATAAAATTCTATACAACTAGCTTCTTTTCTCTCATTTCTGCTTGTGGAATTCCGATGCGTTTATTTTCTTCATTGACCGCTGCGATAGTCATCTCCTATCTCATGACTTGCATCCTCTCTCTCATCCTTCTCTTACCAACTTTCTGACACCCACTATAACCTAACCATCTTTGCCATAGCTTTCTTCCTATGTAACCCACTGCGCACCAGTGGGAGTAAAGTGCCTTGCTTCTGACGATATGATTATAATATATATATATATAAATGCCTAGAGAAGAGTGTATACATTCTGTCAAATTCTATATCAAGATTTATCGTATAATAATTATTTTCTGTTCTCCTAATAATATACCAAGTATAATCTAAAACGTTTGAGACATTTCACAAACTCCTTGATATTTCTATAGATTTTGGATGTTTTTCAAGCTTTCTAATTACTATACGTGAAGAGTAACTCATATATATAACCCACGCTTAAACGACAGTTTATATATATATATATATATATATATATAGTAATTTATTAAAGGGTAGACATGAAGCTAGAAGGCTTCTATCTGGAATTGTATCAACGTAAAAACAGTCAACATGTGATATTCATAGAAATATTTAGAAACGATAACGGTTAGTCTAGATTTAAGTCGGTGATGATTAGGGAGATTGGGAAAACATTCTTTTAGATTTCTGTTTCCCAAAGCAGTTCTTTATCGGAAGAATTTGAACCAATGAGATTACTTGTTTTAATAAAAATACGAAAGAAATGGTGATGTTTCACATTTTGTGGCGTGTCGGGTATCAGATGTTAATATCATAAGTTGGGGATCTATCGAATGTAGTATGTCAGAACCTATATCATGGAAATAGCTATAGAGCATTAAAAGGTTAATAATGTTCACATTCTAGAAAAGGTTTGTAAGTTGGAAAATAACTTATCACGTAGCCCAATATATTTATTTTGTTTTCTGATATATTTCAATTTCATTTAACGTCTAATGTAACATCTATCTATCTATCTATCTATCTATCTATCTATCTATCTATCTATATATATATATATATATATATATATATATATACTGCTGTCACATGTTTACGGGTGCTACATCGTTGGATTTTGTCAACAAAATTTTGTTAACAAAATCTAACGATGTATGTGCAATATATTTGAACTAAACCTGATAGCCCAACTCCAATCACTTTCACACCAAACGTTATTTGGTTTGCCCTGTCTCTACTACAAACAACTTCACGGTATCTGCTGCAATGAGTTTAGCTCTCTGGTGTCTCCTCTGCACGTATTTAGTCGAGCTACTAGACTAGCAACACGGTCCTACACTTTTACGATGAAACCGATGAAATGTAACCGCAACTTCTATTCCATTAGCTTTTTTCTCTTTCTTCCTTCCTGTGGAATTCCCTTACATATACATTCTTCTCTGACAGCTACATTCTCCAAGAACCTAAATTCCAAGTCAACTGACATCTCTTAAACTTTGACGCGCAACGTTTTCCTGGCAAGCCTTGTATAATGTTCGTCTCTATTTCTATTCTACTCGTATGCAGCTCTATTCACATCAGTGTTCTCATCCTTTTCTTATTCATTCAATGACACCCTCTGTTATGTTCCTCTTTCTCATCAGTCACTACTTTTGTAACCCTACGCATCATATATATATATATATATATATATATATATATATATATATATATATATATATTAAAAACAAGAAAGAAAGAGAGAAAAATAAAGGTGTTTTGTGGAGAGAGAAAAAGATGTGGGTTCCCTCACAGCGAGCAAAGTTTAAATACTGGGGGGGGGAGATTTAAATGTGGTGGGGAAATTATCTTAATATATATATATATATATATATATATATATATATATATATATATATTTATTTATGTCTGTGTGTGTGCATGTGTGTGAGAGAGAGAAAGAGTGAGAATGATAACTGTTACAACTTTAATATATATCAACAAAATATTCGGTAGAAACTGTTTTCGTGGGACAGATTTCGACTTTTCAAATTTCTCACGCACGCACACACACACACACACACAGACACACACACACACACCCACACACACCAACATATATCTAAGTACACGTAGATATTGACATCTAATTTTAAATGGTATTTTACCAAATTACATAAAGATGTTTTGAAATTCTGAACAATAAATTTTCTTTTCATGAAGATTGCCATTGTCATCAACCACTACCTCCAGACGACTTCAGAGTTTGCTTAGTGGTTTTCCTGTTTAAATTAGTAAGAGTTGCCATAATTATTGCCATGATATCATTTTTCGTGTTACAAAGAGTCTGGGGAGTTAAATGACAACATGTAAGATCTCGTTCGGTTGCAGAAATGCACTGACAGCTTTCATTAAATTCAACAGTACTACCTTAAGTTATTTGATGTCGGCCTCTGTGTTGGGTTAGAGTTAAATACTAACACATTCATGAGTTCTTTTATCATCTAACCTATCATAGTAAGTCTTCCGAGCAGATGACCAGATATGGCAACAGTACTCAATACACGGGCGAATGATATATTAATAAATGTGCAAGATGCATTCTGATGACAGAAACCTTCTGGCCCGATAGTGATCTAACCTTCCGGGTGGTAGATACATCTATAGATTCGATGCAATTTTTCCTCTCGAGTTCGTTTGAGAAATGAGATCAAGACTGGGCTGTGTGTCATTTTCTAGGTGAATAGTGGCAATTAAACTGGTACATTAGGCTCTGCTATTTCCTTAAACAAGTAAACGACTCTTCCGTTTTCACTGCGGTGAAATACAGATGAAAACATATCACATGTTTTAGTTAGAGAAAGAATAGTAAGTAATAACGATCTCATCTGTTTATCGTCCGCTTCATGTAAGTGCAAGTCATTTGTAAATACGTTCATTTGCTGCATCTTAATCACCTAAATTCATACATGCAATTGTTAATGCAATATTTCTTTGAAGAGAAAACATTTAGTGATGCAATATCGGAATTTTCTCAGGAATTATATATTCGGTGAAAATATTGTTCCAAAATAAATAGATGAATCCTAATTTTTAGAATTAGTATTCAACAGTAAATTTAAATATAAAAATCAAGATAGGTTTATAGGTACTACTAATTATTGTTGTTGTTGCTATTGATGTTTTCCTCTCCGGATTAGATGAAACGAGAGTTACTCTCTTCAATACACACTATACTAGCTTCAATACTTAATTGATTTCAGTCACGTTTTTCTCGAGAAAGATTTAATTAAAGGTTGAATCTCCAATTGTTTCAACATATTTGCAAGGCACATTGGGACGGATTTAATTGTGATTTGTATTCATTGAGTTCTCACTTCCGTAGTAATGGGTTTATGCATTAGAGTTCAAGCGATAACAAAAATCTCAAAACTCCAGGAATATTCACTGTTCTTTCTAGGTTTCTCCGGAAGATTTTAAGTGCTACACCGCTGACCGTTTCTCCACGTCAACTGTTTCTCTACGTCGGCCGTTTCTCCACGTCGACTTTAGTGCATCAGAAACGAAATTTATATATATATATATATATATATATATATATATATATATATATATGATGTACGTCCTTTGCAGGCGCAGAAGAGCATGTTTGCTGGTCATGGTTACTACGGTTTTGAGCGGGTGCGAAAAGGGCTTATAAGGCCAATCTTTTCACACTGCAAAGGCAGGAGAGGCAGGGAGCAGACCCAAGCAGATGGATGGAGATTTGTGCTCTTTCCTTTTCACTCGTGTCTCTGTGAGTCCCCTGATGCTACCTTCGTCAAATCTTACAACTCGAGAAATATATATATATATATATATATATATATATATATATATATTCAAACAAGTTTCGATGCCCATATTTTCGCCAATTTATATATTTTAAATTTTCGCATTTTTTTTCATTTTGTTAATAACACAGTAGGGTCGGTAGACCACTTGTTACGAGTAAAAAGATAACCATGATACACTTTCCTCCGCCAGAAAGCTGGAAAAGACATGCTGCAATGTAATGCACCATTTAAATTATTTGTGTATTAATCTGAGAAGAATATATCTATTTTGGATAGCGAAATATGAATCTAATGGTGATTATGAAGGTTCAGTAGATCGTTAAACTCACTCTGATCATTCTGATGAGAAAATAGATCCCGAATGTTTTGGTGAGGACAACAGATTCTAAGAGTTGGCTTAGATCAAGTGACTTAAAGAGTTAGCACTGCTCTTGTTCAAGTAGACGTCTAGTCGAAGAACCTATCTCTAGCAACATGACTCTGAACAATGTCACACAAACATAATAATTTTGTCATGAATGTAATAGAATTTCTGCTAAGACACCATTACTTATATATGAACATCAAATTCCCCAAACTGCCCATATCATTACTTAAGGGAGATAAAAGCAAAATTCGTTGTAACACCAAAGATAAATTCTAGGCATGAATTATTGCAGCATTCATCATATTAAACATGCACCGGAAAATCTACAAAAGATTCTGAAAACTTCTGGAGGACGTGGTTGAAAACAATGGCGACATTTGTTAAATAAATGTGGTCTTTAGTATCTCATGATATGTTTTGCGATCAACATACTTGTGAAAATCAGATATCAGTGGAATTTTCATTATTTTGTAATTTAGACGATAATTTATCCATTGCCCCGTATATATATATATATATATATATATATATATATATATATATATATATATATCCGAGTGAATTCAGAACGAAGAAAGAATTCTTACAACGTCTAAAACATTAATTTAAAAGAGTGCTTGATATATAATATACAGAGCCGTGAATATATATATATATATATATATATATATATATATATATATATATATATATATGTGTGTGTGTGTGTGTGTGTGTGTGTGTGTGTGTGTGTGTGTGTGTGTGTGCGTGCGCGTGTGTATGTGTGCGAGGGCAGTACTGTTTCTTTTAAACATGTTTCGTTAAAAATGGCTGACAAGAAATATTTTGTAATTGTTGATTTTACTTTGCCAATGTTCTTACATATTCTCTTTTATTGCAGATAAGTATGTAAAAATATTTTAACGTTACAAATGCTTTCAGCCACTTCACTGGACATTTTCATTGATCTTATTTTTCTGATGTCATTAACTTATTCTCATGTCATAATTGTATCGTAAATTTTGCTTTTTTGAAAAGGAGCGTTCTTTATAAGCTACCACATGTCTAATTTTTAATAAAATTTGTGCAACTCCATTTCCAGGCTTTAAAAATGAAAGATGTTTGATATAAAGTGTCTTTTATAGCGAGATACTTTTGATAATGTGACTTAAGTAGTATCTGTATTTTCAACTAAATTAGTGTTTGAAGCTCAATGCTCTGTACTAGACTGAGATTCTTGTCATAAATCAGTCACCTATATTAGCCATACTACCACGTCTTGAGTAGACATTGATAATTATCAAGGACCGTTGTGAAATATTTGGTTGAATTAAAGTAACTATTTAAATTCAATTCAAAAATATATATTCAAAAGAATCTCGCTATAAAGAGGTACTATATATCAAAGGTTGTGTAACAGAAAAAAACTTGCTAAGAGACACTGGGGATAATCTGATGTGGAAGGACATTATCGCCTACGTCCTGAAAAAATAAAAAAAAGATATAGAAGATGAAATAATAATAATAATAATAATAATAATAATAATAATAATAAATTAAACTCAACCTAGTTCCTAATCTATTCATTGTGATTATTATGGATTCATAATTCGTCATATCCTCGATTCATTGTTGTTTTTCATTGCATCATTCATGCTTAGTGGTAAAATATGTATAGTTTACGAAATATGTAAAATAATGCGCCAGTAAGGTCTGAACCCAAATACTTTATCCTTGGATTCATTTATATCCATGGTTTTATTTTTTTGCTTGTAACACCGACTGGAAATATAGATTACATAAACTTTACACAAAATTAATAGACTTTGACTCAACCCTGCTAAAATAAATTGAAATATAATTATGTCTAAGTTGATCACTGCAAAAAATATCTTATGGCACTGTTTATATGTTTCTTTTTTAACAAAGGCATATCATTATATGATTAAATTATTATTAACATTATCATATAGTAATCGTAGAATCACTCCAGCTCCTTCCAGTTGGATGTCATCTTTGAATTTCGTGTTCGTAATGTCAGTTTCATGTAACGATCATCAAAATGACTAAGATTTTCAACAACAATAGAAAATACGAAATTGAATACGTGGTATCTAATAATAGGAAAAACAACATTTAGTACGATTTGAGTATTATTCTCCATTTACATTATGGCTTACTTAAATCTATTGTGTTTGTGAACATTTGATTTGATTTTTCTTAAGAATGTAAATATATATTATAGTGATTAATGGCCTGTCATATACAAATCTCAATACATATAATGTATCGCTTTCGCATAATTAACTTTGGTAATGTTAGGAACCAAGATTTCTACTTTCCATTTATGGATTAAACAGTAGAATATCAGAAACTCTCTAACAATGGCTGGCAACCAGTTTCATGTGAAAAAAACTTAATACCTTTCGAGAAGCAAAGGTTCCGATAAAAGGTTACTTGCTGTAACAAACCAGAAATTCTACAAGAAAAACCCTATCTACCTCAACAGCAACACATAGTGAGGTGAAGCTTGATTTTTACACCGCAGTATTGTCTAAACGTACCTAGCAGATGAATTTTACTTGTAGTTGCCTCTGTGAAGTTATAACGAGAAAAATCTCTAGCAACACACCCGAGAAAACTAAGATATTTAACTTTATTTTTATTGTTTTTAACATTATTTTTCCCTCGTAATTTTCATATAAATTCTCTTTTAACTTTCATTCATTTTAAGCATGCACTCATTCATTCACGTGTTTCCTTTCCTTCATTTCTCCTCCTATATTTTATTACTTCCTTTGGTTATTTTACAGGAAACTGATCTCTTCAAAAACTGCATCTTTTTGCCACCTGCAGTTTCTAGTAGCAACGATTCTTTAGCAGATTATCACATACTCTCATAAAAAATGAAGCAAACATAACTGTTCAACTTTTACCAAAAACTTTTCCTCGTACTTTCAAGAATCAAAGAATTTTTTTTTTCTCAAAACATTGATTTTTGCTCTTCATCCTTTATTCAAAGACCTCACCTAACGGGTCCGGATATAAAAAATATCAAAGTCGATTTCAAAGAAATGAGGATTTACTACAAAGTCCATAAAGCTCGACTGACGGGGTTTACAAATCAACTTCAAATTCAACCTCGTTGTTTCTAACCTGGACACTCTTGTATAGAATTTTATCATGTTCTTTTCCCACGAGAAACACGATTTAGTCGATTGCTGCATCATTGCCGCATTCCACACCCAAAATTCACATATTTTTAGTGCCACTTACCTTCACCGTGTAGGTGGTCGTGGTTACTCGACGCATTCTTTTTGGTCCTGGGTATGACGGTAAACTGCATCCAGCAGTAAGGGCACTGATTGGGAGGTTATGAGGAGTATCACTTAATTGCTGTTGTTCCCAGATCCACCCTAACCCGGAGTGGTAGCATCTGTTAGGGTCCGAGCTATGGGAAAATAGTTAACCCACAAACTTGGGTCAAAATACTATGAAAGTATAAAAATAGACTTTTGTAGAAAAATATACATTTTTTAAGAAAAACATTATTACCAGCAATACATTTTTGAATACAAAACTAGAAGATATATTACATTCTAAAAAAAGATTAAAAAAAAACTTTTCACCAAAATCTGACTAAATCAACCTTCTCACTATAACCAAACATTAAAAATTCCTTAAACCCTAACTTTCTGGCATTAAATAACCCACAGTGGTTTTGATATGCCGTTAAACAAAACTCAAACAAATCAAACGCATACATATTTTTATAAAATATTTATTGTAATGAAGTCTTTCAAAACATATTAGAATTGCTTTTCTTTTTCACAGTTTTACTCATTGTAGCGGGTCATATTGATTAGTTCACAAACAAGTCTTAAAATTTGTGGCAATTCTAAAATTAACACAGATCTGAAAATAAAACAAGAGATTAATTTACAATTGAAAGCATTATCCTACTCACATACACTTTTCATCAGATAAAAATATTCTAGCTATAAACCTCCATATTGTATTATCGATGCATTTGATTGTTATAGATGGAGATTCGTAGAGTAAAAAGTGTGGATCAATTCAAAGAGGTGTAAAAATAAACCTAAGCCTCTTTTTGTATTGCTTTGAGATAGACCGTACAGTTTGACAAATAATTCTCATCCCGATATCATCAAAGTTTTATGTACGTTTGTAAATTTACTAGAAGTATAGATGATAAGGACTATATGCTCGTTTTCGACATAGTTCGTTTGCCAGAATGGTTAGCTAATCCGTGTGATTTTGTGATTATTCAAATCTTACTGACGCACCCTGTGATCTATGCACAAATATGCTAAGTTTACTTTAATGTAATGACAGAGAATCGATAATTTGACAAGATCAGTATTTGAAGTAGGTACGTAGACTCAATGATACACTACACTTGCAATACGACTAACGCTTCATATGAAATATCCTGCATAGCACAATTTTATATTATCAGAAGACAGATGCTAAGACAAGCCACTACTGATCATATTTAACACAATGAACTGGGTTTTAATTTTAAATGCTGGCAAATGGGTATCGTCAGGGAATCAAAGATGAATATTTATAAAAATAAAACATTGGAAGGGGGGGGTCATGTTTTACCGATGCGAATAGGGAACCAGTACTGAATGACAAAAATATTGAAATCAAAGTGAAGAAACAACATGTCACATGTCACAGTAAATCAACCTTTCTTGCGCAGTAAATGACAAAACGACGACTCAGTGAGTGTATATATGCTAATAAATAAATAAAAAGTTGAGAGAAACTTAAGTGTTTATGCGAACAGAGTAATCGATCTGTGAATTAATGGAAAGAGATTAGCTGGTCATGAGTTACAATTTCGCCGGAAGAAAATGATTTTTCTGAACGTGTGTTAAAAAGGACCGTGGTACATGAAGATGCATGTGTAGCGGTTCTGCTGGGATTCTCACTTTATAGCCGTTCTTGTTTTCCTTTCAGTGTTTCTTGGCAAATTATGCTGGTGTCTGTATTAGCCAGCCATTTTTTTCAGTAAATTACATCAAACAAAAGACGCGATGGACTGTCATCTGTTGATTTTATCTAATTAAAAGTGTCAGTTGAATTTAAAGAGGGAATACGAAATTTAGATTTATGGATGCAGCAAAGGTTCTTGGACGAAATTTGGATACAGTGGAACATCAGTCATTGACTCACAATTGTGCTTCCAGTTAGGAAACTATTTCCAATGCATGGTTAATTTTTTCTAGGATATGTATATATTGTTTACAATAGGAGTCACAGGGAAAATTGTTAACATGAATATTAATATAGACATCGTTTACACAGTTTTATGCATGTTGCTTAAAGCGTTAGTTTTCGTTAATAAATGTGCTTTAAATCGAGGCCAGTATACTATATATTGATAACTAAACATATGAATTAAATTAAGAATATTCAATTCTCTCTATTTCTCTCAATTTTCTATCTCTCACTCTCTTTCATGTATATAAGTCTAATCTATTTTAGACACTTTTAAAAAGTTGATTAATACGTCGTTCAACCAATAAAGAAATATGATATTTATATCTATCTATCTATCTATCTATCTATCTATCTATCTATCTATCTATATCTTTATCTTTATATATATATATATATATATATATATATATATATATATATATACATATATATACACAATAACTTTAACAATATCGATAATATTAATAATAATGATGTACATCAAAATGAACATAACACTATTAATTTATATTATTTCAATCAAATACATAATACTTACAAAAAAATGAAAAACTCTTAAAACATAATACGTAGAAATGTTACACCAATAAATAATAATAATCAAATTAACCTAATCATATATTATAAAAAAATTAAATCAATCGACCTCATATTCTCTAATAACCCTACAAGCACATAACTAAATCCTTTACAGAAAACACAGGTAGTGTATCAATTTACATGCCCGTTTAGAGATTGTAACGCTGGTATTAATAATTAACCCACTACATATATTGGTTTTACTACAATCACTCTCTCCCGTAGTCTTACTTGTCACCGTTCTGACCAGAGTACAATTAAACAACATTTCTTAGAAAAACATACCCATGTAGGTAATATCTGACTGATTTAATCAACAAAACAATAATCCTGACACATACACATAGAAAAAATCTATCAGATTTTGGAGGCCAGCTACATTGAATTCCAACAAACCACACTTAATAACATCACGTTTAAATCTAGTCATAATACATTACATTGCATTTAAATATATGGTTCTATTAACATTTCGAGCTCTCGCGATGTGTGACGTCAGAGAGCCGCATTACACATTTAAGAAATGAGTTTGGTATTTTGGTAACTGTTATCGTTGCTTAACAAAGTTTATTTTTGTGTCAACACAAGATAAAATCTTCTTTGATGGTGGATGTTTTCATGTTATCGTCATTGTAACCTCTCTGAAGATGGCACATGTGAGCCGAAACCTTAAAACCAAATTAATAAAAAATTATCCAAACTTTTGAGATTTTTTGTCTTTTTTTCACCTGAAATTAATGCCAAAATATGATGTTTAGAACGGCTCATGATTAAACATAATAAACATTCATTGTCTCTTATAATTAACAGTACATGTCTAGAAAATCATCTGAAATAGAATAAGTAAATAAGGATTTTGAAAAAGATGATTTTATATAATATTTTTCAATTTTATAAGCATCTTCAGAGATTCATTAAATTCGAATGTTGAAAAGCTCTAAGAGACAGTATGTTAATTGAGTTATGGTTTTATTTGTCAAATACGTCACGTGAGATAAACCAATGGATAAATATTATATGTAGAAGAAAAAACTATTTAATACTCAACTTCAAAAAACTTGCTTATAAAATGCCCAAAAACAAAACAAAAATACACATAAATCAGAGAAATTTCATAATACTATTTCCAACAACTTTCCATATGAATTCTCAAACAAATTAACTTATTCTGAACATTAGAATTGAAATTAAAATATAGAAATGAGCCAGATATATCGTGGAGTACAATTAAAAACAGTCAAGCCTTACAACGGTGGCAAAATATGTAGACTGTATCAAAAAGAAAAGTTGGCTATTATGTTATTCCAAAACAAAAATGAATTGCTAAATGAAATAACATAAATTATGAACAAGTTCCACCGTACCAAAATGTATTATTAGTATCATACAATCATCGATGAAAATTTTTTTTTTTTAATCATTTCACCCCGAGCAAGGCAGAAATGCCACTGATGTGCAGGGGGTTACATAAATGTAGAAAGATTAATTAGAAACGAGTGAGGAGTACAAGCTAGTTAGAAAGGAACAATAGAAAGCTGAGAAAGCAGGTGCAATGACAGATACATGGGCGGAGAGAACGTGAAGATTATACAGGGGAGGGGAGAGAGCTAGAGTCCAGTGGTTAATAGGTGAGTATTAACTTTGCTTTTAAATTTCTGGAGGTCATAGCCGTCAGGAAAGCAAGAATACGGGAGTGAGTTCCACAGGCGGGAAATGCGAGAGAGGAAGCTGCAGGAGTAGAATTGTCGTCTGCGTTTGGCTAACCTGACTGTGAATGGGTGGGACCCAGTTGCCAGTCTGGTTGCACGGGTAAACACCTGTAGAGGAGGCATCAGTGACTTAAGCTCAGCTAACTTTTTTTAATTTTGAAAATTTAGCCTTCATAATATATGTCTGTTACGTGAGCGTTTTCAAAATACGGTAAAATCAGTTATTATAAATGGCCTGAATAAAACGAGAAGGCAGAGATCTGGGTTTCGTATTAACTTGTTTACAAAAGAAAAATATTAAAAAAATTCTACAATATAATTGTTTTAAACACTTTTTAATACAATTTTGTATTAGTCTAATTTCGTAATGATCGAATACTTAATAATTATATATATATATATATATATATATATATATATATATATATATATATATATATATAATTATCATTATTACTGTAGTTTTTTTCGTGTGTACACGCATTTCTTTATCATTAACTGTGTTTAATTTTATTTTTTCTGTTACAAAGAAATTAATAACATTTTCATTGTATGAAGAATTCCTGACTGACAGGAGTCAAACTTATAAAATTTTTCCATCATTGCTTCATTCTGGAAATGTCAAGATTTTGTTGTAATGGAAGGTTTCCTGGTAAAAATAAAGGGAAACATGTTCGATTCCTGTCGAAAGGCACAATATGTAGAGAAGCAAATAAAATTTAATGTTCAATTTTTAATCCAGACCGGATGTTTTCCGGATTCAGAACCTTAAATAATGTCTTCATGTTGAAATATATTTCTATTTGATGAAAGCATATTTTTCTTAAAACACATTCATTATTTGCTAAAACAAATGTTCATTTGCTTTTATATCTATATATGTTCAAATTAAAAGTAGCGAAAATCAAAAGATTTGAAACATATAAACTTAGTTATAATGGAAATTTGTCTGTGTGTGTGTGTCCATTACCTATAGACTCCGAAACGGCTGAAATGATTTTCTTGAAAATTTACACAGTTGTACTATAAGCTTCTGTCTCCGAGTGTTCTTAGCTGGACTTTGTGTCGAGGTACCCCAGATAAATATCGGAAATTGATAATCAAAAATCTGGTTGTAGAAGGAGTGATCCGATTTTAATCAAATTTGATGCACTCATAGACAAAGACATAAGAAACGATATTAAGAAGTTTCACGGTTGCAGTTCTTACAATAGTGCAGAAAATCGAATGTATATATATATATATATATATATATATATATATATATATATATATATATATAAAGCAAGATTGTGTGTGTGTCTGTTTATCTACAGGTATGTCTATTTTTTTTCAGCACTTTTATTTTAGTTTTTGCTTCGGGTTTGACTCTAAGTATGTATAAATATAGTTCTTAGTCTCAGCCATGATACCATTTACTCAGGGGACTTATGTAGCCTTCAAAATTCAGTTTACAACGAAAAAACATATTTGATATCGATACCAGGAAATAGAAATTTGACTTACATCCATTCATTTTTTCCAGTCTACGGTTTCGCTTTAAATGGAAACAAATATTGCTTTTTAGTCATTCATGCCAACGTCCAAAGAATCTGAGCTCCAGGACCATTGATTAGTTTTAAATCTTTCATTACACCCGAGCAACGCCTGGCTATACAGCTAGTTTCTTCTAAATATTCACTCTTTGTATTTTACAATTTTGACCAAAAGTAAGGATTCAGAGAAATATAGAAATAAGCACAATAAAGATGGGGGTTAAAAAAAAGTAAAAAAAAAAAAGAAGATATTCCGTATCCCAGTCAAGAACCGCTTACATTTCTTCATCTAGATAGTGACGGTGGTTAAGATGGCCTACCAAGAATGTAAAACTACCTGCTAAAATTTGGTTAAGTTTAAGGGAATTACCCTCACCCGGTAAAGAGAGATGTGTGCAACGGTTGTCACCTGGTCATCATTCAGCAACTGCTAGCACAAACGGCGAAAAAGAGGATAAAATTTCTCGGAACTGACCCCTCGCCCGAAAGGACCAACCTGAGCGACAGGTGTCAACAGTCCGTTATCCAGCGATTGTTCTTATCAAACAAAATGAACTATTAGGTTCATGAAACGTCAGAATGTTGGACAAATCTGGCCAGCTGGAAAATATAAAACTGTAGTTGAGTAGATTAAATGTCAATATTTTATGTGTATGTAAAAGTAGGTTGCCAAACAAATGAGATTTTGTCAGTGACAATCACAAGTGATATGCAAGCGGAGAGAAAAATGAAAAAAGTAGTTAGACTGATACAGGCTCAAGACATGAAGACATGTGGCTTGCAATACTACCCGTTATTAGAAAGAATTATTTAAACTGAAAGGAAACCACTTCAACATAGGTTTTAGAGTCGTGTATGCACCAATAAAACAGACTACAGAAAAAGTAATTGAATTTTCTATTCGATGCTAAATAAAACCAATGCTCAATGTACATCATAAGATATTATAATTATTATGGGAGGGCTGAATGCGAAAGTAAGCAAGGAGTGAGAAGGGCTAATAGTTGGCAAGACGAGATAACCACTATGGTCGCGGACAAAAACTGTTGCAATAGTGAAAAGCAAATGACAATGTAATCTGTAACATCCCTTTCAGGAACATCCAAGACAATTATGGATAAAAAATACAAAAAAAAAACAAAAAATAAAGAGGAGAAGAAAGTAAAAACTAAAACAAATCCTGAAATAATATCAACCGAGCAAATTCTTCCCATGATTCACTGCATAGGGGATCTTATACCTACAAGGATTCGTCCCTTATTACTATGAGTTATACCTACAAGGATTCGTCCCTTATTACTATAAGTTATGCATACAAGGATTCGTCCCTTATTACTATAAGTTATACCTACAAGGATTCGTCCCTTATTACTATAAGTTATACCTACAAGGATTCGTCCCTTATTACTATAAGTTATACCTACAAGGATTCGTCCCTTATTAATATAAGTTATACCTACAAGGATTCGCATAGGGGATCTTATACCTACAAGGATTCGCATAGGGGATCTTATACCTACAAGGATTCGTCCCTTATTACTATAATCTTAACCTGTTCAAGTCTATGTTAAATCATTATCATCCGCACGCTATGTCTTTTAATCTGCAACCATTTTCCTCGATCAGCCTTCGAGCTTTATACAATGTAATCATCATTATATAAAAATGACAGATGTAATCAATTTAGAAATATTGTTTTCTTTTTTCTTTTCTACTGATTAATACTGTGTTGAAGGCGCTAATCAGAAATACAGAAAACTTTATTGAGACTGAACTCTCCCACATTTCGTTATTTTTGAGCTACGTTCTAGAAACAAGGAAGAGAGTACTGGATTGCTATGTGATGTCAGTTCTTCAATATGGCAGCGAATGTTGAGCAATATCAACAAAGATGAAGAAAAACTTGAAGCAGCTGAAATGTGCGTCTACAGAAGGATGCTGTGGATACCCTGGACCGAGCATGTGAGCAATGAAAAGGAAATTATTATTAGGCATCAGGAAGTGACAACTAAAGTTCCTGGCGGAAGGAGGAAGAAGTGCTTGGAGAACATGATACTAACAGGCCAGATAGAGGAAAAAAGAGATAGAGGAAAGCAGCTGATAACATATTTAAAAGGCCTGAGCAGGTGGATGACAGAACGGGGGCTGAGAGACGTTACAGGAGAAAGCGTGCTAAGAGCCACCAGGCATAATGAGACGTGGAAGCCCATGATCGCCTAAGTCCTAAAGGGACAAGTTAGATAAAAGAAGAAGAAGTATCTATTCATTAAGGTAGAATGACAAACTATCTAATGTAAAGAAAATGATTCAGAAAAAATATAATGAAATGAATACAAGTAAATAATGACCCGGCAGGAGAATGTGACAGTCAGTCAGTTAAGTGCCATATGTGATACAGGCTTTGGGCGATCATCTTTTGAAAGATACATGACTGACTTGGTAGAAGATTATCCCGCAGTTGTTTGCTATTGCATTCCGTATTATACTGGTTGCCAGCCAACGCTATAGAACCCAGTCTATTATTTTACCAATAGCTAGGGGGAAGAAAAGATTAATACCTTTCCCAAGGGTATTTGTGCGTAAGTGAATGCAAGGAATTCTACCGGAATTCGAACTGGGCACCCCAATTTGTCGTCTTTGGTCGATATCCACTGCACCTCAGCATATATAACAACAAAAACAACAACAACAATAACATCAAAAGCAACAGTTAGCAATGATAATGGTGAGTTTATCCGTATCCTCCTACGGAAATATTGAGCATTCATTAATAAAACAGCCTGTGTAATAGCTGGTGCTATAAAACATTTCTATTAGAACTATCCTTCAGAAAAATAGTTTTTTTAACTTAGTTTTAACAGTTTTTTTTCGGTATTTTCTTCGTTGACGTCTCTTCTTCCAGACCATTTTTGAACTTTAATTCATGTTATATCGTTTACTCAACGTTGCTTGAATTATGCAAAATAGTACAAGAGTATTTCATCCATTGGAAATTTTACCCACATGTTTCGATCTGTCTAAAAACTGTAGATGAGAGAGGAAATCATAAATCTTGAGGATTTCTCATGTGTTGTCCAAATAAGTACAGATATAATCCCATTCATATGTCGTTGGAATAACGGAAATTTCAGCATTCAATCTAAAGTTAAATTTCTAATGTACCACTCAATGTATTATTTGAAATCATTATTATTTCTGAGACCCAAATAATTCTATTGTCCTTCATGATATATTTTGTTTCAGCATCCATCTTGTTTATGCAACTAAGATTTAAATTTAAATAATTTATATAAATGAAGAAACTACAGAAAGGATCGTGTTCTCTAAATAAGGTTTAGAGATTCAAATGAAGTGTCGAAGATTCTATGCGGAAAAGTCAAATTATTATTATTTTATTATCGGTTCCCGATCAGACCATGTCTTTTTTCGCTGATTGTTTTCTATATAATAAATTTGATTCTGGCTGTTTGATAACGGCCCAATCGCAAACATACCATTGAAATATTTTGTTAGAATAGAAATGCAAAGATGAAATATATTGTAGCACTGTTTTGTTTTTTGTTTATATAAATTGTTATATATTTGCAGAAATCAAAATATCAACAATTTTTTTCTAAGCAATTAATTAAAATTTTTCTTTGGTCAAGTTAAAATGCTTTTGGAATGTGGATTTTGCTTAATTCCTGAGATTTATTTTCATGAGATTAGAGATGGCAGAATTTTTATTCTGTCATCTTTAGCGCTGTTTCTTCGTTTCCCCGGGATTTTAGTTTTTTGACACGTTGATTTCATAAAAAGGACATAAAAAATAATAAAACAAAAACAAAATGAAAGTTCGAATTAATTAAATTAAAAGTGTAAACGAAAGAAGTTGTAAAACTTTTTAAAAATAAAATGAAGAAGGAAAAACAGAAATAAAATACAATGGGGTGAAATAAAGATAAAAATATAAAAGAACAAAGGAATTAATTTTGTAAACCTTAGAAAAAATACAATGGAAATCAAAAACCACGAGAGAAATGAATAGAAAAAGAGAGACAATTCTCTTATATATATATATATATATATATATATATTGTGTAATATGTATAGTATTCTTATTCAAGTGTTGATAAAAATGTTCACTGTAGGAACAAAACTGTATTATATATATGACATTTATTTCATTGTGAACAGAGTTCAATATAATAATTATTATAAAGCTTAAAATAATTATATAGTTATGAATTAATTGTACATTGCGGCACGGAAATTTCTATGTTTTCAGATAGATTCTCATCGTCAGGCAATGTTTCATGTTAATTGTTTAGATGATTCACATTTAAATAACAAAAATCTTTGGTTTACTATGTATGTGTGTGAGAAAATATAAAATTTACATGTGTGTTTCTTTTGACTAAGAGCGAAGATTCATTTTGAGATTTGGCCCTAAAGTATTCATACCAACGAACTTTTTCTTCTTTTTACCTACCATTAGTACTAAATGATAATATCACATCAAAGGCAGGAAGATTCAATGTAGAAGTGAGGAAAAAGAAAAATGATAAGATCAGGTTAAAGGCAGGTTAAAGGCAGGTTAACATCTTGAACGTCAAGGAGGGAAAAGAAAAAGAGAATAGGGTAGAATGAGGAAGGAAAAAAGAAAAAAAAAAGAAAAAAGAGAAAAAGTTGGTTAGTTAGTATTCTTTGGGGACAAATCCCAAAATGAATCTTCCCTCTGATTTGTCAAAAGAAACACACATGTAAATTTTATATCTTCCCACATACATACACGGCAAACCAAATAATCAGCACAACCAACATCAAACGTTGCATGATGATGAGAATTTATCTCAAAATAGAGAAATATCCGTGTCGCAATATACAATTAATTCATATATATATATATATATATATATATATATATATATGTATATATTAATGAATAAACATATTACCTACGTTGCAGAACTCGAAGTTTCATACGTTAAGCATCATTAGTGCATATTTTTAACTATCAGCTTAATAGATTTGAATTTAAGTTCATTAAATGCAGATGTTAAGTTACAGCTTGACCGTAAAATATTTAAATTAAACATCGTAAAACTATAATATTTATATTTCTAATATTGTTATTGAAATAGCAATATTAAAAAATTAAATAGCCTACGGTTTCATGTGAATAAAATTAAAAATTGTAAATTTAAATCAAAATTAAAATTAAAAATAAAATGCAGGGAGAAAAAATCAAATGGATGTAAATTATGATGTTAGAAAAATAAGTATTCAAATATTACATGTACAAAAAATGTACATGTTATTCAGTTCGAAGGTAACATCTTAGAAATTTATGAATTAGCGTTAGTTCAGGTAATAATGTTAAGATCATGGTCTTTGAAAAATGTTATTAAATCTTTTGTGAGTTTATACGTTATTTGTGGATTAGTTTTGCGGGGATTATCAGTCAGTAGATTCTGTACTGTAAAAAATGATATACAACAGCAGTGATATAAAGAAATTCTTAGAAAGTTCCATCTTTGTAGTGCTACCTAAGAAACTAGATGTAAATAAATGACATCATCTCAAAGAAACAGCATAATGAGCGACATAACTAAGCTACTAATTCCGAATTCTGATTCATAAAACGATAACTTAATTAAATCGGAAAAATATAAGAATAGTGTGGTGTTTTATGAACACTTGGACAAGAAATGCTATATTAATGATCAGAATGACATCAGAAAGTAGCGGAAAAATATAAAAACGTAATTTATTGAGTACTCAAAAACTTTTGATTACGTAAGTCACAAGGATCATTTCAAACTGTCAGGAAAACTAGATATATCTAGGACTGACGGTAGAATAATCCTAAAATTATTTTTGGATAAATTCAGCGTCATCCGAAAAGGGTATGCGCAGAAATAAAATAGGAGTATGAGATAAAGTTATGTTTACATACTAAAATTATTCACCTACTTCAGAGCGGCTACCCTATGGCCGGTGTTTTAACTGAATAACATACACAGCTTATTTAGCAGAGATGTCAAAAACGGAAATCTACATTGTAGTACATGATGTAAAACGAAAAAAAAGTAATAACGATCAAAGTTAATAAGACGAAAAGTAGAGTTGCCGACACAAGAAAATGCCCATGATGCTAGTAGAAATTTGAGATATGAACATCAAACATTTAAAGGTTTTTAAATATCTGAGAAATGTTTTAACAGAGGATAAAACAATATGACATCGATATCTGATCGTGCATTGGAATAATAAAATACGGATTTAAAAATGTAACTTAATAACAATGAAACAAACAAGTTTCATTGGCAACAAAGAAATCAGTACTGAACCGCAATATAATATAGATTATGAAATATAGAGCTTAATTCTAGAGATTATTTTCCCAGATCATGAGACTGTCACGCAACAGAAATATGGTTCTTCAGAAAGATGCTAGGAATACCAATAAATTTTGTGTGTAAGCAACAAGGAAGTCTTAAGTAAAATAGAAACGAAAATGAGACAGCTAATACTTCTGGGGCACATAATAAGCTTGGAAAATTTAACCCGCATATGGCTTACCAAATATAAATAGAATCAATGACCCGCCTTTCTTCCAAAATTTTATAAATGGAAAGCAAGACAGATGGTGAGTTGTAAGGCAAAGTTGGAAGCGTTACTAGAAGCTACAAAGATAGAAGATTGTTGAGAAACAGGATCGCCCACGTAATAAAGAACTTAACCCAGAAGAAAATATTTTTTAACATAATATCTACTGACAGAAAGGTTGCGCCACTGTGTATCGCCAGAAAGCTTTTACTCGTCTGAATCCAGCCAGCTGATATATAGATCTGCTATCCACTCGTGTACTGAATATGTTGTTACATCTGGTCGAATCATCCTGATGTTCACGTCATGATTCTTGATAAAATCCAGTAGAGAATCTGCAGTGGGATTGATCTCAACTTGAAAGCTTAGCTGCATTCACTTTATCCCCAGTGTAATGTGACTTCCGTCTATCTCTCCTCTATAAATATTTTCACGTCTGCATGAATTTACTCGAGCTACTAGACTAGCAACTAGGTTCTACTCTTTTACAGTGAAAGCAAAAGATGTAAAGGAAACTTCTACTCTCCCAGATTTTATTCTCTCACATCTCGCCTGTGGAATTCCCTTCCGTATGGTTGCATCCCTGACAGCTGCAATCTTCAATAATTTATATGTAAGGAGAGCTGCCATCTTCTGTATATCTGATTTGCATATTTTCCTTTATGATCTTTTCCGCGTCAACACTACACTCATTAGCTCTCTTCACACCAGTGTTATCTTCGTTCTCGTGACCATTCTCTGATAGCCCTTGTGGTGTGTTCCTCTTTCTCATCGCTCTTTTCTTATGTAACCCTCTTGCGGGTCGGTGTCTTTAAAACTACCTTGCTTGGGATGAAATGATTATATATATATTAAATTCTTTTTGAGTCTATCCGTTTTTTGTGGATTGGGTTTGCGGGAGATTATTAGGTTTGAGACGCGGGTAGCACAACACGTCCCCTCAAATATACTTCGGGTAGCCCTTACAGACATATAAAACAACCGAAGCAGTTCTTGATTCAACAATCAGCCAACACCTGCTGGACAATCAGGAATGTGCCTCCTCTTATGAGGACAATTGGTTCACTGTCCTGCACAGTGCTCGATCGGCATATCCTATTCGTGTTTTGTGGGCAATTTACCTAAAAATTCAGCAGCCGAGCCTGTACAGGCTGAAAGAGCGTTTCCGATGCTCTTTACAATTACTGCAGGAATTGTGAGTGTAACATTTTTTTCTTTTTTATTTCACCCTTGGGGAATTGCATGTTTACACCCCCTTACATTTTAATATCTATTGAATAAGTTTTATTTTTAATCGAATTCCATCTTCTCCCAGTATTGTACGTTTTTCCATTGTTTTTCTGTCCTCCATTTTTGACATCTTTGTAATAAAGCCAACGCACCTCTTGACAAGTGTTGGCCGAAAGGTTCCTCGGGATGATTATGACGTCTGTTTTGTTTAAGATCATAAACTTATTCTGTGGGTACAGATTATTATTTGTATATATATATAATCTGCTGTCAAACCTTGCATTGAATATTGCTCACATCTGGTCGGGTGACTCTGCTTTTCATCTCGGGCTTCTTGACAAAGTCTAACGAAAGTTCTGTAATGTAATTGATCCCTGCCCTGTATCTTAATTCCAGTTACTTTCTCACCTACGTAGTGTGGATTGACTCTTTATCTTCTACAAATACTTTCACGGATCCGATGAGCTTAGTTCTCTGGTACTCCTCTGCATGAATTTAGTGGAACTATTATACTAATGGCTAGGTCCCACCCTTATACAGTGAAATAAATCAAATATGACCGCAACTTGTACTTTAACAACTTCTCTGTTCACACTTCCTGTCCTTGGAATCCTTTCTGAGTTCATCTATTTTTGTGGATTAGTTTTACGTCGTATACTTGCTTCCCTGACAGCTACAATCTCTAAGATTTTAAATACAACGTCAATTGCCAACTCGTTTCTCCGTAACTCACATCCTTTCCTTGACAAAACTTCTTTCTTGTTTTTCTTCCTTTCCAATCTTCTTCCATACAGCTCTCTTCACAACTGTATACTCATTCTTTTCTTAGTCATTCTCAACACTCACTTGTGATGTAAACCCCTGCGCACGAGTGGCAGTTCAGCCTTGCTTTGAGTGGAATGATTATAAAAGAATAAAAGAAGCTGAATGACTGAATCTATTTTCATGTCATGTCCTCTTTAGATCCATCCCAAATCATGTGTTATAAAGTACAGTTTGTCTTTTCATGAATAAAAAAATCGTTAAAAAAAACCCATAGTTTGAAATCGTTATGCATTCAATTCAGATGTTACCTTAATCTTTTCATGTTATTGTCTGCTAAATGGACGTTATCAAACATCGTGCATACTAGTTACGTCTTGAAATTGTTATCGAGGTAAAAAAAATAAAGCGATGTTTTTATTTACCCAATTAAGTCGTATCAGAAAATAAAATCAAGAAAACAAACCTGAATCTAATAAAACAATGGAGTTTAAGACGCCGTATAGAAACTGTGAATGGTTTATTTTTTGTTCCAAATATTAGGTTGAATTTCATTTTTCATATCGAATATTAAATCGTATAAATTAAAAGTGAAACAGTCGAAGAAAAAAAATTGAAGTAGAAAAATAAAACTTCACTTTGTTCTTAAAAAATGTAACACCGTTATATATGTGATTGTCAGTTTTAATGATTATTCTTTAGACAATGAGAAAAGCTGAGTTTGTATTAGTAAACGATTTTTTACGCCTAACGAGTCCTGTATCTTTTTTACATCTATCTCAGTTTTTTAAATCCAAAACTGTCAAAATCTATCATACTGAATTATACAGGAGAAGTTATAGTTTTTCTTTCATTGAAATAAACGTCAATATGTGTTTTGAAGCGCGGGGGGAAACTTCAGCTTTAATAACAATCTCACCAAAACAAATTAGGGAAAACATTTCAAAAGGCAAAACACTGATATTTAATCAATCTATTTCTCCGCCAGTATTTCTATATACCAAAATTTTAATCCATAGATTTAAACAAAGGATTCATTTTCGCTCAGATATCATTAATATGGAAGTAAAGATTAATTTGTTGTAAATGTTTTATTGAAGTGTTACTGAATATAAGAAATGTTGCCTGAAGTTAAATTGTCTGTCCAAAAATGAAATATGAGTTGAACTATTTTGCTTTGATATCACTGGCAGCCTCAACATTACTATATGTTGTTAATGAGTTATTTGGAAATAATGAATTATTTCCAAATTGGAAACACAAAAATTGTAAGCAGAAATGAAAATGTCTAGAAATGTCAAAGTGTAAGGTTGGAAAATCTTCCCCTCCCAACTGCTTGAGTTTGCTGTATTTACATTATTCGTAATAGCGATTCCAAACCAAACCCTTTATTGCAATCAATGGCGTGTATGAACTCCACACCTTGTGTAAAGCATCAATTGGAAGTCATGAGTTACCTCCCTCTAACCCTGCAATTTACTTATTCACCAGCCTAGTATTGAACTCACAACTCTAAGAGTCAAATGAGGACTAACCAAGGTTTATATTCCCCTGGGCCATGTGTCTTTAAGGACAAGAACAACTAGATATTTTGGATTTATAAACTTAATGTCCAATGACACTTTTTTACCAGAGTTCATATTGCTTTTTTTATGTTAATGGTTTTCTCTGTTATTTTTATGTTAATGATTTTCTCAATCAATTTTAAAAGCTCATATTGCAATTTTTTGAAACTAATGATTTTCTCTGGCACTCTGTATTACTGGTTCCCATATTGCGTACATCTCTATGCTTTGTCGGATTAGGAGATTTTTAAAGCCTAACTTATGTGCTGATTATTTAAGTTTACGTAGTTTCCAGTAGCGTTCTCTATCGATTTTTTCATCTTCATCCCATAGAGGGCGGTGATACATTTCATCCCTCCATATTTAGTCAGCTACGCCTGATTTGTCTACCTCACCTCGTGTTACTGCCTTACGGTGTTGTTGTAGCCTTACCTTATGAGAGGTGTCTTTCCTTTATATTGCTTTCTGCAACTACATGGATTGTTTGTACACATAGTCCTGAGTTATGTCTTCCTCTGTTGGAGGTTAGACGTGGGAAGGGTACCTTCGAAGTGTAGAACCACTTCTGAAGTTCGTCCTGAGGTTACATACAGCAGAAATATTTTGTATTTTCTTCATGCAGCCTCCCTTCCATGTATATTTTTGAGATGTAAACTGAACAATTGTTTCGTTGTAGTTTACTGCTTATACTGACCATTTTTTTCGTATGACTCTGGATCGCCGCTTATGAATTTTACTCGATGATAAATGCAACAGATTATCCTTTTGTTTACATTGTATGGGTGGTGGAGGTGAAATTGAAGTATTGTCCGGTGAATGTTGGCTTGGGGTTTACGGAACGTCTTGAACCCCACCTGTGTTCGAGTTATTAGCACATCCAGGAATGCCAGTTTGTTTTTCACTCTTTTTCCTTAGTGAACTGTATGGATACAGTGATGGTAATAAAGGGTTCGTTTCGAAATTCCTAAAACCTGAAAAGAGCCAGAGCGTACAACGGCTGAAACGCCTTACCAATGACAACAAATATTAGGGAAATAGGATGAATAATGTAAAAGCGGTAAATACTACATCATCTCAGTAATATAGACAAATGCTTGATTATGCTGTGCGTCTCATTTTCAAATTCGGACGAATGTTGTCAAGTTTTATACTACTGTGTCGAAATATTTTTGGTTTTAACGTTTCCTTCAAAAGGGTAATTTCTCATTCTAACATCATATATTGATTGTTAGTCAAAGTTCTAGTAAATCGCAAAAAGAAGCTCTCCACAGATTTCAAACAAAAAGAATTTCAGGAGAATAGCATCCGCCATTTTGCCTCTTATTTTTACTTCCATAGAATGTAAGAATTATAAGCCTTGCAGGCATATTTTTTAACAAAGGAATACTTTTAAAACTTGACAAGTGTCTATCTAGATTAAGCTTTAATCACCGGTGAAGGATGGCATGGCTTTTTGTTATAAAATGTGATAATATAAATTCGATAAAAGTGCATATTAAATATCTTATTCTGAGATTTTGTTATATATATATATATATATATATATATATATTAAAAAAGGATTAATTCAAAGATGTTGAATGGCCATTTCTGAAAGGGTTTCTGAAAGGATTTTTCTGTTGCTGAGGTGATGTGTTGTCCCCCGTGGGGATCTTCATATCGAAATGGCCATTCAACATCTTTGAATTAATCCTTTTTTAATATATATTTACTCTGTAATATTTTATTACATGGAGCTCTCTTTATATATATAAACCTAGGTCGCGTAATAACGTCTTTACAAATGGTATATATATATATATATATATATATATATATATATATATATATATATCATTTGTAAAGACGTTATTGCGCGACCTAGGTTTCTACCGTAAGTGATGTCTTCAGGCAATTTGCAATACATGATTTTACTGTTGATCGTTTCTTTTTTTAAGAAAGCTCACGTAACGGTGTCTTTTTTGAACGCTCACGTGCCAGAAATTTTTGAACGGGCAATTTTCAAAATTGCAAGGGATCATGGCGTTTTTCTTTACCTTTGGACATTTTTTAAAACAAATGTGCACTGGTATTACCTTACTATGAAGAGATACTAAGTAATTAAACAATCAATATGTATATATATATATATATATATATATATATATATATATATATATATTCTTTGGCCGCATCCACTTGCTTCTGGCTGGGGTCTAATCTCGAGCGATTCGGTGTCAGTCTGAGTCGCTAACCCCTAAGGCATAGGCACATGGAATTACACAAGTGAAATTTTATCGTGGTATATGTAAGCGGTGCGTACACACGCCAGTTACAGTAAGAACTCAATTCATTCATATATATATATATATATATATATATATATATATATAATGTGTGTATTTGTAAAATTGCGTTCTATATTTCAAAATTTAGAGAAATGTTTTAAATACATAACATATTCAACATGCTTTTTAATTTTGTCAGTTGTAAATTTGAAATAGATATTTTTCATCTGTAACAATGTTACGTACCCCACATAAAATCTATACGGAAATCCTTTTTTCATGAAATCTATCTTATATTTTTCTAGGTTAATAAAATAAGGACATGTAACCATCAACATCATTTTTAGGAACGGATATTTTCTGAAATGTTTTCAGATTTTGTAACTTTTTAAAGTTGTCTAGTCTCGCAAAATTCTAATCATCCTTTGCCAATTCTCAACTAACGTTAAATTCAAAACCTGTTTTGCCGTATTAATTATTAATCTTATAATCCATTTTGAGAGTCCCTGTAGAAGATCTCTGATATAAAAGCTAAATTTGAGTTTTCAACATTGCAAAAATTTCAAATAACTTTCTATACACATTCCATATTAATTGAATACATGCTGATAAAAATAATATGCTGTCACTGCATGTTAAAAGTTAGCACAGTAAAAGGAAATATGAATTTTGAATAGAGGAATAATGTTTTATTTAGGTTAAACATGCTTAATCAGTATTACTAAATAGATAGTATAGTTTACCTGAGTAGACTGAATAAAAACGAAACAATAGTGGATCAGCTAGAGCTAGTAGATGCCGCCCACCATTAATCACCTGTCTGTTTTCCGGATTGAGGGAAGTCAATGTCTCACCAGAAAGAATCTAAACCCTCATCTGTAAACAAATGATATTCTGATGACAGATCATTTGATTTTGAAAAGGAAATGAGAGACACATAGTCTCATCCTGAAGATTAAAAAGTATCCATGATTTCTGATACCAGATTTGTTCAAATTAGTGCGCACACACCTATCGATACTTCAGAGGTCGTTCAAGTCACTCATAGACAACGAAAATGCAAGAGGATTAATTCCACTTCTTCCATGAAAGAGAAAGAAACTCATCTTGCAATTGGAAATCCGTCAAGGTATCATAGACGGTAATGAATACATTCTCGTTTCAAGAAAATATTTCCTCTTTAAAAGTACAACAGGGGTGAATGTGGTATTATCCATTTCTCTCATTAATACGTTTGTCCTAAATAGATATTCAAGAGACATAATTAAATCTCACTCAGATCAAATCTAGTCTAGTCAAGCTCCCGACATATCCTTATTGCTAACCGACTGGAACTCGTATTTTTGTGCTTAAAGAGTTGTTAATGTTGTGGTATTTGCCACATTTACAAAATAGAAATAAGTAGTAGCTTTTGCTTGTTTTTTTTTTACTATTCCAGCAGATAATTGACAGCCGGACCAATGCAGTCACGCTGGTAATCTTCTGATATTGTATAAGTTGTTTTATTGTTCTTTTATATTGTTCTTTTTAAATATATTTGTTTAAATTTATTCTCTATTTGTGTCTTTATTTGTAACCTCCAAAAAGGCCACAACAACTGAATATGGGTTCAAGACAGTGTTAGAGAAAAAATTAAATATGGCTTTCGCTACTTTACCATAAATAAATGAAGAACTCGACAAATTAGAAAGAACTGGTGTTTTGTCGAAAATTGCGTACACTCAAGGGGATTCACCGACGGTCTATATTATGAAGAATCAAACGAGAGCCAGTTTTGCGCCGATTACTCGACAGGGCTTTTTGAGACACTCAAACACTACCAATAAGCACGAAAATATAATAAAAGTATTAAGACTGCTGCGGAGTTGATTCTAAGGAGGGTAGTGTTATAGCAATTAACCCATCCACAAATTAAGTTCTCCAAACACAAATGGCAGCAGTTTCTGCTTTTATTTATGGAAGCATTATTTTCAGCAGATAACTCTGACAGCTGGGCCTGTACTCCCAGTTTGGTGATTTTCTCATATTGTTCTTTCTTAATATATTTGTTTAAATCCATTACTACTTTTTTCTTTATTTCTGACCCCCAAAAGGCCACATCAGTTATATTCTAAGTTTATATCTTATTTTTTACGTCTTTTATGCCGTACAGTTATGTGCGTTGTGGTGTAATGCTTATCGACTCGTAACGAATTCTAAGTGTATTCCTTGCATTCACTTACGCACAAATACTCTTAGGAAATGTATTAATCCGTCTCTTCCCTCCAGCTATAAATTAAATAAGTGGGTTCTATAACTCATCTGGCAACAAGTCTACCGCAGAAAGCAATGGCAACCTACTGCGGGATAATTTTGAGACATGATCGCCCAAACCGTGTACCACTTAACTGACTCACTGAATATAACAGTTGGAATCATAATTAAGGCTTCTACTGGTCATACAGTGGGGGGTTGGTTTACTATTATCATGAAGTAATAAACTGATCTCCCAC
The DNA here is from genome assembly GCA_037127315.1 of Ascarosepion bandense. Taxonomy (NCBI): domain Eukaryota; kingdom Metazoa; phylum Mollusca; class Cephalopoda; order Sepiida; family Sepiidae; genus Ascarosepion; species Ascarosepion bandense. The sequence goes on along the minus strand of JBBBDQ010000554.1, from coordinate 575,076 downwards.
TAATTGCTACGTAATAATATAATTCATCTCTTCTCCCTTTAGGTATTAATAAAAAAAATAGGACAAATTGGGTTCTATAGCCTTGTCTACCGCAGAAAGAAATGGCAACCTACTGCAGGATAATCTTCTACCCAGTCAGTAATGTGTCTTTCGAGACATGATCGCCCAAATTTGTATCACGTATGGCATCTAACTGACTGAATGAATATTAATTTTAAATTTTCTTTTTTGCTCTGCCCGTCTTCTTTAATTTTGTTGCTATTCTAGCATTTAGATTCACTAATTCACTGAATTTTTTTCTGTATATTTTATTTTCATTTTCATTTTTCATTTAAAATTCCGCCCCCCTTCGTCAACTTTTATTTTTCGTATATCATATCTTTTACTTAATTCTTTTGGTTTTCATTTTCAGAGTGTTAATCTACTGGTTATATTTGTTTTTATTTGTGTTAAGTCGACCATCTTGATTAATGACTAAAATGTCTACACGTGTGTCTTTTCATAATTTTTATTTTTAGTATTTATTTACAGATTTGTTTATTTAGCTGTATATATTTTCTTTTTTAAGGAGTCATTTTTATTTCTGTTGTTTGAGTAAATGTATTTTTCAGTTCAAAAGTTTTCTTTATTGCGTGTTTTTGCGTGTCTTTTTCCAACTTTATTTTGTTTATATTTATTTCATATTTTGTTTATTTTGATTATTTTCATTAAAAAAGAGAAAACTTTTATGTTAATTGCACTGTTTCAGTTAATTTATTCCATTTAATTTTTTAAGTCAAGCGTTCTTTACTTTTTCCTTTCTTATTTTTCTCAATTTTTCATTGTTAAACTTTTCTTTTTCGCGAGAATGGATTTCTTTTAATTTGTAATCATTTATATGTCAAAAGCTATTTATTTAAACCGATTTTATAGTTTTTTTGTTCAATTGTTTGAGTAATTTTTTGGTTCATTATTAGGTATCTGTTTAAGAATTTTTATTTTTTCTTGAATGTAGTAAAAAAGTAATTTAAAGTAAGCAAAGAATGACAGATAAACGTCGGACAATTAATGAAAGACCATCCCGATAAAAATTACTCAATCAAAGATGACCACTGAGAACTTTCGCTCAAAATTTATCTTTTCACAAAAGACATATATGCAATATCGTCCCTAAGGATTAAAATCCAAACACTTATAACAGCAAAGATTATTTGTTATATGGGACGTACTTATTTTTGTTATATGGAACGTACTTAATTACTTATAATTATTATTATTTATTATATGGGACGTACTGTTTTCACACACGAGGTCGCCTTTTGTCGTTATCTTATCACAAAAGACTTAATCTTAAGAACTGTATATTGGGTCACGTGAAGTACTATTGTATCAGCATTGCACATCTATTTTAGGGGATCATGTGGCCCTTTATCTTGCCTCAGTTTTTGAACAAACTAAATGCTTCTCGACGACGACCTGAAAAGGGCGTAGAGATTTTGATAATGATTGACCGTAAAGCTTTTACTTCTATCACCAACTGTCAGGATGCACCGGGACAAATATTGCCTGGTAATTTAGTGGCCGTAAATGAATTTGCTGGAAATGTGAATAGGTTCCTGTATCAATTTTATCAGAAAAGAAGGCTTCTTAATATCTGGTCTTCTCCAATAAAAATATACCTTTGGAGGAGTCTGCTATTTTCGTTTTGCCTGTAATAGGCACGCCGGTGACTAGGACCTGCACCAATAATCACCCGAATAATTTTTGTTTTGCGTGCCGTTTATGTAGCACCGGAGGAATATTGATTCGGCAACTATATTCAGTTGCAAACAACCTAACATTGCATTTTAATTTATACCACATCCCTGTCACTTCCCGCTGCAGAATTTGTAGAAGCGTATACTGGAAATCTCGCTCACTAATTAATGATGTGTTCAGTTTCTAATAGGCAGCCGTGCTTACGCCTATTTAAGTTTACACACACCCAGATTAGCCTATGATCCGAGTAAATTGTAGAATAGAAACTTGAACTACCTAAAAGCTCTACATCGACCCTCTTAAAATAGTAATCGATTGAGGTAACTAGAACGCACTACCGAAGAAGAGATTTCTCCTTCCAACAATGCTTATTACGATACTTAACGAAAAAATCGAAACTTATCATGTTCTGTACTTGCCCCAGTCTGTCATCATCGTTCTGATGCTGGAACCCATTTACATCGAATATATGAGGTAGGCGTCTGTACCTTAATGCTTCTCCAGAGTATTGTTTAATTAATGCACAAAACCATGAAGCCGGGGTATTTTAAGTAACTTTCGGCTTTTTACCGAATACAGAGTAGAAGATTCTAGCCAGGATCTTAGCCAATAGTTTACAGGCTTTCTTGTTTAAGCTGATTGATTCTGAGCAGACTTGTGCTAAGAAGGATAGGACAATTCAGGATAATCTTCATTTGGTACGCTTTGTAATTGAGCAGGTCGTCAGTGTAGATGCGCTGAAAAATTTAGAACCGGTCAAAGTATTTGTTAGTATTACCCACTGATTTCTGGTGGCTGTACTTTAGGCCACTGGATTCATGCCGAAATTTCACAGTTGAATCCGATTTCTCTACGCATCGACGCCGATAAAAGAAAATGGATTAAGACCGCAGCCTTTCGGTTTGTCCATTCGTCAAGCTGGATGGCTTTCGCATTTGGTTTACGATCTTGCGTTGGAAACTTTTCTTCAGAAATTAAAGGCACAACCAGTCAAACACGGAATCTCGTTACTCAGTGCTGCCACCTCGACATGGTACTCCGATGATAATGTTTCAGTGCTTGTGTAAACCAGAGCCCAGACTGGTGAACTCAACAAAGAGATCAGTGTGTATGCGATGGTGACAAGTGCCAAACCAACTGCGACATGGAAGGGAGTTTCTTTACCTGTTCCATACTTGTGTACAGACAGACGGACGGACGGTCAGACGAAGGGACGAACAGATCAATATAATTGGTGTCATGTTTGGTACCGATCCCTTGCTGGAAAGGAATTTTTCGTTGGGCGGGAGAAGGTCGATGTAGTAGTTCGCCTGTAGTCCCACTCATTAGAGAGGAAAACGGAAATATATGTCTGTCACAACTATCCGATTCTCTTTTACTGATTCTTCGTACTTCCACTTTCGTGTGACCTACTGATTTCCATAGGAAGTCATTTGTTGTATTGTGAAGAGGCATGGCTCACAAATTAGTACATGTGATCTCTAACCTCTACCCTTCTGAAGGCTGTCGTGCTATGCCAATATTTGCGCTTTGTTTCATATTTTTGTATATTTACAAAATTAATATAGCGGTTGGATTTAGTCAAGTGAATCTCTAACAGACGCCACATCGAGTAGCCTAAGTAAGATTTTACAACTATTAGAAAAACAACAGATAATAATAAAGGATTTTTCTGGTTTTGATGACATAAAAACCATTTAAAAAGAACTTGTTCGGCTGTTACGATTAATTTTCTGTACTCCTGCTGACGAGTAAATGTGAATAAAATATTTTGATCAAATTTTAATTAGATAACAGCATCATTTGTTACGAAATGCTTACCTGTCCACTCGCGTACATATATTGGCAATCACACCTGTGAACACTTCTACTATGGAATTCTTTTAAACTGAAGAATCCATAATTGTTTTTACAGCTGATAGCTAGTAGATAAGTTTCAATTCAAAATATTTTTTCCTTTATCTGATACTAACCAGTAATAAGAATTAGTAACTATTTATCAATGCTGTATCTTTTCTACCAATACATTGATATTTGAGGCCCACTGAACACGAGATTTAATCTAATGTTTCTTTCGGCATAACGCTTATTGATGCTCGTAGCCATTATAGATTAACTTTGTTTAAGTGCAAGCAGATATCTTTATGCAAAATATATCCTCAAACTAAAACAATAGTTTGTACAAAACCATCATTGGGAAACACGCACAAAATAAATATAAATTATATAATTTCATACTAAGCATTCATTTGATTGTAAATATATATTTCTTAGCATAATATTACACAAAGACAATGTTCTCTGTCACATGTCTAAGTTTTCGTATAACTTGCATGCGATTGCTAGTTTGTAGTGAACTTTTATTTTAATTTGGTAACTAATATGTCAGTGATTCTGGGAGATACGAGAGTTTTCATAAGTTAATAAATTGACAAGAATACAATGTAATATATTTTCTAACTTTTGATCATCCTTTCGTTGATGAAGCACTCGTAACTTTAATTATAGAGGGAATAACAACGCATTAGAGTTTTGTAATTATTTGTTTATTTTTCTCAATTCCGCCTTAAATTGTTAAACCCTGATTTAATCAACAATAGATTCCAGATATATATATATATATATATATATATATATATATATATATATAGATAGATAGATAGATAGATAGATTTCAATGAGTGTGAGTTAGTCAGTCAGTTAAGTGCCATACGTGAAACACGCTTGAGCGATCATGTCTCCAAAGAGACATGGCAGACTGGCCAGAAGATTATCCCACACTAGGTTGCCATTGCTTTCTGCGGTAGACTGGTTGCCGACCAAGACTATAGAACCTAGTCTTTCCTGTTATTTAACCCATAACTGGATGGAAGAGACGGATTAATACCTTTCCCAAGGGTAATTGCGCGTAAGTGAATGCAATGAATTCAACTGAAATTCGAACTCGCTTCCCCGAATTCTCGTTCCGAGCCTATGTCCACTGCACCACAACGCATTGTGGTGCAGTGTAGGAGTTTAAGTTATAAAAGAGGACTTCGTAGAAAATATAAAAGCTACACATTACATTAGGAAAAATTATACACCTGTTCTTTTCTGCTCGGTACTACGTAAAGTTTTGTGCAGGTAGCAGTCAGCAGGTACAATTCCATGCATGATGATTATAATCTGCAGGCAAAATTATATATCATCAAGGAGTGAGATACATAAATATTTCTTCTTCATATATACAGAGCGTTCATTCAGTAAGGAATTGGAAAACACTCTGCTATTGGCTTGTGTTTATATCGTGTATATAACATCTATAAATATAACTTTATCACCGAACATTCATGGCTGATTTGAAGTTGGTCGGGTTTCAATCCTGGCTAAATTATTCAGATATCTAAATGTACTAATGAGATGTGATACAGCGGAGCAGGATTGTCTGCGCATATATATATATATATATATATATATATATATAGATAGATAGATAGATAGATAGATAGATAGATATGAATAGACTGAGATATATATATATATATATATATATATAGATAGATATGAATAGACTGAGATATATATATATATATATATATATATATATAGATAGATAGATAGATAGATAGATATGAATAGACTGAGATATATATATATAAATAGATAGATGGATACAAATAGACTGAGATATATATATATATATATATATATATATATAGATAGATAGATAGATAGATAGATATGAATAGACTGAGATATATATATATAGATAGATAGATGGATACGAATAGACTGAGATGTATATATATATATATATATATATATATATAGATAGATAGATAGATAGATAGATAGATAGATAGATAGATAGATATGAATAGACTGAGATATATATATATAAATATAGATATGAATAGACTGAGGGATAGATAGATAGATAGATAGATAGATATATAGATATGAATAGACTGATATATATATATATATAGATAGATAGATATGAATAAACTGATATATATATATATATATATAGATAGATAGATATGAATAGACTGAGATATACATATATAGATAGATAGATGGATACGAATAGACTGATATATATATATATATATATATATATATATATATATATTTAGATAGATAGATAGATATGAATAGACTGAGATATATATATATATAAATATAGATATGAATAGACTGAGAGATAGATAGATAGATAGATAGATAGATAGATAGATATAGAATAGACTGATATATATATATATATATATATATATATATATATATATATATATAGAAATAGATAGATAGATAGACAGATAGATATTCATTTTCAAGGTGTTGCTTAGATTGGCACAAGTAATCATAGAATATCCAGTGAGGATCGAAATTACTCAATTGTAATAGATTTTAGTAGAAAAAAAAAACTTCTTTTCCAATATTTATTAATTAATGCTGACACGGCCCGTCCCTCTAATTTATTTTATCTTTTTAACAACTTCCGACTGAGTTTCAATGAACGTTTTAAGCCTATCCAGGTGCTGACCTTGGAAGCGACCACCTCCCAGGCATCTGTAAATTAAAACAGAATCTCCGGAGATTGAAAACTGATATACAACGCACGCGTGAATGACCTAAAAATACATAAAATACATTAACAGCTTGGAAATCAAATACGAAGAACAAACTAGGAAAGGACACTCAAAATGGGACTCGCTAAAGGAAGCAAACAACATTCGTTCAAAGGAAAATAGATGCAGAAAGAAAAACTAGTGGATGACGGAAGAGATTCAAATGATGCAAAGGAAGCAGAAATTATATCAAGACATGGAATGGAGTACATGGAACTACACAAGGAAATCAGAAGAAAATGTAGACAGGCTAAAGAGAAATGTCTCAATGACAAATGTGCAGAAGTAGAGAAATTGCGCAGGAATAATAAAGCAGACATACATAAGGAAATAAAAGAACTGGCAGGACAAAAGACATGTTCTTCAACAGAATCTTTACTGGCTGTAAATCTATTGCATGCGGACAGGTAATGAATTGAGTAGATATACAAAGATAGAAAAAGGCCTAAGACAGGGTTGTGTCCTTTCAACGTATCTGTTCAACTTGTACAGCGAGAATATTTTGAGGACCCTTCATAATCGGAGGTCACAATTTAAACAACCTAAGGCACGCAGATAATAAAGTGCTGATAGCAGACACAGAAAGGACATTACAAGACCACTTACAGAAGTTAGCAGAAAAAACTAACAAGAAAGGACTAGAAATAAACTGCACGAAAACCGAATGCATGGTCATCTGTAAAAAGGGCAACCTAAAATGCCAAATGCAGGTCGGGGATTCCAGAATCAAGCAGATAAAAAGAATTTAAATAGCTGGGAATCGTTTCAACAGAATACGGAAAGTGCAACACAGAGATCCGAAGGCAAATTGGGCTGGTGAATGTAGCATTCCAGAAGTTGCGTAAGGTATTAAGAAACAGGACAATTTCGCTAGAAACTAGGAAGAGATTACTGGATTGCTACGTGTTCTCCGTTTTTTAATATGGCAGTAAATGCTGGACAATGCCATCAAAGGTGAAAGAAAATTTTGAAGCAATTGAAATGTTGTTCATTAGAAGAATGCTGCAAATATCATGGATCGAGCATGTGGGCAAGGATGAGGTCTTGAAAATGGTGGAAACAAAAAGGAAATAAATACTCAGCATCAGCAAGCGACAGCTAAAGTTCCTGGGACCCGCAGTGAGGAAGGGGGGCTTGGAGAATCCGATACTAACAGGCCAGATAAAGGGAAAAAGAGACAGCGGAAAGCAACGGATAACATATTTGAAGGACCAAATCAGGTGGATGACGGAACGAGTATTGCATGGTGTAACAGGAGAAGGCGTGCTCAGAGCTACCAGGGATAGGGAAACGTGGAAGGCCATGATTGCCTACATCCTGAAGGAGCAAGGCACATAGAAGAAGAAAAAGATCTTATACAAGATGAATTTGTTATAGTAGCAAGTTTTATTAAACAATACGGACAAGGTCAGACTGTTTAATATTTTATGTAGTATTTTTCAATTCAGAATTTTTCTTGAATCTGAGTATATTCGACTGTTACTTGATTACTTTCTTTGAATCTGATCGCTATCAACTGTCACTACAGTCGTATATATTTCTAAACAATCTTAAGACAGACTTGTTTCGAAGTATCACAGCTTTTCAGTTAGGATAGATTTACAATTTGGTCTCAAACAGGTCATTTTCGCTGCGTCGGAAAAAGGCCGGTTTCATAGCGTGTAATCTATTTTACGAAATGTAAACAACGCTAACAGAGGGAGTGTTGTAACCTGTAAACTCTTTGAACGGACGTTCTACATGGTAATCAGATTACATAGCGTGAAACCGTATATAGCTGAAATCATAAAATTTTCACTCACCCCCAGACACACATATATAATTTTATTTGTCTGAACACGTATTTAAGTAGATATTCTTTTCATCATTAAACAGTGTTAGATATTTATTTCTACCGGCCTTATTATTTACGATAACTTTTTATTACAAAAATTTTATATTATTGTGTGTCACTCGGCAGGATTCGAACCTGCTACCCGTATCGACATAGAGGAAGCCACCATATTATTGACGATCAGTCAAAACGAAGTCAAATTAAGCCTATAACACAATTTTCGGATTCATCGTAATAACCATATCTGATCTGAAATGCATTAGAATGTCAACAAATGTAAACATGTTACGGAAATTAACGAAGATTAACGAAACTTGGACGTAAACAACCGATAATTTGAAACGATTTGTTTGAACATTAATTTGATCGACACTCGTATTCAATTAAATATTCTGTTCATAATCAAACAGTATTATATAATTATTTCTAGAAATAAATATATAATACTCTTTCGTTATAAGCAGAATATCTACTTAAATACACATACAAATGTCGATCAAAAATAATGTTCAAACAAATCATTTCAAAATTGTAGGTTGTTTCTTACCAAGTTTCGTTAATCTACGTTAATTCCGGTAATATATATATATATATATATATATATATAATCAAGTTAAATCATATCCATTCAGAGAAGTCCGAGCAGTGTCTTTAAGCGAAAATTCCTCCTGTCGTGAAATTTGAAAATGCTAGTATCTGCTCAGTTGTTATGTATACACACACACACACATACATACAAACACATATGTATATATGCTTAATTAATATATATATATATATATATATATATATATATATATATATGTGTGTGTGTGTGTGTGTGTGTGTGTGTGTGTATACGTATATATGTATATACTCTCAATTATGACATATACATGTATGTATGCGTGTGCTATATAAATATATACATATATAAGGAAGTGTGTATTCAGAAGCATCTTTAGTGGTGATCCTTCCTAATATATATTTTGCATACGTTTGATTTTTTGAGAACTTAAACCGATTCCGTGTTTTATTTTTTCTCCTGGGATTTTCATCCCATTTTTATTTTAATTTTGCATTTTCACCTGTGATATTATTTGTCGATTATTTTAGATATTTTGAATTCTGTTTTTTTTTTCAGTTTGCAACCCAAGCTTTTTAGTGGTTATTATAATACATCAAAAAACCATTATTGTAAATCACAAGAATTTTCACGTTGGCTGCATAAGTATTTTATTCCAGAGGCTAACCTCTCTTAAACAAGTTTTCAACCAGGACTAGTCAATCCAGTCTGCCTCGTTATATAACCGATCGGTGTGGTGTGTTAGAGATGGATCCATGTTTTTCCTAAACGTATTTCAACGAAATTATATAAAATTCGGATATGGCAAGCCAATTTTATTTGCTAAGCTTCTAACGCAAACTGCAAGCTTTTGTGGTCTGTAACATTAATTCAGCAAATCGGAATTCGTGTACTTCATAGTCAGTTATATTAATAGCTATAAAATGTATCATTCGCAAAGGCAACCTATATTAAGAGAACGAAACATGGTCAAATGACATTTTATCTAATGGCCGCTAACAGCAATAGTTTATTGTCAAACTGAATTAAATAGCATCCTCATACAAATCTAAATATACGAAAAATAGTTCAGCTTATGTAAAGACATTATAGTGCACAATAAAAATAAAAAGGAAAAGCTAATGCCTTTATTTATTTACATTTTTTAAATGAGCTAATTATTACGCAATCTAATTCTCCCAAACATATAAATATCAGCTTGATGATTTTAGAAATATTTAACGGAGGCTATACTAGTTAAAATGAGATGAATAAATATAAAAACTTAAATTTTACATATATATATTTTATTAAATTATATATGTGTGTGTTTGTGTGTATTGACATTTTTGGACGTAAGTGAATTGTTTAAAGAGATTCTTTTGAAAAAAGTATTTTTAAAGATAATTTTTATCTTTTAATGGATTTATTTTTTTGTATAAATAATTATATTTGACTCCAGTGTATTTTCGTCTCTGGTTTTCATCTTTCCTTTTTTCGTTCTGTCCCTTACTATTTTATGTCTGTAGTTCTAAATGTCTTTTCCTACCTTTCTCCTTTATTTGTGTGAGTATATATGATTTGCATTTTTCTATAATTGTAGCATGGAGCATATACACGCTCTTTGTTTCTCTTTTTTGTGTCTATTTCATAAATTATGTGCACGAATATATTTTCTCATAAAATTTGTTTTCGTGTATGTGTGAGTTAATATATATAATCCGATGTGTCTGTTCTCAATATATATTTTTTTCAATATTGCAAGCTTCACATCCGTTGTTATAAATGTTTTTTTTTCAAAATATTCTGAGGTAATATTTTTCTATTTTCCACGGTTTAAACGTGACAATCTAAGCAAACTTACACTGTCGAAATAATCCTGATTTATAACCACCTAAATATCGGTTGTATTTTTCATTCAGTATATATATATATATATATATATATATATATATATATATATATATATATATATATATATATTGAGTATATGCCATTTACATGCATATTTGTGACTAAGAGAATTAAAAACAACATTTTTCAACACATTGATAAATTTATAGGTTTAAGGAATTTTCGCGTGTCACACTCCTCCCTGGTCTTTGGACCACACCTATATGGATATTGCTCGTTTCATGTTTAGGATTGTTTTTTCGTTCATTCTCAAATTTTCACAGTCTCTTACACTTTCTGTAAATGCTAACATTAGCTTTTATGGTACTATTTACAGATGATTAGAAATCAATATAAATCTTGTAAAAGCATGCAGTTGTAACTTTTGACACCTGAGAGCATGGTGATTGAAGTTCGTCTTCTGTCCCCTGCGCTTATTAACTATTGATTATGGCTATCCACAATTTTACCGCCTGAAAACGATAAATATTGGCATGTCGAGTTTATTTTCTTCTCTCATTTGATGATCCGTGGTATCTTTAAGAAGTGAACTCAGGCGTCGTGTTTTAGGTAAGTATATAGACATATGCATTAAAATTGCTGCGTGGAGAGGAATCGAAATGCTTCTTGTGGAATCAGTAGAGCGCAAGTGTGAACGTAAATTGATAGTCAAGATACTTATCTTTAAACTTCTATAAATGCTTGTTTGCCTTACCTTCAGAGTCATTGTTGATTACTTTTTATAATAATCATTAAAAAGAAGTAGAAACGTGTAATTATAACTTTTAAATAATTCGTCGTGATCAAGTCATCGAAATACATTCATGCTGAAACGAAGTGTTCCATTGGAATAAAATCCCATTTATAAATTGTAGTATTTTTAACATTTAGCTAGGCGGTTAATTTTTAGCGGCAAATCAACCTCTCTCCCGATATCTAGGTATTTGAAAACAGTTGTATGCCTTCCTCTATAGTTAAAATCTATTGTTGATAATTTTGCTATAAATCGTTTAGTTGGCATATTTACTATAAGATTTATTGCTAAAAATTACTGCTATAAAATCGTATGTTTTGCTATTTATATTACTCTAATATATATTTTAAACATTCATAGTATTTTGTTTTAATTTGAGCGTTCACTATTTGCTTATAGCTAAAACGCTAAAAGTTGCTGCCAACTCAGATCAGGGTTATCCTAGGAACAAATCTAGTTAAGTAGTGGTTCCAACCTCCCCAATCCCCAGATCAGTGGACTTAATGCCGGATATATTTTATCATCATACCTAAGATTATTTTTTAAACAGTCGTTTGTATCAGTAAAACTGACTCGACCATTGCGCCGCTTGACAAAGAACTGTATTAAACCACGAATTATGAACAAATAATCTAATCTGACGTGTAGATAATGGCATGCACTCCGTGAAAGAATTTTTGATGTTCAGGTGATTTGCCTTAGAAATATTATTGCACTTGCAGCCAATTCCCGGAAGTAGTTTATTAGACCATCAATTTTGTATAAAAGGACAATAAGTTTACGTTTCTGATTTTCAATAAGTGCATTGCTACCAATATATTTCAGTTTCTCTCGATCAAAATAATAACCTATATATATATATTTTAATGTTCAGTGATGCGTTGCCTAAAGAGAAAACGCAAAAATGATAATCGCATATTATATCAGAAAGTAGAAAAAAACAACGCTACGCAATGCCAAGAGTAGTAAACCCGGATCAAGTAATAGAGTTACAAGTGAATACGCGTTTGAACTCAGGAGAGCATATATTTTAAAATAAAGAAACAGCGGTGTTATAAAATACTCTTATCTAGACTTTCTGCTTTGCAAAAGCAAAACTAGATTACTCCCAATTCATTGTTATTTTGTAGCCTATCCTTTGGACATGATGTAAATAATCAACTTCTAAATATAATCGTGTATAAGTGCAAATCTGCGTAATGAATTAATAAGAAAAATAACCGGAAATCGATTCCGAACCATGACAAGTACTGGAAGATATTTATAATAAAAATAATCATCGGCAATATATAGACACAAGGTTTTCTGAGTTCGTTGTCCATTCACTAGAAACAGGATGTTAGAGACACGCCATAAAGTTATGCAGGTCAGTAGATACAGGCATAAACGCAATTCCCAGAATAACCCAAAAGAAAAATGGGTTTGTTTATGTTTCACGAATTTTCAACCCTGTGGTCCGTTTGAAACCGAATCATATTCTAGATTGTACCAATAATATTTTCTTTTAAGAGTGAATATTGAATTACAATTTTGTTTAGAATTGCAGGAGTTCTACAAGCTAAAATGTCTATGATTTAATGATTCAAACCCATAGCTTGGACAGCAATAGAGAAACGGTCTAATATCAAGTGACGAAAAGTTCTCAGGCCACTTAAGAAATGACGCGAAAATAAATACTGATATTTCATGATTTATTCACATTTTGGTAAGTGAATTGATTTTGTTACAAACATTATCAGGTGGGGTATAATACCATTCGAATTCGTTGCACTCAATTTCCTGAAAATACTCTTGGAAACGGTATGGGAACAAAAATTATCTCTCTTTAAACCCTGCAATTGAATAAATATTAGCAAAAAACATTCATTGGAGAGATAAATAGAATATTCTGAGTCAAAACATTAGGATGGTTCTTTGAAAAACTTCAAGCGCACTGTTCATGATTTCATTGTTATTGTTTCTAAACAAAAAGTGGATAAGTCTTCTAATCAATTAACCATCATCATAAAAACACGGGCTGTTCAGCAGAAGAACTCATCATTTAAAAAATTGCTTTATCAGCAGAAAAATTAACCATCATATTAAAAATAATTTGGGTTAATACATATATATATATATATATATATATATATCGTTATTTATCAATTTTAGATTGCTACATGGAAATTTCTATGTTTCGAGATAGGTTCTCATCATCAGACAATGTGGTTGTGCAGATGATTTACATTTAAATGACAAAATCTTTTGGTTTGCTTTGAATGTATGTGGGTGTTTTTTTGTGGCTAATTAGAATGGAGATTTCCTTTGGGGTTTGACTCCGAAGAATACATGCTAACCAACTTTTTCCTCTTTTTTCTTCTTCCTTTTTCCTCAATCCTATTCTCGCTTTGTTTTTTCCCTTCCTTAATGTTTTACCTCCCATTAATCTGATCTTATCATTTTACCTTCATTCCCTTCAGTTTTATTACCTTTGATCTGATTTTCTTTTTGAGTACCAATCCCATATTCTTTCCTTACTTATCCTTTTTAGTCTATTTGTTAAAGAAAATATGTCTATAAAAAGATCTAAACTGTAATTTTTTGGTTCCATCTATCTAATTGTTGTAAAGTTTTTTTTCCATTATACAAAGGGGGGATTTATTTTATATATATATATATATATATATATAGATATATGGCTTTATTTTTACCTAGTTTGTCAGTGACTATTTACCTTATGTACTTGTTTCGGTTATATGCATGTTACTTCATTTAGGTTTTAACCATTCTCTAATGTGAATAATTTACAATGTCTACATATGACATTAATTTCGTTGCGTTTATTTAATAAATTGTTATTTTTAAGGGATCTAATAATAAATAGTTTTTCATATAAGCATAATGAACATGGTTCATTTAAGGACTTACATGTTTTAGCTTCTTTTAGAATTTTCCACTTTATTGTGGGTGTTTGTTTTGTTTCCTTTAGGTACACATGTTATCTCGATAGGGATGTTACATTTCTGTATTTGCTATAATTAAATGAAGAGGTATTCTGGTAAATTCGCTAATTTTAGAGTGTTTTTAGTACTCCCTATATAGACTTATTTATTATTTGGGTTTTCTTTTGTCGATATTTTGCATTGATAGATTATCAATTTCCGTCAAACACCTGTTTTCTAGCGGACAGTCTATGGGGTTTCTACAATTAAATTTTTTCTTGTCTAAATTGTTATTTTCAGGTGTTTGGTTGTTTTTAGTAATTTTGTTGAATTAAAAAAAATATTATTGTGTTTTTTATAATTTTTTCTAGATTATTCATACAGCTGTAACTTAATTTTATAGTGTTTTTATTAAAGATCTTACTTAGGGGATTTGTTCCGGAAAGTATTTCCTAATTAACTCTAGGAATTTTTCCCCAATTTGCCATTTGCCATCTTGGTGTAAGGGGGTGTGTACCAGATGATTTTCCCATTTCTATTTTTTCTTCGAGGTTTACTTTTCTTGTTTACATATTTAATATTTGGGTTTATGTATCCACTATTTTTAATGCAGTTGTATAAATATTGCTATGCTTATTAAATACTTCCTCATTAGCCGAGTTTCAAGTAATTCCGGATTCTATTGATGAGGGTATATGTTTAATGATAGAAGGAGGGTGGTTAGATTTTTGGTGGATGTATAAAGGATTGGTATTTGGTTTTTTGTGTGGTTGTTGTATATTTTTCTCTAGATCCAAAGTTACATCTAGGAAATCTACTTGTTTTATCTTAGCTTTAATTCTTACTTTTATATTGAGATTTTTAAACACTTTGTGTATCATTTTTTTAACGCTGTTTATTTTTAAATTTGTGGTATTTCTTATTATTATAAGTCAGTCATCTCTATCAGGTCCAGTGTCTTTAGTGTTTACTTCCTTATAGGCTGTGAGATTATATAATATTAATAATCCTACCAGACTGAAAGGTCTGCAGAATCCATCGATCCCATTGTAATATTAAATTTTTTCTCGTTTGAATTAATTTTTTTTCACTGTTCTTCTTTGTGAATGAGCGCAGATGTTTTAGCATTCATTATTATTGTTTTCGCCTCTTCCGTTATATCCGAGTAACTAGTAGCGAATTCCAGGGCCGTAACAAATAGTTTCTTTGATAACGATGGAGAGTATTCGATATCAAATTGGATAAAAGAGCATTTGTTCTTTTCTTTTATATTATAAAACCAATTTATTATGTCTGTAGTGTCTTTCCATGATTTTAATTCCAAGGAATACTTGATTTTTTCGTTGATTCTTCCTAAAATGTTCTTACTAATTTTTCCGATCTCTGGTCTCGAAGGATTAATTATTCTAGTGGTGCGATTCATACTAAAGTTTTCCTTGTGGTCTTTTATTGTTATATAGCACTCACTTGTGTTACGTTTTACCACTCTGTAGCTTATTTTAATTTATCCGTGATTTTTTACTATCTGTGTTAATTTTATCCACTAAGTCCACTTTATTCATATCAACTTTTTTTATACATTTTGTCCGGTTTTCATGATTATATATATATATATATATATATATATATATATATATATATATATATATATATATATATATTTGTGTGTGTCAGTTAAGTGTCAAACTTGTTAACATTCATCATATATATATATAGTTATCCGCATACTGATCTATTCCGCTGTATCACAGCTCATCGGTACTGATAGACTCCAATTTACCCAGGATTGAAACCCAACCAAATTGGCGTCAGTCGGCGATTTGACATCTGGGCCATGGGTATAGGTCATTGTGTGTGTGTATATATATATATCAAGTGACGCAGAAAGCGACAGATTCTTTTAAAATATTTGTAAACGTAAACTATCTGTAATAATACTTATGTTTAATAATACTTATAAATTTTGTTTTAGATAAAAATAGCCAATCTTTTTTAGATAACTTCAAAATTTTTTTATCTAAAACAAAATTTATAAGTATTATTAAAGATAGGTTTACGTTTCGTTTACAAATATTTTTCAAAAAATCTGTCGCTTTCTGCGTCACTTGATGTAAACAAACTCTCTCCACAGACGCGTCACGTGATGTAAACAAACGCGTCACGTACTGTAAACAAACTCTCTCCACAGACGCTCTCGGGAAATACGTTTGTAATTTAAATTTTAAAACCCTTTGTTTCTGATGAAAGACCGAGGGCGGTCTGAAATATAAAATATAATAATAGAAATAAACAAATACTGTCAAAAAATACATTTTTAAACTTACAACTTTTTAATAATTTTTCCTATACTTTTTAAGACAGTATACGTGGGTCATCACTATGTTATATATATATATATATATATATATATATATATATATATATATAAACAAAGACTTATAGCCACATTAATGAACAATTGAACAGGGCGTCATATTTTTTCTTTCTTTTGGGACCGATACGTTGCCCCATGTACCTTAAGATGCCTTGGCTTGGTAGGAGATGTCAAGTCATGGCTGATAAGGTTTCGCCTTGTATATCTTCTTTTCCGTAAAATTACGGACTATTTTTCAAATGAGATCCGTGTTCTCCTCTTTTTCGAAAGATTGACTGTCCTATTTATGCAGAAATTTGGTCATATACAAGTTGAAATGTCTCTGCGATATGGTGTATATAGGAAGGAAAAAACCTTCAATTGGAAACGCGTGTAACACAACATGTCCCCGCATATATTCGTTCCAGTAATCCTGGACTTAGAACAAGTTCTACTCAAGATGCAGCTATTGGTCAACATGTCGGAGGACACTTGTTTCTCTGTCCTGCATAGTGCTCAAACCGTTTCTCATTTGCGTGTTCTTGAGGCTATTTATTTGAATTTAGATCGCCCTGTGTTGTGGAGGCAGAAAGATCATTTCATAAGGGTTTTCGAAACAAGTACAGTAATAAGTTTGCATTTAACTTAGCTCTAGGCAGTCCTACTGAGCACTTTTATAATCGTATAACATGGAACGAGTATATTTAGGATGTTCTCTTAAGGTATCCCTGATAAACATACTTAGGAATTATTCCTATTACAGAAAATAGGAAAATTTATCGCTAACATGCGTTGGAAATCT
The DNA here is from genome assembly GCA_037127315.1 of Ascarosepion bandense. Classification (NCBI taxonomy): domain Eukaryota; kingdom Metazoa; phylum Mollusca; class Cephalopoda; order Sepiida; family Sepiidae; genus Ascarosepion; species Ascarosepion bandense. The sequence continues at coordinate 557,625 of JBBBDQ010000554.1, read as the reverse complement.
AATTTTTTCTAAACAGTTTAAAAGACAAAAATATTCATGAAAATTATGCCCACCCACCTCATAGCAAAGGACTAGAAAAATTTGAATTTGAACTTATCGGCATAATCAAAAAACTAAAATATAGAAAAATGAAAAACAATACGATACAGCAAAAAAAAAGTTAGGGCTGACATTAGTAAAATAAAGAAGAATAAAAACATTTACGTAAAAGCTGATAAGTCTACATATTTATACGAAATGAGTCCTAACAGCTAATAAAAAGCGTTGCACAAGGCTGTTATTAAGCATTACAAAAAAGCTTTCCATGATATGGAAACTATACTCTAGTAGGTAAATTTGATTTATTTAATCGTGTTGAAAAATTAAGCTTAAAACCCTGCTTTACAACAGCTATAGGCCATAAAAGTAATTTTCTCAATAATCCAGAATATAGACTGCTAAACCCTACTGAGACAGAACTATGTAAGATTAGCAGAGTAATCTTACAAAGGATTTGTAAAACACTAAGAATGTTCACTAATAAAAACAAGTGGCAGTCAACTGGTAATTATATCGACTGCTTTCAAAAGTACAATAAAATAAAAACTGCTCATTTATTAAATATGACAAAAGAATTTTATCCCTCGATTTCCGAATGTACATTTGACGAAGCAATTAGTTTTGCTAAACAATATAATTAAATCACTACTAAAGAAATAGAGGTTATCAGACACTCACGTAAGACATTACTATATCATAATAACACCTTATAGACAGAAAAGAACGATTTAAACTGCTTTGACAACCAGACGGGGGCGTATGATGGGCCTGAAGTAGCATAAATGATAGGTTATTTATTGTTGCATAAATTAGATAAGTACAAAGATTTCAAAAACCACGGGTTGTACCGTGATGACGGTTTAATAATAGTTGATATTAGTAACCCCAAAAACTTTGACAAAAAAAAATCATTGGTTTTGCAAAAATGATGGTTCCAATGTGGAAGTTGAAAGTAATTTAAAAATAGTAACTTATTTAGACATAACCCTAAATGTTTTAAATGGAACTATATCCCCTTATACGAAAGAGAACAAAAACCTGCTATACGTAGATACTAAATCCAAGTACTACTAAAAAAAAATCCGAGTATTACTAAAAGTATCTCTTATAAATTGTTTAAAACTTCTTCCAGTAAAGTTATCTTTGACAATCATTAAAATTATATCAGGATGCACTATATAAATGTGGATATACAGATAGTTTGGTGTATACCGATATTTAATAACTGTAAACATAAGAATCCTTGGCTTTTGAATTAGGAATGCTTGGTAGGTTTGCATTTTACCTTATTTTCTTTTGTTGTCGTTAGTAGACTTAGGTTTCCGTCTTCGCTATTTGGTGCTTTTTATTTTTTATTTTTATTTTTCATGTTTATGTTTCTGAATAAATGTTTCCCCAGTTTTGAGTTTGTGTTTTCCTGTTATTTTGGTCACGTGGGTTATTAAGTTCCCTTTATCTTGCCGTTGTTATTTTCCACTTTAGCCGACCTTCCCTGAATATCCGTTCAGGTGAAACGTTGGTAGGTATGTTGGCTCACTAGGTTAATTTACTGATATGACACAAACCATCAGTTAAAACCATTATATTCGGCGTTATTAACGCTTTATTTTATCTACTGTAGTTGAACAACAATAGGGTAAGCTATCATGGAGTAAAAATAAAACATCTAAACACAAAATCAATCTATATATATATATATATATATATATATATATATGAATAGAATAAATAAAGAATAAGTAGGGAATAAGTGTCTTTAATCTAGCATGTTTCATTTATAACAAGCTTCTTCACAGATTCTTCAAAGACGAATGATTTAAAAATCTAAGAGACATTCTGTTGATTGTGATATGGTTTCATTGGTTATATTCGTGTCATGTGTGATAAAGCAACGGATGAATATTAAAATGTAGAAAATAAAACTTGTGTTTGTTTAACTGTTTGTGTCAATGCGGTCATTTAAAAAAATAAGAGAAAACTGTTTTGTATGTGCGCGTTGAGATAAATCAAATGGAAAAATTTTCATTTGAAATAACGTGAGATTTGTGCATGAATCATAAACGAAATATATGTCGGTGTAAATTCTTTTGAAAATAAAGTTAACAGAATATATTCTTCTTCTTCTTCTTCTTCTTCTATGTGCCCTGTCTCTTCAGGACGTAGGCGATCATGGTTCTCCACGCCTCCCTATCCCTTGTGTCTCTTAGCATGTTTGCTCCTGTTTCAACTTGCAACCCCCGTTCTGTCATCCACCGGATCAGGCCCTGCAAATATGTTATCCGCTGCCATCCTCTCTCTCTCTTTACTTCTATCTGGCCAGTCGGTATCAGGTTTTCCAAGCTCTCCTTCCTCATTGCGTGTCCCAGGAACTTCAGTTACCTCTTTCTGATGCTCAGTATTAATTTCCTTTTTGTTGTTATTCTTTCCAACACCTCATCGTTGCTTGCATGCTCAGTCCACGTTATCCGCAGCATCATTCTGTAGAACCACATTTCCGCTGCTTCCAGTTTTGTCCTCATTTTCGATGATATTATCCAGCATACACTACCATATTGAAGAAATGACATCACATAGCAATCGAGCACTCTTTTCTTTGTTTCTAATGAAATTTTCCTGTGTGTTAGTACTTTACTCAGCCAGTGGAACGCATCCTTTGCCATGCCAATTCACCTTCGGATCTCTTTGTCGCAATTTCCATCTCCTGTTAAAACACTTCCTAAGTATTTAAATTTTTGTACTTGCTTGATTCTGGTATCCGCCACATGTAGTTAGCATTTTGGGTTGCACCTTTTGCTGATGAAAATGCATTCAGTTTTCTTAAAGTTTATTTGTAGTCCTTTTTTGTCACACTCCATCTAATACATAGTTTTATTTTATTTCATTGCAAGATACTAACCGTCAACGATATTTAGTAATTTATTATTTCATTAATATATTCTGTCGAACAGAATGTATTAATGAAATAATATATTACTAAATGTCTTTGCCAAAGTTCGGTAGGATGCTGACAGGCCGATATGGAGGAGGATTTCCAGCAAGCAGGCAAGCAAGAAGCAGAAGGGCAGTAGTTATAGAGTTTAGAGAGAACAGAGGATAGTTCAGGAGCACATTTCTTTAAGACCATGATAGGTGTTCAGTCGCCACCGTTCGCCATATGGGGGTCAAGTTTAGAAATCATTTTGGAGACCACCGAGGGAATAAATAGTATGTCAGTCAGTTGGGCCTGGGTTCTGAGACGGAAGTTTGGTGCAGATACTACAGACGATTCCAGTGTCAAGTTAGTGGAGAATCCGCGAGCGAATCACTCAGCTATGTCTGTTGAAGAGGTGAGGACCCCGTTGATTAGGCGGGAGATTGAGGAATTACTGCTATTCAGCAAGCATTTACAGATCCTCCAGTAGTCTTTGGAGCCGAGCTTACGGGATGCTATGCTATGCGTTGCTTCATTCTGGCTGTATGCTCCTTCTTGCATTCCTTGCACCTGTTGTTGTCTGACGCGTGACTCCGGTAAAGCCGAAAGAAGAGATTTCAGTGGGCGATAGCAGCTGTGAAGGCAGGGGAGAATCAGGGGATGAGTGGGTTTTAAGTTTCAACTTTCTTGCAGGGACGAAAGCATCGATGCCAGCCTTAACCCAAGAGGAGACATCAGCCGCACACACTTCAACATGAAGGCTAAATACTTTATTCCAAGGGACGTCACTCAGGAAATCGCGGAACGAGCCCGAATCGGCTCTTTGGTAGCAGGAAAATATTCTGCTGGTCTGAGGTTTTTGCGTGGGGTGTAGGCGGAAGGAGATATTGAAAGAAACTAATGGATGATCAGAGTTTCCGAGAGGTATGTGTTGCTTGACATTGCAAGAGCCAGGGGTGGAATTAAACCACATGAGTAATTTTTAATATATTCTTGAAGTACTTCCACCTTATGTTCTTTTTAACTAACCCTTCTGACCTATATATTCAGTTCATATATATATATATATATATATATATATATATATATATTCAAACTTTCGACATTGTTCGGATTGTTGTCCTCAAATTCATTGGCATGTTTACGATGTTACGCCCGTTATAACCTCCAGTGCTCTTCAAGTGACTGGATTTTTTAACTGAAATCTTTATTTCATCCCCAGAGATATATTTTTCTAGTTCCATGTGTCATGCATCTTTCAGGTATTTCAAAATTAGTTACCCGTCTTTGACTCGAACCTCCAAGTTTTTTTTTCATCTCCGCTGTAACTCCTAAATCTTTGGGTCAAGTCATTAGATTCAAACAACTCTTTTATCCACTGTACCATGGAATCATGGAGACCTGAAAAAGACCGGAGAGTAAAACGCGCCAAAACATACGGAAAGAGAAAGAAGAATGCGGATAACTTTCTGAACATTGTCAATACTGTAAAATAATTATAATATCTCATCTCAGAAATATAGACAAACAGATTATATACCTTTTAATTTCTGTCTCCGTCTGTCTCTGTCTGTCATTGTCTGTCTTTCTCTCTGTCTATATATATATATATATATATATATATATATATATATATACATATATATATATATATATATATATATATAGATGAAAGTATTTCATACCAAAACTGTTTCATAACAACCATCGACACATGAAAATGAGGTAATTAAAACAATTAGAGGACCCATATATATAGACCCAATCTTATAAATCTACCAAACTATTTCTGATCCTATCTTATAAAAGCAGACAGCGCTTGGATCATATTCTATGATTTATGTTTAAGTATTATTTAGAAAACGAAATATGTTGAAAAGGACAAAAAATGAGAGAGAGAGAGAGAGAGATAGAGAGAGTGGGTGTAGAAAAATTATAGTGAATACGTTGGATTAAAAATATTTAGATTTACGTTCGAGTGCATTGATTAAGACGTGCATGCGTTTAGTCAATATTATATTAGATGATATACACGAATATTTTAATAATATGAGATATTTATCGCAAAATGATGAAAACGTTAAGTGACGATTAGGAGCAGCATTTAACAATATACTGAAACAAAAAAAAAATCCCAATAAGAGAATAATCGATATATTAAAGAAAAGTTTTCATAAAAATGAAATTGAAATTTTTTTCCGTTTCTCGTTAATACCTTTTTAAAATAGTTCAATATCTCAGTTTCATTGATTTTAAACCTTTTCGCTGTTCATATCTCTGGGCTATAAAATTTGAACTTAATGAAGTGGAGAGCAGCCGGTATAATTTCATTTCACATGATTGCCTATGATTGCACATGGCTGCACATGATTTCAGCAATTTGCCAGTTTAAAAAATATTTTTGTTTTAAGCTTAACATGACAATGACGTAATGTAATTTTTTTAGGTCTTAACTTTTTAATTGCTGTAAACGCTATGCCCATTTCGAATATAAAAACATTGCTTATGACATTAAAATAAAGAAACCCAGCCTAGTGACAAAAATTCCGTAGATATTTATTAAATATATTATATTTTACATTAATAGAGAGAAACTCTGAAAAATACATAACTAATTTATAGAAAATGCTCAGTGTAATAAGATTGTGGTTCTTTCAATAGTTCAACTGATAAAAGTATTTTTGCAAGCAGGTTTTATATCATAAAATGCTCGGTGTTGGGGAGAAGATAGAGCGCCACGACGGATGAGAATATCATAACTGTGTACTTAGGAAACATTAATATTAGTACGAAAATTCGATATCGGTATGAAACGACACAGTTATAGAGAAAAACTCTATGTACTTAAATAGTGTATCATCCACATACAAGCATATTTCGCTGTATCACAGCTCATCAGTGTGGCTAGACGCATCCACTTGATTCTGGCCAGGATCGAAACTCGACCCATTTGATGTCAGTTGGAGTCGCTACTACTTAAGCCATCGACGCATGGAATCAGAGAATGGAAATTTTAACGTGTTGTATATAAGCAGTGTATAGACACGTCAGCCACGGAAAGAACTCAATTAATTTCTGAAGAGTCACGCATATAGCAGAAGTGAAAACTGTTTTTAAAATTTTCTTCTCCAGAGAGCTCAATCGTAATGAGAGCATAATATATATATATATATATATATATATATATATATATATATATATATATATATATATTTATATATATTAATGCAGGTTACATTGAATAATATAGACAAGTTTTGTCTATTAATTTTGTGTAGGATCCGTTCATACCGTCTGATATACTTGATGGTGATATCGTTGAAAGACAACAAAAAAATCACAGTAATTGTTGATTTTTTTATCGGGTCTAAGCTTTCAGCTCACATACGCGATTATCAAAGAGTAAATATTAACACAGTAAACATAGAACATTTAAGTGATTAAATATGTTCTATCAAGGCTAAAAGACAAGATGGGTTTTATTCTAAATTGCGTATCTATGAATAAACAGATTTGGCAACCACAAAGATGCTCACAAATCATTTAAAAAGTTTGATAGAAAATTCTATCTTTAGATTTCTATTTCCTTCATGTGTAGTGTAATGTTACGAGATGCTAAAATGAAGGTAATTCAAACTTATTCCTCGGACATCTTATTATGTATATTAGTCTGCATGAATGTCTTTTCCATGAGCAAACGTGAGATTAGGAATATATATATACATATATATATATATATATATATATATATATATATATATATATATATATATATTACATTCTGTTTATAATTAATATAATATATATATTGCGAAGCGAAAATTTTATGTTTCAAAATTTGTACCTCGTCATCAGGCAATGTTAAATCATCTCACATCATCTGAGGACAGAGCTGAGTGCTTTGCCAGCAGATTCTCATCCAACTTCTCGTCTGACTCATCTGGAATAAGCTCACCCGACTTCCCTGTTAGAACTGAGGCCAAACTGCCGACGTACATATCACCCCGAATGTAGTATCCCGAGTAATTTCAAAACATGACCCCCATAAGGCGAGCGGTGACGACGGAATCCCGGTGATAGTCTTGAAAAGTGTGCCCCTGAACTCTCACCTGTCCTCTCTAAACTGTTTAACTACTGCTTTTCTGCTTCCTGCTTTCATGCATGCTGGAAGTTCTCCTCAGTCGTTCCTGTATTTAAGAATAGTTCAACATCTTACTGCCCACAAACTCTTCTCTGACAAGAAATATGGCTTCCGCTTTGCCAGGTCCACTGCCGATATGCTAACAACCTTTACGGAGTACATGCTTTAGACCCTTGATGAGTCAAGCGAGGCTCGTGCAGTTGCTCTGGACATCCCCAAGGCTTTTGACAGGGTTTGACACTCTGGCCTCCTTTGCAAGCTACGGGGTTACGGCATTACCGGACGTCTGCTTGACTTAATCCAGTCTTTTTAAACAACCGCAAAATGAATACGTTTTGAATGGGCATGCCTCTTCGTCCTACAGCGCGAATGCCGGTGTCCCCCAGGGCTCTATCCTGGGCCCGACGCTCTTCCTTATTTTCATCAATCACCTCCCAGATGGGATCAGGTCCCAAGGAGGCATCTACACAGATGACACCACAATATACTCCCGCTCCAGTAAGAAACCTGGCATGGCGCACAGACACAATCTCGCTGCTGACCTTGAACGGGTTCTACACTCTGTGGTGAATTGGGGCAAGAAGTGGCTTGTCAAATTCAATGCGTCCAAGATCCAGCTGTTGTCTGTCAAACATCACAGGCCACCCCTCTTTCCTCACGTAAGCATGGACCAAGCGATTCTCCCTGAGTGCAATACACTGCGCCTCCTCGGCCTTACCCTCTCTTCTGATCTCAAATGGAACCGCTACTTCGAATCCATAGCTAAATCCACTGCTAAGAATGTTGGGTCACTGTGTCGATCCAGGACGTTCTTTCCGCCTGAATCCATCCTGCATATATATAAGTCTACCATTCGACCCTGCATGGAGTACTGCTGCCATTTATGGTCAGGCGCCCCTGCCGCTCACCTTAGTGTTCTCGACAGGCTCCAAAGGAGAGTTAGTAACGTCATAGGTGCTGACTTGGCGGCTCGACTACAGCCACTTCCCCACCGACGAGATGTGGCCTTCCTTTGTCTGTTCTAGAAGTACTTTCATGGCTTCTGCTCAGATGAACTTAAGTCACTGGTGCCTCCTCAACAGGTGTTTGCTCGTGCAACCAGAATGGCAACTGGGTCCCACCCATTCACCATTAAGTTCGCTAAATACAGACGACAATTCTACTCCTGCAGCTTCTTGTCTCGCACTTCCCGCCTGAGGAACTCGCTCCCACATTCTTGCTTTCCTGACGGCTACAACCTCCAGAAATTTAAATGCAATGTCAATACTCAACTACTAACCCCTTGACACTAGCCCTTCCCCACACCCCGTATATCCTTCCCTTTCTCTCCCCCCTTGCAACTGTCATCAGACCTGCATCTTCATCTTTTTATTGCTTCTTCCTAATTGGTTTGTAATCCTCTTCTCCCTCCTCTAGTTAATTTCTTTCAGTTATGTAGCCCCCCGCACATTAGTGGCATTTACACCTTGCCCGGGGTAAAATGATTAAAAAAAATTTTTGTGAAAATAATTTTCATTTGAATATAATTGTAAATATTTGTTGCATTGAACACTTTTATAATAAAAAAAATGTAAATGCCGGAGAACATCGAATTGTAAAATTGTTAGTTCGATTCACCTATATATATATATATATATATATATATATATATATATATATATGCAATACCTCTCACTTTATAAAAACCATTCTAACTTACTATATCACCCAATGCCAAAAAGTAATATACACTCAAACTTTTCGTTCTAACGATCTACTAGACAGTGTACCAGTAAAATTTCAACCTGTTTCTCTCTAGGGATAACCCTTTTCTTTTACTATACGCAATAACTGCTGGCTACTTACGAACACATTATATCAAGTAGCCACCGGTCTTTGTACGTGATTAATCTTACTGTATAATATGTATATATATATATATATATATATATCGAAAGAGAAAGCGAGAGAGAGAGCGAAATAGAGAGATAGATACATATTTTGTCGTGTATATATATAATAACATCACACACAGACACTTATATAAAAGTGCGGATATGAGTTGAGTTTTTTGCCGTCATGTTAAGCAATGGGATAAAGTTCAGTTTCACTGTTGACGCCTGCAGATGAATTCGAAATTGAAATTCTTTGAATATATCTATTAAAGTTGAGATTTCTTGTAAGGTATGATTGCGTGACATTTAAGAATTCATAATTGCCCGAACCAACCTTAATATACACTTGGCTCATGCTCGCGAACATACAATCACGCAGAAATCCAGTCACTCATACATACATAAATATATATATATTCATTCATGAGAATGTCTTACACTTTTATGTAAAAAAAATTATATTTACGGTTGCAGACAATTTCTACTCAAAAATATTATCAAATCACCGGTTTGCCTCGATATATATATATATATATATATATATATATATATATATATATATATACAATTTTTTTCTATCTCACTCTATGGAATCTTTGGAAAATTATATGGAAAAACGTGTTTATATGTTCGTACATGATTATATGTATATTTAGAACAAATTCCTACAACATTTTTTAAATAATTTGGAAATATTTTTGAAAGTATTGTTATAAAATTGGATAGTGACTTTGAATCATGTGCATTGTGGTGCATTGGATATCGTCTTGGAATGAGAAATTGGAGAGCCAAGTTCGAATTACAACTGAATTCATTGCAATCCCTTACACAGATATCTCTGGGAAAAGTAATAATCTGTCTGTTCTGCCTCCAGCAAGGGTTTAAATTGCAGAACGTCTTGTGTTCTATAGACTTGGCTTGCAGCCTGTCTACAGCAGAAAGAAATGGCAACCTACTGCTGAAATACCTTTTGCCTATTTAATCATCTCTCGAAAGAGATATTATCCCCCATGTATATATCCCTTAATGAACTTAAGTGATTGAAATATCTACATGTATTTTGTATCTTATTAACTATTTAACATATTGAGAAATTTGAAAGAACCAAAGAAAAACATTGTAACACATAATGTTTTTATTTTAACCAGCAAACAACTGAGAGATGCCATAATTATTAAAATAGATAGATTTCTTAAATATTATTAAAAGATATCTCTACTGGCAATGGTCTTTCAATATTTTCAGTGAAAGTAATGAGTTCATAATAATGTGTACGAGGGCAAGCTGAAGGCTTCCTAAACAAACCGTGAAGAATGTATGTTAGAGCTGTGAAAACATGTATTTATTATGGTCAAAATTTCCTACTAATAACTGAATTCTTTCTCACCTGGTAAACTAATATCTGACGGGTCGTAAAAAATTTCAAATGTAACTAGTAACGGTTACTTTTTGAAAATGATTAAACTTTGGCACCGTGGTTTAGCCACCAATGGTATTCATCATGAAATGATCGCTACATTAATGGGTGACGCTCTAATTTTATAAACACTGCTAAAGTTGGGAATGTATTTTTTGAATATGTTCTAAATCCTGAAAATATTGCAATTGCAACTACCAAGCTAAAATCAGTCCTGTTCAGTGCATATTATGAATAACAGGCTACTTACTATGATTCAAATTGTCAATGCAATAAGCATATCTCCTGAGAGGTTTGACATAATTCTGCACAATGGAATACATAGTCTGAACGAAGCCATTATACGTAATATTCATCTCTGCTCTGAAAGTTTATCCTAATGTAAAAAGCATAAACAATCCACATACTTATGAAGATATTCTATTTGTAATTATACTATATATATATATATATATATATATATATATATATATATATATATATGAACAAAAGTTATTAAAGGAAGCATATTCAACAGTAGAATATTTACTTTAAAAATGTTCAAATAGATGTTAATAATTTTTATCATAATAATGAAGACATATTGCAGCTTGATAGTTGTAAAGTTCAGGTGTTAGAACACAATCCACAGACAATATATATATATACACTTTGCTTTTTCATAATACTCACTGTTTTTTGAAAGTGGCAAATCACAGCTTTACTGCGATTTACCTTAGCTGCTATTGCCCGCTGTGACAAACCTTGCTTATGGAATTCGAGAACGCTCAACATCGGTAAGTTTGCTTGCTTTAGGCATGGTAACACATTAACGCAGTGATTGCTAATCTCTAACTGAACTAAAAGCATTGGAATTACCATAGATCTAAAAATTTATACCCCTGGTTTTATAATTTTGATCATGTGTAAATCACCTCATTTTATAAAATGTAAATTTCTAAATAAAATCATTGGAATATTGCTTTTTGTTGTCATAATCTTTCAGATTGGTATTGGTAACCTTAAGTGGGAGGAGTTTAAAATCTATCCGTAAAAAAAAATATTTCTTTTTATAGATTTTTATGTGGTCTTAAAATTTTGATCAGGAGTGTATATGTGTACACTTCTGAAAAAAATGTCTTTAATTCAATTTTACATTTCAGTAAGTTTCATTAGAAATTTATAAATAAGATATTGTTTAAAAAATTAAATGAAACAAAAAGACAGTTTGTTAATTTCATTTTAGTCTGCTGAGCAGTATATTCAGTTCATTGGTCAGATACGATATGAATCACCTGCAATAAAGCAATAGATATTATATATATATATATATATATATATATATATATATATATATATATATGTATGTAGTCTTCTGCAGACTGATCAGTATCGCAGCTCGTCAGTAAGTTTAGACATTTGATTGCTTCTAGCCAGGATTGAAACCCGACCGAAATTTAATCACTCGGCGATTCTACCTTTCAGCTCTGGGTGTTCTATATGTATATGTTTAATAAAGAAATCATGTCAAATAAATATATAAACGCATATTTTCATTCATGTTGATGTCTATATAGTATATGAATAAATATTTTCAGTTTATATTTAAAAAAAAATATTATTGCCATACAAAATTTTTTTTAATAATCACACATTGGTTTATTATTTACACCTAATTTTCTTTTCCACTTACGATAATATTATTCGGTGTTTAAGCATAGACGTGTAGTTGTTATTGAATATATGCTAAGTTATCTGAATGGTTGTAGTTGTGCAGGCATCAGCGCTTATCACGTTATGGTTTTTAATCTTTGCTTTTCGTTTTAACCGGGGGATAAGAACAGTCACGTACACCAAGAATGGAAGATGAATAAAATTGCCAATAAAATTTAGTCACGGAATTTTGCCCCAGGTAAGATTAGCGATGTCGATATAAGTTTGCTTAGATATGTTTGTAAGCGTCAGAAATAGTTATATCTTCAAAAATAAAATGAATAAGAATGCAAAAATTTCTGATCACATGTATCTACATTTAAGAAGTTTTCTTTAATCAGCTTCAAATTTTGTGGTAGGAGTAAATCGTACACCGATTTGTGCCAAGTTAACTATTTACTCATAATCATTAAAAATTATAATTGCCGCGTGATCCCTGAATAACAAAACTAGCAATAAGAGGGAGAGTTAAATAGCCGACAAATTTAAACTAGGACCTCGCAATGTACTTGGGAAAGAATCTGCAAGTAATCGGGTTTACTGTATTATTCGGGATATTGTCCACATCTTTGTTGCCATTTGTACGACGTTTCAGCCGTTGCTAAGAATTTCGAACCGAAACCTTTATTACGATCACTAGTGTATATGAACTCCATTCCATGCAGGAAGCTTCCATTATAAGTCATGAGTCATCTCCCTCTACCATGCAAGTTATTTGTTCACCACTGCTGTAGCCTGGTATTGAACTCAAAACTATAAGAGTCAAGTCAGGAACTAACCAACGTCTATATCCACTGGGCCATGTGTCCATAAAGACACGTCTATATCCACTGGGCCATGTGGGCAATAGATCGAATGATGTAAATACTACCTCATCTCAGAAATATAGACAAATACTAAATTAACGTGAAACCACAGAAATTGAAGAAGCGTAGACAATCTTGTCTCACGCTTTTTTTGGTTTTGTTTAGGAGATGGAAAGTGCGACACAGAGATCCGAAGTCGAATTGGCTTGGCAAAGGACGCGTTCCAGAAGATGCGTAAATTATTAACATACAGGAAAATTTTCACTAGAAACAAAGAAAAGAGTGCTGAATTGCGATGTAATGTCAGTTCTTCAATTGAATGCTGGACAATGTCATCGAAAATTAGGACATAACTTGAAACAGCGGAAATATGGTTCTACAGAAGGATACTGTGGATATCGTGGAGCATGCAAGCAACGATGAGGTGTTGGAACGAATGGCAACAAGAAAGGAAATTAATACTTAGCATCAGGAAGAGACAACTGAATTTTCTGGGATATGCAGTAAGAAAGGGAAGCTTGGAAAACCTGATACTGACTGTCCAGATAGAAGGAAAGAGAGACAGAGGAAGGCAGCGGATACATATTTGCAGGGACTGATCAGGTGGATGACGGAACGGGGGTTGCGAATTGTAACAGGAGAAATATATACTAAGAGTCACAAGGGATAGGGAGACGCGGAGAACCATGATCTCCTACGTCCTGAAGGGACAGGGCACATAGAAGAAAAAGATACCTGCTGAATACATTTTCTATTGGTATGCAGATGGTTTGCTACCAGTATATATTATGGCTTATTCTATATATTCAGATGTGTCAAGGTCCCAATACGACAGAGAATTTAAAGACCCGAATATGTAAAAAGGATCAAGTGAACGGCGTGAAAATCGGATTCGCGTGTCAAAAGGGAAATAGAAAACTGAAGATGGGACATCATAAGAAAAGCCTTAGTAATATCAACAAATGTGATCAGTAAGGAAAAGAAATGAAGAATAAGAAATACATGGATGACAGATAAGATTCGTGACGTGATGAAAAGAAACAAAACAAGGCCAACATACGGAACAAAATACAGAACACTAGAAAAATAAATAAATAACAAAGGCAGACATGCTAAAGTTGAATGACTAAACGGAAATGTTCATAAATAAAAAAAAAACAATTAGTATAACAGCTAAAACAGACAAGAACAAAATATAAGAAAAATAAGAGAGAAAATACATGCTCATCAACAGGAAGCATAATCTCCAAGAATCGCACGCTGATACTAGAGAAAAAAATAATACCTTAGACATGGAACAAATATATCGAATACCTCTTTCACGACAAAAGAGAACAACTGGTAATACAGAAATATTTACGGGCCAGAAATATTAAAAACCTAAGTGAAAACGATACTGACCAAACTGAACAGAAAGAAAACAACAAAGACTCATATAATCGTAACAGAGTTGCTGGCAAACTTAGAAAATTTCAGCAGAAATATAAATGAAAACTACTAGTAGTAATATAAAGGATGTGCTAAGTGGCTATATTTTTAGAGTACTTCCTAAATACCAAAAACAAATTTATATGATATCCATCAGAAGATTAGAGTAATGAAACTAAACTGATCAAGCGAATTCTGATGACTAGAACGAGCACAAGTTTTATATCGAAAGCAGAACAAGAAAAGTGATGGGTTGACAAGGTAATGAGAAGAAGAAAGGTGGTATTTATGCATTTTATGTTATCATAAAAGTAATACAAATGCAGAAAGACGTTTAACTGATCTTTATAGTTAAGCAAATTCGCTGCATAAATCACACCGGAAAGATTTGTTGGAAATGCTCAGCAGGCTTGACATACGTAGAAAAGGAGTTAGAAGAACCAATAATATATATTGGTAGCAAACAGCCTAAATATGGACAGAATATGTCTTCAGCAAAAATTAAAAAGTAAAAAGGAGTGTAAGACAAAGTCATATCTTCTAAATGAATTTATTCAACCTATAATATGTCACAATTATGAGAGAATCTAATGCCCAAACCGTATCCCGTATAATAGTAACAATATGAATATCGCAAGTAATTTTCTTTCAAAATTCTGACGTGAAAATTGAGTGTGAATTTTTTAATAGAAAGACGCCCAGGCGATTTCCAATCGAACCTTAGAGATGAAAGATTGAATGAACACTTCGGTTTCTAAAACAACACAAAATAAACAGTGTGACAGTCAAAACATGAGCATAAATTAACAATAGCTGGTATGCAATACCATTGAGAATGACGAGAAAACTTGCCTAAAGCGATTGGAAAAATAATTATAGTAATATTTGTATATAGCATATAACATGTAAAAAGGAAACTTCTTAGAATACTGGGAAAATTAAATTAAAAAATATTTCTATCTTCATTGTCGGATGTTTTCAGCAAAACACCCCAAACACACACACACACACACATATATATATATATATATATATATATATATATATATATATATATATATATATATGTAAGGCTAATTCGAAAACATACCCGATAATCCCCAAAACTTAGATTTTATCTGAATGATCACAAGGTTATTAGAGAGTGAATTTGTGGAAGAATAAAAGTCTACCTTTTGTATATTTATGTAGAAATTAATTAACAGAACAGAAAAATGAATTAGTAGAAGTCAAACGCTCAATGGGAAACAGTATTGAGTTAAGGGTCTCAAGAATTGGTAGTAGTAACTAGTGTGTGTGTGTGTGTGTGTGTGTGTGTGTGTGTGTGTGTGTGTGTGTGTGTGTGAGAGCGTTAACGTTAGGAAGGAATATCTTTGAAGTTAACGTTCAGTGTTTGTGCTCCAGTGGATATCAGCTCCGAACGCGAAATCGGGGAGCCGAGTTCGAATTCCAGTTGAATTTATTGCATTCACTTACGCGCAAATACCCTTCGGTAAGGTATTAATCCCTCTATTCCTTCCAGTTATGGGTTAAATAACAGAACAGATTGGGTTCTATAGCCTTGGCTGGCAATCAGTCTACCGCAGAAAGCAATGGCAACCTACTGCGGGATAATCTTCTGCCCAGTGAGTCATGTCTCTTTCGAGAATTGATCGCCCAAGTGTGTTTCACGTATGGCACTTAACTGACTGACTTAAATGTTTCCGTTCGCCTATCAATTATAAAAATAAACAGACGGGCAAACGATGAAGAAGAAGGAATTGAGAGATGAGAAGTGTAATTAGATTCGTCATTTTTACTCTAGCGACAGACGAAATTATCAGTATTTTATTTCGTTTGTGGAGCGCGAAAAGATCATTTGGTAATTCACTCCCGGAAGTGATTCTAGCCGTTCCATTGGACGAAGAACAAACTTTGCGTCGACACGAGAAATGTTCCGTAAAAGAATTCGTTTCTGATAAATGAATATTAATGAAGTTTTGTATCTAGATGTTTCCTACTTTTCTATGGCCGAAAACATTTCGCATCATTGAGTGAAATTTCACGAGTTTTGTGTTGGATTCGTTTTTGGGGGTGTGCTAAACAAAGTTTGTAAATTCGAATCTTCATTTTTCAAAAAATCAATGTGTCAAAATTAGCATCTGAATTTTGAATCTAGATCTTGTTTGGTTTACACACACACACATATATATATATATATGTATATGTATATATATATATATTGTTTCTGTGAAGGCAATTAAAATAACTCTGCTTATATATATATATATACATATATATTAGCCATCCACATACAAGCCCGTTTTGCTGTATCACAGCACATCAGTGTGACTATAAATATCCACTTGCTTCTGGCCGGGATCGAAACTCTACCGATTTGGTGTCACTCGCAGTCTCTACACCGTAAGCCATCGGCGAATCGCGTCAGAGAAAGGAAATAAAATATAAAGAAAAATGAAAGAAAAAATATGGAGCGGGGAAGAAAAAATCTAACGTATAAAGAAACCTGTATTAATTCAGGTCTAAGTATTTAATTAAGTATTTTCTATGCTAGGCTGTGGTCATTAAATCGAGTTTTTGTTAAGTCGATTAGAGTTATTTATGTGGTTTAACATGGCAAATTTTTAAAAATCGTAAATTTCATCTCTCCTCTTTTTTATTGTAATATTTTTGATTCGCCGTAACATGCCAGGTAATAATCGGTTTTTTGGTATTGTTCTCTGTTGAATTTCCAACAAATGGATCTAAAATTGCTTGTTCTCTATTTACAGCTTTTTAAAGACAACGTGTGATTGTTAAATCTAAATGTCCACAGGTTAGTGGTCGATTCAAGGTAAAATATGACATCATCATCATCATCCAAACGAATGCAAGTTCTATAAACAAATTTTTCGGCCATTCATTGACCAATCAATAGGCAGATTCTATTTTTTTTGGTAGTTGTAATCATTGTAGGGTCATTAATATTAATAGTTGTGTAACTCATATTATTCAGCTGGATCTAGTATTTATGTGATATCATATTAATATATTGTGAAATATATTGGTTTATGTTCTTAACGTAACAATGATCGATTAAACATTTTCTTGTTGAAAATGTTTTTAGCGTGGTTAAATGTTAGAAATCTTTGAGAATTAAATTTATGAGGAATATACTAATGTTTGCTTGAACATTATGATTGAAAGATATGTCAAACCAAATAATGTTATATTTTCTTGATTTCTGGTTATTTTTGCCTATCTTGTTTTAACAAATATTCTAAACCAGAGCTGAGTTTTCATTTCTGTACAGCATTGGTATATTTAAGTTTGAAACTGTCAAAAAATTATATATATATATATATATATATATATATATATATACACACACACACACACACACATATATATATATATATTTATATATATATATATATATATATATATTGTCTCCAAATGAGATTATTACTATACTCGTGTCGAAAAAGCTTCCACGAAGCTAAGGAGATGGGAAAAACGGAACATCAGTCTAAAGTGTTCGGAGGTAGTCTTCACGTAGCCCAAAGAAAAAAACTCCGATACGAGTGATCAACTAACAAAAAGCGTTCAATATTGGCCTAGAGCTAAATAAATAAAAATACCTAGTGAGCCAGGCAAACATACCTAGGTTTCATCTAAACGGATCGTCAGGGAGCCAGCTTTCCCTGACGATCCGTTCAGGTAAAACCTAGGTAGGTCCGTCTGGCTCATTAGATATTTTTTTATTTATATATTGTCTGTATATAGTCCGATATAGCAAAGAAAATATAGTACATATTAACATCTCAAAACACGAATACAAATGAGTTTAACACAAATTATACGACTTGAGATCTGGTGACGCTAATTCATTTGGGTATAAATTTGCTGCTTACTGAATGTACAACGACCAAAAATTTTGCTAGTCCCAAAAGATTATATAAGAGAAGAAAGTGCATATCTTAACATTCTAAAGTTTTAAGATGATTTATGAGGTTTACAAGAATATACCAACACACATATTATATTCACCTTCTTCTATGTGCCATTTTCATTCAGTATGTAGTGGATCATGGCCTTCCAGTCTCCCTATGATTCGTAATTCTTAGCACGCTTTCTCCTCTTACCGTACACAATCCCCAGTCTGATATCCACCTGCTCAGATTCTTCGCATGTCTATCTATCACACTATCTGACCTGTGAGTATCAGATTCTCCAAACCTTCATTTCTCATCATATATCCGAATTACTTCAGCTGTCATTTCCTGATGCTCAGTAGTAATTTCCTTTTCGTTTACATTATTTCTAAAACATCATCGTTGCTCACATTCTCTATCCATCATATACGCAGTATCTTTACCACATTACAGTTGCTTCATGTTTTTCTTTAATCTTCGAAGATATTGTCCAGCAATCACTGCTATAAAATGAGAACATCCATAACATAGCAACATTCTTTTCTTTGTTTCGTGCTAAAATTTCTTGTCCCTTAATACTCTGCGTTCGGATTTTAGTGTCACATTTTCCATCATCTGGTTGAACATTTTCCAAGTAATTATATTGTACTTGCTTGATTTTAGTATCCCCAACCTGTAATTGGCATTTTGAATTCCTCACTTTGCTGATCACCATACATTCATTTTCCATATACTTTATTTGTAGTCAATTCTTTCGACTTCCTTCAACTATCATTTCAGGGCTTTTAGTTTTCTTTTCTTGTCAGCTATCCACACTGTATCATCTATTTATCTTACGCTGTTCAGATTGTGACCGCCATTGACGAATACTGACATAACTTCTAGGGTTCTCAGATTAGTCTAGCTGTACAAGTTGAATAGATACTGTGAAAAGATACATACTTTCTAATTTTTTATATCTGCTGAATTTGTTTCCTATCTGTATGCATGCAGTTTGCTGTCAGTAGGTGTTCTTGATTACTCTAATGCATTTGCCAAATATATCGAGTTTGTTGATCATTTCTATCAATTCTTTGTGGCGTATTTTGTCAAAAATCTTGGCATAGTATACAGAACATAATTAAACATTCCTTTTCTTTTGCATTGCCGTTTCTGCTAGCATCCTAATCATAAATATTACATTCCTTGATCCAGTGACCTTGAAAAATACGCACTGTTTTCGTCTTATTATCTGGTCTGATGCTGCTTTGTGCTTTATTCATCAGGATTCGGACAATGAGTTTCGTTATGTGGCTTATCAAACTGATTGTTCGGTGGAGTTCGCATTCGATTGCACCTGGCTTCTTAGGCAGATCTGTGAAAATTGGTTTGCTTAAGTCATTTAGTTTTACAACACTGCTGTAGATTTCGTTTATGGTTTTCGTAATTTTCCCTATGGCAAAATCTTCTAAATTTGTCAGCATGTCTATTACAATGCCGACTGGCCCAGCTGCTTCGTTTCTATTTAATTTCACAATTACAGATTTCACTTCGGATTTTAGTATTTCCCGTCCGTCAGCATCTTGGTTTAATATCGGTTACTCTCTCTAATGTCGCAGAAAAGATCTTTGATATATTCTTCTCATTACTGGAATATGTTTCTTGCTCCAATATAAAAGTTTCCTATTTGGATTTTATACATCATGTTGAAGAGCAAGTTCTTTGTCAGTTCCATTTTTTATGGATTTCTTCTTTATTAGCCTTGTTCAGTCTCTCTACTTCGTCACTATTGTTGTTGAGCCATTAATCTGTATCTTGTATACACTTGGTCCTTATTTATTTTTGTAGTTACTTGTATACAGTTCCATGTCTGGGCATAGTTTTCTGTCTCTTTTACCTCATGTCAGGAATCTCTTCAGTCACCCACTCGTTATTTCTTATGCATCTGATTTTATCTGAGACGAAGTTGTTTGCTAATGCCACTAGCGCTTCTTTAAGTGCGTCACATTTTTAGGTCATGCAGGAATCGCGTTGTATTCCAGTCTGGGTGCTGCCCCAGGATCCTTTAGGCTCCGAATGTTTCACCCTTAGTTTGCAGATAAGGTGGTCGTTTCCAAAGTCGGCACTTGTATAGGTTTTGCATTGAACCACTGCTTTTCTGAATCTTTCGTTTATGGTTATATAATGGATTTGGTTTTTGGTGTCACATTCTGGGCTTCATCACTCGAACCATGTTTCACCCCTGTCGTTGCGGATTCCTAAATTTGCCAGTTATCTCCGCTTCTATCTCCTTGCCTATTTTGGCAATCGGGTTTCCCGTGATGATTCTAATTTCTTGGGTTTTACACTGAGCCTTGACATTGTCAAGAGTGGAGTAGAAAGATTATATTTCTTCCTCAGTGCTTTTTGTTGATGCATAGACTACTATGATTGCTAGATTAAAAGATCCTCCTTTCAGTTTTACCAGGAAAACTATGTCAGAGATTTGGCAGTATTCCAGAACCTACTTCTTTATTTCTTCGTCCAGTATTAAACCGAGTCTTTATTCGATATGTTTACTTCCTGCGTATATGATGCGCTGGTTGTGCTGCTGAAGTCTCCATTGTTTTGACATCGCATATTTCAAGAACTATGATGTTCAATCTGCTCATTTCCTGCTTGACATTCTCAAGTTAAGCACAGTATTTGAACGTCCTGATGTTCCATTTACCTAGGGTAATTTTTTGTTTGTTGAGTACAGTCGCAGGGTAAAGCTCCGCCTTTACAGAACCATATGTCTGTTAACGTTTCTGTCTCTCACGCGATGTTACGTCATAGAACCACATCACAATTTTACGATTTTCATCTGCTATTCGATGTCTGTTATCGTTGCATAGCAATGTTTTAGGTCAACACAAGATAATATCATCTTTGATGGTGGATATCTCGATGTTAACGTCCCTGTAATCTCTCTGAAGTTTGCTAATGTGAGCCGAAAGCTTAGAACCAGCGTAATAAATATATCCAAATGTTGCAGAATCTTTTGTTTATTTTCACCTGAAATTAAAGCCAAAATACGATGTTTAGAACGGCTCATGTTTAAAAATGATCGAAATTTAATTTCAGTTATATTAAATGCATATGTTTAGAAAATTATCTGCTTCTCGATACACTATATATATATATATATATATATATATATATATATATATATATATATATATATACGCTGTTAAATATAAGAGACAATGAATGTTTAATCATGACCCGTTCTAAACGTCGTATTTTGGCTTTAATTTCAGTTGAAAATAAAGACAAAAATTCTCCAACATTATTTTGTGTTGACATAAAACTCCGCTTGGCAACGGCAATAGCTACCAAAAATAATAAACGCAGATTATAATAATCAAATAAACTCATTATATATTATAAAAAGTTTAAAACAGTTGACCTCATAGTCTATAATAACCCAACAAGCACTAAACTAAATTCTCTACAAAAAACCAATGTAGTGTACCAATTTACATGTCTATTCAGAGATTGCATCTCTGATAATAATCAAAAACCTAGTACATATATTGGTTTTACTACAACCACGCTCTCCTGTAGACTTACATGTCATCTTTCTGATCAGAGTACTATTAAACAACATTTCTCTGAAAAACATAAACATATAGGTAAAATCAGATAGATTTTGGTCAACAATACGGTTGTCCTTACTCATACACACATTAAGAGGAACCTGCAGATATTAGAGGCCATGTACATCAAATCAAAACAACCAACACTCAAAAAAATCAACTTTAAAACAGGAAATAACATATTACATTGCATTTGACTAGATGGTTTTGTTGTCATCTTGCGCTATCCCGCGGTGTGACGTCATAAAACCGCGTTTATTATTTTTGGTAACTATTGCCGTTGCCAAGGGGAGTTTTATGTCAACACAAAATAATATCGTCGGTGATGGTGGATTTTATAATATTTCAGTTTAAACAACCTCTCTGAAGATGGCTCATGTGAGTCGAAACCTTAGAAGAAAACCAATAAATAATCATCCAAATGTTGGAGATTTTTTTCTTTATTTTCAACTGAAATTAAAGCAAAAATACGACGTTTAGAACAGCTCATGATTAAACATAATAGACATTCATTGTCTCTTATATTTAACAGCGTATGTTTAGAAAATTACTTGCTGCCTACATATATATATATATATATATATATATATATATATATATATATTGTTTCGCTGTATCACAGTCATCAGTACGGTTAGACTCCGATTGCTACACAACCCAGGCTCGAAACACGACCGATTTTTCAGTCGGGGGACTCTACACTGACGTTCGATGGAAGGAGGCAGTCTTTTTAGCGCATATCATATTACGCGCCCAATCGCTAGAGTGCTCAAATTCTTTTTTACTGAATGAGCAATATATATATATATATATATATATATATATACAGAGAAGTTTCCAGGAACAGAGACAGAGAGACGCAGAGAGAAACAGATAACAACAGAAAGGAGGGTGGAAACACTAGGCTATGTAAAAATTAACATTAAAACTCAATATTAAATTTTAAATTTAACATTAATTCATTTCAGCAAGAAAATATTGAAAAGGGATTCTCAAAGGGAAATAATAAACAAGACAAAAAATTGAATATAGGTGAAACGGAAAAGCTTTCTTTTAACAATTCTACACTAGCAAAAGATAGAACACTGTTTGCGAAATCAGAAGTTAATATTTCGTTATCAGTAGACAAAAAAGCTTTAGGTTTCCTTGATTTTTCATAAATATTTCATGGACATCATATCTTTTTTGATTTGTTGATAACACGACAGTAACTGATCTTTTTAAAAAAGCATTTATATATATATATATATATATATATATATATATATATATCATGGCCCAGAAATACATATATATATATATATATATATATATATATATAGAGAGAGAGAGAGAGAGAGAGAGAGAGAAAGAGAAAAAGAGAGAGAAACAGACGGGGTAGAAATACTAGGCTGTACAATATTTTACATTAAAAACTCAATATTAAATTTTAAATTTAGTATATCACATTTATTTTATATTCGTTTTTAGAGTGTAATCGATTCTAATTTTATTCTTCAGATTATGGCATCTGCAGTGGTGTGCTCTTATATGAATCTACTTTTTGCGTGTATGATGAAGCTAGTTTGGTCTTAAAGAATATTACGTCATCCACGATCTCATTAAAATTTATCACTCCCAGACATTTTTCTCACGATTGTCTATCTGTTGTACTACGGCCATTGTATAAGATAGACGTTACTCCAAAGGAAGCGCATGAAAATTGTAACGGTGCACAAACACGCTGTATCCTTAAAGAGACATCGTGGATATTGTTGTTTTCGGTTTTTCAACTGCCAGTCGTGTCTTCAAGAAGAATAGAAAATGGATTGATCACTTCAAAATTTTAAAGGGAAACGCATTTGGAAGAGAAAAATAACACCAAAAAGATGATGATGTATACGTGATCAGAAAAAGTGTGAAAGATCATGGGAAGACATTTTTGTTATGTTTCAATTAATTTGAACTAGTGTGAAGATATTTGATTTTGTTATTATCTTGTTAGTAAAATTGACTGTGTTTAGTTACTTCTGATCTTTGATGCGGTCAGTCTTGTTTATTTTCCCTATGTCTTTTATTTGTATTTCTATCAGGAATATATCTTTTCTACCATCATTGTCTAAATTATTGATATTTTTAATTATTTCTTATGCGCTAGTTGCTTACAGAACCACAGTTAAAATGCCGTACGGCCTTCTAACACTAATAATGTTAAACCCTAGTTTCATAAGCTGATAACGGTTTTTTGGAAGCATTCGTGAATTGTGGGCTGCTATCATTGTTGCTGCTGCTGGGTCGTTGTTACAATTTATACTTGCTAAACACGCAATAGAATGTCTTACATTTGATTGTTTTATTTGTGCATGTACTGATTGTCCGATTCTGTACGGCTATTGACGCTTCTTTCCTTTTATATGAAAGCGTCATTTTTATATTCTTTCTTTTTCTTTTGATCTGACGTTTTATTTGACCCTACGATCTAAGCCAATTTTTTATCATTTGGCACGGATTTCTTAGCTGATTGTGCTCTTCTAACCGCCATTTTACTTATTTCTGTAATATTTCTTTTATTCTGTTGTGCCCTCTTTTCTCTTTCTTTTTTATTTGTTCTTCATCTTAATCTTCACCTCCACATCCTTTTACTGATCATAGTTCTTCTGATTTTTCACCTTCCCCTTCTCTTCCCTTCTTCTTCTTCTTTTTCTTCTTCTTCTTCTTCTTCTTCTTCTTCTTCTTCTTCTTCTTCTATGTTCTCTTGCACAACTATTTATTTTCACTTTCTATTATTTTATCTATCTTCATTTTATTCATTCCTTTGACTGACCAATATTTTTATTTTTACTATCATTCTTCAGATATTTTGGCATTATTACTTTACTGCTTCTGCATATGTAATCAGTTCTCATCAGTTTTCATTTATTCCTCTTCTTCTTCTTCATTAATAGTCAATTACTCGCATTAGTCAATTTTTCAATTTACATATAAAATCTTTTCATCAGTCTCATTCTTCATCATTTTTATCTTATTCAATTCTTCTTATCTTCAATTATTTTGTCAGTCTTCTCCTACCTCTTCGTTAATATTATAGTCTTCTTTATTTTCTTCTTTTTTTACTCTTCGTTTCGATTTTCTTCTTCAATCCACTCATTCATTTATTACTTAAATCCACACGTTCTACCCACTTTTTCATTGTCATCTTCATCCTACTGCACATTTTTACGATACTTTTCCTTATTGTTTTCTCTTCTCGCACTTCTTATATTTCTTACTATTTCTGTTTCGATTTTTAATTGTTTTCCAACATATTTTTTCTTTTGTTATATTCCTTCCTCTTATATTATTCTACTAATTATATGCATTGTGTTCCTTCCTCCTTACATAACTTTCCTTTGCTCTTTTTCTTAATGTTCCTTTTATCATAACCATATTATTCTCCCAATAATCTTTTTCATTTTCTACTACTTCAGATCACTCACTTTTTGTTTCTTCACTTGCTTTATAATTTTACCTTTTTAGAAAACACTTCTTTCTTATATAAGTCATGAGAATAAACGATACCGTTTAAGAAAAGGTAGAAAAATATTGCTTTGGAATTTAAAGAAAGTTGGAGTAAGGAGAATCTAAAATATAATATATGATGATCTTTCTGTAATGTTCGTTCCTGAAATACAATGCTTAGTGTCTCTATTTTAATAATACCGAAGCAATGAAATTCTTTAATATATATATTTCATATTATATGAAGATAATTAATTAGCATTGTAAAACCCTGTATTAGATAGAAAAAAAAACATTTCGGATTCTAAAGCATATCCTGATGCAAGTATACAGCCTTAAAATCTGCAGTTAGTTACTGGTTTACAAAAAAATCTGGTATATACAGGTTTTCAACAATAATCCTGCTTTAGTAGGTTTAGCGTCACCGTCAGAATTTGGGTTAACTTTTCTTGACGAAGAAAAGTTCTGAGATAATTCCTAAACAGAAGGAAAACAATTTTTGAAATATTCTTAAATGAGTACTTGTAAAACTTTAAAACTATTTGAACTCATTCTGTTGGTGACTTAAATAGTAAGTGACTTTATGCGTTTGTTTTCATGCCATTTTCTTGCTGTTTTCTGCCTCCTAGGCGCTAATATTCTTGTCCTGAAAAAATTATTTCCGCCTCGATGTCAAAAAACCTGAAAAATGTATCGCTATTCCTGACGGGATTTTCAAAGCATACGTCTCAAGCAAAATGATTAATATCTGCTAAAACACATTAAAGCTGACACCATCATGGGATGATGAACATTAATTAATATACTTTATTAGCGAGAAGCATTTTATCAATGATAATTTGCTGTGAACAGAATTAATCATAAAATGTGTCTAATACAAATGCATTAGTTTTTAACTCGTGTCATTAATCCAGAAATATATTATAATTATAGTAATGTATTATTCTAACATAATCTTAGCCTGATTGGATATTCCTTTTCAATGACGTGGAACGTGCGTCAAAATCAAATAGTTATAGAAATTCTCGGATTTGTGCGAACAGAAAAGTGACAGACAAGTAAACTACTAAGAGACAGGGAAATTCATTAAAACAAAAAAACAAAAAAAACAAAAGAAAAACAACGAACTTGAACAGCTATATAATATTATGCTTACTATATATTTGTGAATATTTTCGTAATGCTTAATTCATTTACCATGTGAATTCATTGGTGAATTTTTTCTACCAGCACTGAATGACCTGCTCATGTGGATGTGTGTCAGGCTAATCCGTGCAAATATCTAATTGTTTACTGTAGATGCAAATTAGGTTTTCTTATATTAAGGTCACTGCAGATGACATTTTCACACCAAGAAAACTGGATAAAAACGTAATCTAAACAACAAACTGTGAGAGAGAAAACATTATTGTAAATATCGTCTGCATGAAAACAAAAAATATACTCTGTATAAGCCAACATATATCAAATGTACATAAATTTGACTGGGTTGAAAGAATGGTTTTCTTGTAATTATGCAAACATTGTGGATGTTCTAATAGAACTTATATGGTTAATACGCAATAAAATTAAAATTCTGTAAGGATAATGATGTATGTACAATTTTTACTTCCGTTCTAGATATTGACAACAATATCAATGGAAACGTTATTCCAAAAATTATATAATATTCATAATGTACAAATGGTAAAATGACGGAGAGAACATTCTTGTTAGTAAAGAAGAGAATCTAGCTGATGAAATAGAATTATACAATCCAATATAAAATTAATGAAAGCAAAAAAACTTCAATTTTGGAAGAGCCTTGAAATGTGTAAATTATAAAGAGGGAAAAATAATAGGATTTTTAATCTCTGTTTAATTGGGATGCAAAATTATACTAACCATTTGTTTAATCCAGTATACAAACAGAAATGTCCGTAGAATAATACAATATTTTCGAAGAAAAGTGCAATCGTTAAGTTTTTGAGAAAGTCTACCATATAATTCTGGTGTGGAAATAGTATGAATAGTAAAAGTCATCTTAAATTCGAATCTATTTGGTTGAATAATCAACCAATCGCTGACATAGAGAATGAGGACAAGTGACATATCCAATGTAGGTCATATTTAATAGTATAAGAAAGAATATTTCTCAGTCATTCGTGCTTTGAAATATCTGTTACGCAGAAAAAATTAAATAAAAAATAAAACTTTTTATTAGAGTCGAGAAAAAGAAACAACGAGACTCCCCAAGTTTATTGCTACGCAAGCTGTGGGTTTATGATAAAACAATGGACAAAACACTAATTGATCAGCGTAAATCACACCATTTCTTGGAATCACCTTTCCTAGAATTTACATAATTCTGGCCAAAATCAACCCAGGCAACTGACGCATGGAAATGGACCTTAGTGGAAAAGACCTTAGTAGAGAATAGAAAACACGTTCAAATACATCACTTGTAAAAATTAACCACTTCGTAGAAATTTACTAAATCCGTAGTAAAACTCATTCTTGAGCAAGCATGATTCAACTCAACAATTTTCAAATTCTTACATGTCCATTAAACAAAAGACGAATTCTCAATTTTTAAGCAAACTAAATTCAACCAACAGAAATATAAATTATATAATAATTTTTACTGAAAGAATGAAGTTCATCTGGAGATAAAACACTCTTTTCAGTACATAAGTAAATAATAATTCTGAGCACAAATCATCATATAACCTTCTGATAATTTAAACAAACATAAAATCGACATCTCTAAAATAACTAACAAGAAGTAACATATCACCCATGTGACAGGATTAAAAAATATTATTTCTGTGAATAAAATGAAGACTTCCGTTTAAAATTCCAGTGACAGGTAACTTAGGACAGTGAAAGGGAAGCGTATGATAAAGTAAGTATGATTTCAAATAAACTGATGAACATTTCTCTATGCTACCTACACTTTATGAATTTAACCGTCGCGGTATTTTCTCAGCATTTTATAGTTAATAATTCTTATGATAATCGTTTCTGGTATTTTGGTTTGTGAAATGCTAGTCCAGTATTTTTTCAAACAAACTTAATCTTCAAAAGTGTAAATGCGATATCAGTCGTTATATTCTATTTCTGAATTTTATTGTTCTTGCCACTTAATATTATTTTATTTTTCTCATATTTTCTAACAAACGCTGTTTTCGTGGTTATATTGCCTTTGTTTTTGTAAGATGAATACTAAACATGAAAATATCGCATAACAGTTTAGATGTACTAATAGAACAATTATTTTTGTCATACTTAGAATGCTGCTCTCGTACTAGCAAATACAGGAAATGTAAGAAGGAAATCCAAAATTATGTAGGTCCTGTTAAAGTACCGAAATAATATGGAATATGTAGATGCATACTACTCATGCATAAAGGAATAGAAAATAATGGAGTCGTTGCAAGTACAGGAAAGAATATAACAAATCGTGTCTCTTCGTAAAATAAACAAGAATATATCGTTTCAGAATTGAGCAATGATATTGTTAAGTTTTCTCATAATGCACGCATTAGACATAGCTTTTTGTGGATAAGTCAATATGAACAAGACAACAAGCATAACGACACTAATAATAATAATAGCATCAATAATAATAAAGCAGTTACAGAAAAACATGATTTCTAGAAACTAAACCGAAAAATACAGTATTTAACAATATTTTCAGAGTATATCTATTTTCTTCAAACTATATATAAAGAAAATATAGAAGAAGAAATATATATTATTTAAATTGATCGGACTGTTTTCGTTATCATTTTTGTCTTATTCATCATGGCGTTTCAGCCGTTGTTCTCTTTTCTGGCGATTTTAATTTTGAACAGAAACTTTTATATTGTGTACCGGGATAAATAGTTCTAGTTCTAATTAAATTCCCTATATATCAGTTTCAATGATTTCGCTTTAGTAACTCAACTCTGCAGGTTTTCAAGTTTTCAGCTGTTTGTTTCCTTCTACTGTGGAAAGATATTGAACTGACATCTCTTCGGGTTACGTCATTGGATTACTTCAATCAATTGGATTACTTCAATCAATACATTTTATCTACTGAAAAATATATTCTTGCGTACATCAGTGTATACAATATTTCATAGTTAAAATAACGCACCTCAGAACTATAGAATGAATGACGAAGTTCTGAAGATGCATTAGATATTCGAAGGAGTGTTAATAAAGTTTATAATATAAAGTATTATAGTCATTTTGGTCCTGTCTGTAATTTAATTCAATATTTCATATTTTATCGTGTAATGAATGTTATTTTGAACGGACACACCTCAATATCTTTTAGCATATATGTGAATATCATCCAGGTATATATTCCCCTTTTTTGTTAAACTTATACTTGAATTAATCAGATCCTGATATTGATGCTAATGACAAAAATATTTGCTACTGTCTCATCTGTAAGGCTGGTGGTTTTGTTAGAATATAATTGGCAGGTAATCTCGAAAACTAGTAACAATATATTGCCTTATCAGTGGCCTTTAATGTTGATATCAAAAGAATGAAACTACTTTCTATCTGTTATATTAGAGAGACTTATATTTAACTTCCATCAGCATGGCTGAGGGTAACCTCCAAGAGACTGCCTCACTGTGCCTTCGTCACATAAGCTTTTCTACTGAGATCATGTAAATAATTATTTTGGATCATTTGATATCTATGTCTGCTGTTCGGAATCCTCATATAGCTTCTGGCTTTCATCTTAACTACGATGTTCAAAAAGATAAACTACACTGTCAATCATCATCTCTTTTTAACTCCTCTTTCTTTATTGACTTCTCTTTTCCTCTTCTGTGTTTCTGTTAATGCTTACTACCACTGTAGCGGCTGAAATGTTTTAAAAAGTTATATTTGAAAAATTACATAGTTTTATATTTGCATTCATTCTTGTAATTTATATATAATTTGAATATTCTTTTCTGTTACATATTTGTAAATCACATCCATCATGAACGTTGCCAAATATTGGACGGTTTTCGTCAATGATTTTTCAATAATGCTACTACTAATATTATTACTTCTAATAATAATATATTAAAAACGATTGTATAATTCCAAGCTAAAATTTGATTAAAGGAGGATAAGACATCGATAAGGATACACGTAGCAACATGTCATTCAAGATGACAAATACGAAATTCTATTTAGTGTGCTCTGGAATTTAGCAAGCGAGCTTTTTAGTTTACCATTATTTGGAAGTTTCATAAGAAATATATTGCGTGAAAATTAAGCAAAATTTAGTAAATAAGACCTGAAATGTAGAGTCGTGTATAATGCTATCAAATACTAAATAGATTCTAGCGCCTCAGAGAGATTTCTTTTAGCAAAATATTTAACATAAAATAACGACACATAGAAAGTTGATACATTGTGAATGGTAATCACAAAATTTAAATATGACAAAAGAGTTTCTTATTTCTTATCTATAACTACTTCAAACATTTAGATTTCTTTAAAAATCTGAAAATTAATTTAACCTTGTAAAATGCAAACAAAGAAACTCCAGTTAGAAGGCTACATTTGGATGGTAATGAAAAGTGAGCTATATGATAAGAGCGGAACAAAGGTATTTATGATTTATAGAACTTCTAGAAAAAGTAGGAAAGTTAATAAAAGAATTTGACTCTAAGGGTAATTATTGAAGTGCTCATGAATGATCACACTCATATGTATATCCAACCGAGTATTGATTCTTTAGTAAAATAATGGAATGCGTGCGCTTCGATTCTGTGGAGATTGTATTGCAGGCCATAACCTGAAATATTTTAACTGGTAGTTCCAAAGTGAGAAACTAATTTAAATATTTGCAGTACAAATAGTTAATGTTCTATAATAGATTTTCAATTTTGCATCTATTGAGAAAAGGTTTCAGAGTTGAAAATATATGTCACCCAAACGAACTTGTAAATTTTGTTAATGGTTAACCAGATGGAAATTTGAGGATTGATTATCTCCGGGTCAGATATGAGAATGATGCTCTCATTTTAGTGACATTGTGTGTAGATTAAATGTGTCGGCCATATTCCCAGCATCTTTAGCTGAATATTGTATGTAATTGATTACTCTGAGACGGTCACAGTAATATGCTTGACTGTGAAGGAAACCGTTCATCGTCTTGGAATAATATATTTGAAGATAAAGAAATGCGGAACGTGTTAGAGACATTGAGGGTAGATTAAATAAGTCTGCTATATTCCCATCATCTTTAGCTAAATATTGTATGTAATTGATAATTCTGACACGTTAGTATCATTATGCTTGAATTTGAAATGAACCGTTTATCGTCTTGGAGGAAAATCAGGTGGTAATGAAACCATACTAGATTAAATGATGTGTTATTGAAAATTAAAAGCAAGTTTTCCTCCACTGAGTTGTTATCAGACGAGAGACCGATTATAAGGATTCAATAATCCTAGTTTTAAGAAATGAATTTATATTTTTAAACATGCATATATCTAAAGTATTTTAACATTTTCTGTTAAGTCGTTAATCTATCTAGAATATTTTAACAGATTTTCGACATCGTATATGCATCCTATGGTTTTAACAGTTTTTTTTTATGTATGTATCCTGAATATTCTCGCAGGTATTGTACTAAGGTAATGGATTTCTGAAAAGGAAAATGTAGAAAACTTCCTAATAGTGTAATATCCTGGTAACATTGAAAAGAATATCATAAATTTTCATTAGAAGAAACATCATTAATAATTACTAAAAGGCCTATTGCTTTTCCAGAAAACAACAATGAATAAATTAAAAAATAAATATGGTAAATAATGTACAATATTCATTCTAAGTTTAGTTGTATGTCAAACTTAAAATCTGCGTATTAATTTAAAGTATTCCAATGACCACATGGCAGAGATCGTAAAAGTAAAGTTGTCATTAAAAATAGTTAGTAAAGTCTGCAAGAGTAGAAGCTATTTCTGACATTTTATTTTCCAGGGATATCAAACAAAAATATATATTTTAGAATCTAAATGTTGTGGCGAAACTTTCGTCGCCAAGTTGTGGCCTGTCAGGGCCAGGAAGAAGGACACGGAAACATGAAAGTTGTTTTAACAAGTGTATTATAATAATAAAACATATATACAAGTAAAAGTTTCAGGAATCAGCAGATAGAAGTATAAGTCCAAACTATAATGTCACGCTGTGTCTCGACTTTTTTACAACTTCCTCTTGACTGCCTCACAGCTGCATTCCTGGAAGTCACGCAGATTAGTATTTTTGACGGAGAAAAAATCCATTCTTATAGAGAGAGCAACATAACACTTAATTAGCAATTATTAAAGCATTCAATAATATTAGTACTACGCTATTTTGAAAAAAGATATTAAGCTAATGACATTTTTCATCCTCGGAGGAATTTTATTGAGTCTAATTATTTCATTTTAAATATTATTATAATTTCTGATAAAACTGTGGATGTGCGTTGTGGTACAGTGGATATCGGCTCGGAACGAAAACCGGGGAGCCGAGTTCAAATTCCAGCTGAATCCATTGTATTCACTTACGCGCAAATACCCTTGGGAAAGGTATTAATCCGTCTCTTCCTTCCAGTTATGGGTTAAATAACAGGACAGATTGGGTTCTATAGCCTTGGTCGGCAACCAGTCTACCGCAGAAAGCAATGGCAACCTACTGCGGGATAATCTTCTGCCCAGTCAGTCATGTCTCTTTCGAGACATGATCGCCCAAGCGTGTATCACGTATGGCACCTAAACTGACTGACTGATAAAACTGTTACAAGTTATTTTTCTATAACCGCGTTATACCAGTTTCATGCAGTTTCTTTCTCGTAAACGTTGTATATTTTCAAGTGAAGTTTTTGGTCCAATCTAACAAGCCGATCTTTTTTCTATTCAGTGCTAATCAACAACGTGCAAGCTGATAATATTTGACCAAGAATCCTTGTATATTTATCATATAATATAAATCTAGGGATGGAAACTATTTTCCTTGATATCTGTTTGATAATTTCAAGTAAGCATTTGTTACTGTAATCCACAATATTATTAATTGTATTATGCAACACTTATTTTGCTGCACTCTTGATTTAAATAAATGTGTTGTATAGCGTTGAATTGGGTCGGTAACAATCTCTGCACGTATGCAAATATACGCTCGCCGTGCTGAAACACGAAGAAACATGCCAACTTCAAATTCGGTCATTTGTACGATTTGTTTCTCGCCACTTTACGCGAGATTATCACATTCTCCTCGATAAAACCAGTTAAACTTCTAGCGTCCGTTTCTGTCTTTTTTCTTCAAAGTGCCGGTAACAGAGAGCTCGCCTTTTGTCTCTTTGAGGTAAGTCTATTTGTTGCATTACTAGTAAAAAATGTTTAGTTGACGACTATGTGATCAATGCATGTGACCCCGCGACTGTCTCCGCAGATGAAACCTTTCCTTCGGTATATATTAAAAGAAATTCTAATATCACTGCTGCAATTCATGGTAGCACCACCAAAAAAGTACTTGACTTGAACTCTGTTTTGTGTTTGATCGCACTGCTCATTTTGATGTGAACTCGCCTGTAACATACAATACCTCTAAAACTAACATTGTAATAACTCATTATCATAGTCATAAATTTCATGAATTTTATTGTCAAGAAGTTTCTTTAAATTCTATTCTGTGACGCCTATTATGATTGAAAATCACAGCAGCCATCCGAGAACACGTCGATATGATCAATCTTTAAAGATGCAGCAATATCAGTAGATTCACTGCACTGCTCCAGAATTACCAGAATGCTGCCATGACCATCAGCGTATCATTGCCAAATACTTCCCAGAAGAATCCGATCTCCGGTTTCTAGCCTCGACAGAGTTTAAAAGCTTTCGGGGGCTTTATAGTAGATAAAGAACCCTCTACCATTTACCTCCTTTCGTTTAAACGACACACTACTATCTTTTACACAGCTCTTTTCCTGCTATTTTATGTTGGGTCAAACAATATTCCTTCGTTTCAATATTCAAAATTTCACTGTTAGCTTTGTTCAAACGATTTACACAGAATCAGCTCATTCTTATTTCCTGTATATTGTTCCATTGTTAATGAGTTAGTTCTAGTTTAACAGTTTGCTCTCACAAATATTATAATAAAGAACTCTCAGTCACAACAATGCTTACTTGATTACAATAAATAAAAGCTCTTCTTGTCTAATCAACTATTATATACCACACGCATTCTTATAATATGCTCCCTCATTACACACCCATTTTACAGTCAGTCATTTAACTGCCGTACACATTTGGGCGATCATTTCTTCAAAGAGACATGACTGACTGGGCAGAAGATTATCCCGGATTAGGTTGCATTACTTTCTCTGGTAGAGTGGTTTCTCGCCATGGCTATAGAACCCAATCTGTTTTGTTATTGAACCAATAACTGGAGGAAAGAGACTGATTAATATCTTTCCCAAGAGTTTTTGCGCGTAAGAGAATGCAAGAAATTCAACTGTTATTCAAAATCAGCTCCCCCGATTTATCGTTCCGAGCAGATATCCACTGCACCACAACAGTATGTTTACAATATGAGTAGAATTTGGGCATTTTTTTATGTTCAAATATTTAGTCAAATAGGCATTGCAAAAGACAAACAAAATACTAAGAAATAAAACAAAAATTCTCCAAAAAAAAAAAAATGATTTTATAATGTTACGTGCTAACTATTCTCTTATACAGTAGTGAATGCTGGACAAATTCTGTTATTATAAAAACTTGAAATAACAGAAATGTGTTTCTACAGAACTTTGCTAACAATCCCACGGACCGAACATGTTAGCATCATCGAAGTTTTAGTGGAATTGGAAACAAAAAGAAACTTTTTCTTAACAATTAAAAGACACAGTTGAGGTTTCTAGGGCCCCTAATGAGGAATGTTGGCTTGGAGAAGCTGATACTCAAAGAAATATTGAGGGAAATGAAGACAGAGAAAAACAAGGCACACTATGCTTAGCCAGCTTCAGTAAGTTTTTGGTGAAACAAAGTTTAATAAAAAATAACTGAAATTGAATATTTATTAAGAGCTACAAGTTAAAGGGAGTCCTGAACAATCATGATCAATTATTTTCTAATAAGACTTGGTACATAAAAAAATATATGAGATAGAAATTACAAAGTTTATTGTGTATTGTAAAGATAGCACATCACCAAAATCTAAGCTTTGCTAGTTTTATGTATATTACTAATATTTGTTACTGAAAATTCATAACATTCTAACATACAATTAATTCAACGACTTCCCTGAATGTTTTCCATCACGAGTTAAAGATTTTCGAATAATTCCAGAGAGCGAAATTTTTTCTAGAATGTTTAGGCCGGTAGACGAAAATAAATAGAAATTAAAACAAACGAAGCGTTGAGCACAAAATATGGGAACTCATAACAATTTTAAAAAGCTAAAAATATTTCGGATTAATAATATAGAAAAATAATTATTCATATATATATATATATATATATATATATGGTCAACCAAATAAAATGTAGTTAACAAAGATATAATTTCATTACCACTTAAGAAACAATATTCATCAAGCAAATAAATTACACACACAAAATTATATCAACTTACACCAAAATTCATATAACTAAGGAAAAATGGGAAACAACTGCGTAAAATGCAATTAAGCCTGAAGAAGATGACATTACAACCATGGCTTCACGAAACGTCGAATTCAGATAGATTTATATAAAACAGATTGGCTAAGGGCCAAACATCTCTACATTGTCTCTATTGACGCTATCCTTCAGTATTTTATAACAAAATCTACTTGGCTAAAATATATTTCTAACAGTAAGTTACTGGAATAAAACGGCAATTTTGGCACAAAGCATCATTACAATTTAACAAATTTAACCCTAGATATCATTTACATTTAGCGATATATATATATATATATATATATATATATATATATATTTTAGCGATATATATATATATATATTTTAGCGATATATATATATATATATATATATATATATATATATATATATTGCTCTACGTCACTGCCTCTTGGTTAATCCTTTTTGGTTAGTTTTGAATCGAGCACTTTTCTTTCTTTGTCGTTCGTTCCGTTGGAGGGTTTTTTTTCTTTGCTGTGAAGTACTGTATGTATTGTCGGTGCTCCGCAGTTTTCTTTTTTTTTCCCCTCATTGTCCAAAGCTTTATAGCGGCGGACGATAACGGAGTTAGATTCTGCCGGTTATTCGTGGTCCTAAAAAATTACTTGTGTAAGATTTTAAGATTTGGATACGTACAGAGTCGATTTTATTATTATTATTATTATATATATATATATATATATATATGTGTGTGTGTGTGTGTGTGTGTGTGTGTGTGTGTGTGTGTGTGTGTGGGTGTAAATCTATTCTCCTAAAATCCTGGTTTCTTCTATGTGCCCGGTTTATTCGAAGGTTCCTTGGATGATGGATAAGGACCAAAGTTTAACGAAGCAGATCAGAAAGAGGGTTTCTGGTTGTTTTCCGTTTGTTGCTCTGCGTTGTAATTTTCAGACTATGTCTCCGTTGTACGGATAATTTACCCTACGTCAAATTAAGGAATTTGGTATATGAATTTGATTGTCACTGTGCTGCTGATTATGTGTGGTCTACCTTATAAGGGGACCGGTTCCAATAATCATTTAAAGAGTTTTGAATCAGTCAGTATATCATTATGGAATGATTCTCTGCCGGCATAAGAATTTTTTAAAGAATCTGAAATTTTGGGGGGATATTTTGAAAGAGTTTTTAGTGGAACCTATGTAGAACTTTATAGTTTTGGGGTTTTCAATTGTGGAAACGGTGCAGAGATAAACTATGGAGTCAAACAGACAGTTATTATGTAGAGCACAATCTTGAGTTTTTCTATAGTTACAATCCTTGGTGTT
This sequence comes from Ascarosepion bandense, assembly GCA_037127315.1. Taxonomy (NCBI): domain Eukaryota; kingdom Metazoa; phylum Mollusca; class Cephalopoda; order Sepiida; family Sepiidae; genus Ascarosepion; species Ascarosepion bandense. Next base: position 520,413 of record JBBBDQ010000554.1, on the reverse strand, counting down.
GGTTACTGTGTCCGTTCGAGCGTCTAACAAATTGGAGTAACTAAAATATGAATTCAAAATATTATAGACGCCCCTATGAACAGCAGTCCAGGTTTATTTGCCGATGCTGTATATGAGTATTTGTACATGTATGTGGATGTGTGCATGTACGTGTATATGCGCATACGTGTATGTCTTTGTGGATGTATTTCTATATATGTATGTGTGTGTGTTTATGTATGTGTATATATATGTGTGTGCATGTGTGCGTATCTGTATATATATATATATATATATATATGCATATATGTATGCATATATATATATGTGTGTGTATGGGTATATATATGTGTGTATCTGTGTATGTATTTGTATGTATGTGTATCTGTATATATATACATATGTATATGTATATATGTATGTATGTGTATGTATATGTATACGTTTGTATGTGTATGTGTATTTATATATGTATATATATATGTGTGTGCGTGTGTGTGTGTGTATGTGTATGTGTGAGTAGGTGTGTGTGCATGTATGTATGCGTGCATGTAGGTGTATATGTATCCCAACCGCTGGACGTGTGTCCGCGTGTATACGTGTGCGTACTCCAGTTAGGGCCCCGGTTGTCCAACAACATTAGTCTGCCTATATATGTATCCCACCTCAGTGCGGTACGATGTTTTCTTTTGACTCGTTGACCTGGCTAAAGAGTATCCATTTCATGAAGATCTATCTGGTTCATCTGAAGATTTATATTTCACGGCCGTGGCGTGCGTGCATGTGTGTCTGTGTGCTCGTAGTCAACGTAAAATACATACAAATATATACTATTATTGAATTATAATTTTAGCAACAAGAACAAAGTAGAGAGAGGTATTAATTAATAATAATAATATGACATCATACAAATATTAATAAAACTAACCTCTAAAATTAACCTTAAGGCTGCCCGCATATTTTCCAAATGAGAAGTTGCTTCACTATGATTGGTCCACAATACATATACAATAATACCTCTCTGATTAAAGGGGCAACGCTCGTTTTTAAACTTTTAAACCATTCTTTTAAGAACCATCACATCACTTGAAAAGACACAAAATGTTGAAACAAAATGGCTGCTTTTGTAGTGATATTGTAACATATCCATGTTATAATTTATGAATAAATAATATTATTAGCTCTACTTTTGTATTGACCACTTTCTTAAAAATATTTTTTCTTTTGACAAGGAATATTATTCCAACAATACTTATATATATATATATATATATATATATATATATATATATATATATATATATATATATATATATATATGGGCGTGCCTGTGCAAGAGAGTGTTATTTACAATAGATATTTATTTCGTTTGATTCCAGAAACCCACAAGTAAATGTGGAAATCTCATAAATATGATTGTTTTGGAAATAGTTCCAGATGAAAGGGAAGTCCTCCGTATATGTACATTCATAAGAAATGTGTAAGTAAAATAAGCGGATATACATGCAGATGAACTTATAGACAGATGGATAAATATACATGAAATATAATAGCACGTGGTAGAGTGTACTAAGTTTCACAGCATAATTATATTGTTCTTATTGCAATCAGGCTTTTGTCTCTATTTTCACTTATTTTATGAGGTACATCCATTAGTATTAAATAACACTAGATTCATAACCAGATTCTATGATCCAATTGTAGAGCCAAATCTCCTTGTCCATAAAATCTAAGGATTTTTTGTTATTGCTCAAACACTATGAACAGTTGTACTTTTAACAAGCTGTAAAAAAATCAATGAAACATATCTTCTCCTGCAAGATTTTTTATCACAAGACAAATAAGATGCAATATTTATTGAACTTACGTGAATTTACAAAGCTGGTGATTCAAAGGTAAACTTGATTCAAACATCAATGATTATATGTAACAGAATGCTTACCAGCTGAAAATATTACCAATGTTCTCACCATAGAAAATATACAAGAGAAAGAAAAAGTATCTTAACTTCATGGCAGATCAAAAGTGAGAAAAAGATACTGCAAAAAAAGAGACAAATTTAAAAGATATATAACAACATGGAATCATGTACTGTATTACTTAGGCTTGAATTTGCTGCACTTTTCTTTGGAAAAATAAATCATAATAGACACAAAATCGCTTGCACTGAATTCTGTATCGGTATTGAGTTGTGTACTTTCCGTCGCACTATTGTTTTGCTATTGTACATCGTAAAAGTCAATATTATCTCTGAAGTAAACAGAATTGTTAGGAACAATATTTTAATTGTATTTTCTCTTAAATATTCATTTACATGTATGTAAATTTTCACATCAGTTTAATCTCATCATCCTCTCGATTATAATAAAGATCGGTATATATATATATATATATATATATATATATATATATATACATATCAGCATTCAGTGTAGATATAGCAGAATCCAAAGGAGTCTCCTGTACATACAATGCTAGGATAACTCTCTAAGAGAGCTCTAAACATATATGCATATAGATTTATAAAGAAAATATAAGAAAAATTAAGACAGACACGTTATTTCATTCGTGTAAAATCTTTGTTAAATAAAGACGGTAGCTGCCGATGGTTTGGCTGAAATAGGCCTAAACTTCCGATTCACCACGAAATAACGTGTCTGTCTTAATTTTTCTTTTATATATATATATATATATATATATATATATATATATATATATATATATTGTATCGAGGTAGTAGATAATTTTCTAAACATATACTATTAAGAAAAAGAGATAATGAATGTCTTTTATGTTTAATCCTGAGCCATTCTAAGCATCGTAATTTTGCTTTAATTTCAGTTGAAAATAAATACAAAAATTCTCCAAAATCTGGACATATTTTATTATGCTTTCGGCTCGCATGAGCCATCTTCAAAGAGGTTACAGGGACGTTAACATAAAAACATCCACCATCAAAGATGATTTTGTTTTGTGTTGACATAAAACTTTGCTAAGCAACGATAATTTACCAAATAGCAGAGACATTTTGTAAATTTGTAATCGTTATTGTTGCTTAGCAAAGTTTTATGTCAACAAAAAATAAAACCAAATTTGATGGTGGATGTTTTTATGTTAACGTCACTATAACATTTCTGAAGATAGCTCATGTGAGCCGAAAGATTAGAACCAACATATTAATAAATATCCAAATGATGGAGAATATCTGTCTTTTGTTTCAACTGAAATTATTGCCAAAATATGATGTTTAGAACGGCTCCTGATTAAGCATAATGAACATTCATTGTCTCTTAATTTTCACAGTTTATGTTTGGAATATATATATATATATATATATATTCCTGTTCATGGAAATAGAGAGAAAGAGATAAGGGACAATAGCAAGATCAGCACAGGCTTAGTTCATTAGAGAGCAACAGCGCGGCAACATCGGCACAGTTCATTCTATTTACTACCAGTTATTTAAAATTACTACCAGTTGTGGCGCAGTGGATATCGGCTCGGAACGAGAAATTGGGGAGCCGAGTTCGAATTCCAGTTGAATTACTTGCATTCACTTACGCGCCAATGCCCTTGAGAAAGATATTAATTATGGGTAAAGAAATAGGATAGATTGGGTTCTATAGCCTTGGTCGACAGGACGTCTACTGCAGAAGGCAATGGCAACGTACTGCGGGATAATCATCTGACCAGTTATAATGGTTCTTGCCGCATTTTTGTGATTTCAGAGTATCTTATTATTTAATTTTTGCAATAATTATGTCGTCGAGTTATGAACAATGTATATATACATCCCCTGTATTATAATAAAGACCTTTATATCAATGTTTGTTTTGGTGCAGTGGATATCGACTCAGAACCAGAAATCAGAAAGACGATTTCAAATTCCAGTTTAAATCTTTGCATTCACTTGCGCGCAAGTAACCTTGGGTATTGTATTCATTTGTCACTTCCGTAAACATATAGGCTAAATAACAAGAAAGATTAGATTCTGTAGCAAGAAAGCAACGGCAACCTCAGAAATTAATGACAAACAATTGCGAGACAATCCTCTGCCTTTTCAGTCAAATCTCTTTCCAGACATGATTGTGTATCACTTACGGCACTTAACTGACTGAATCTTAACAATACACATCATTAAAAACACACAAACATATATATATATATAATAAATTAATAACCTTATTTGAATAACATATTTTCATTACTTCAATATTTTTGGGTTAATTTTGTTGTTAATTCTGTCTGAAATAGAAAACGGTTGTTTTTAAAACAGTGTTTATTTCGAGAAAGTTCCTGAGAAAGACGGCGCCACAGTGTTAGTATCTCTTTTGCTAAATATGGTTGCTTCTGAGCAAGACTTTTCGACTATGATCAAATTATGCGTGGATAGTCTGACACTCGGTTCTAAGAACTGAGTCTATTTACTCTCATACGTCGAAAATGAGTAGATATTCATATATACATATATATAGTCGCCCGCAGAAAGATATGTTTTGCTGTATCACTCTCATTAGTACGGTTAGACATGCGATTGCTTTTTACCCAGGATTGAAACCCGACCGACTTGGCGTCAGTCGGCGATTCTACCTCTCAGTTACGGGCACTCGGTAGATAAAGGCAGACTTTTTATTATACACACGCCCAATAGCTGAGAGTGTTCTAATTCATTGCTGAATGAACGATATATATATATATATATATATATATATATATATATATATATATATATATATATATATATATATATAAGTAAAGATTTTGGTATTTATATTGACCAAGGATGATGATGTAAGTATTTATTATAGAACCGTCTGCTTTTACAAGGATTTGTTTAGTACACCATGAGAAAATTTCGAATAAAATACCAGGCTTATTGATGACCCTTCCCGTGTTGAAATGTTATCGCACTTTTCACTTAAGATGTCATGCCCCAAATAGCTAACAATTTTTGGTGGGTGTTAGATATTAAGAATTGTGTTTGGCTGTAAAGATTTCAGCCCCTGAGCACTTATAAATAGAGGACGTGAATTCGTATATGTGTCCTTGTGATTAGATAACTTGAAAAAATAAAGTTTGTCTAGCAACATGATTATTTTTAAAAAAAATATGCTAGATAGAAGGAAGAACAAGAAAAGAAATCACCGAATAATTGTAAATTAAAGAATATTAAAGCACGTAAATGAATGTTTAAGCAGTAAAAAATATGAAATAACGAAAAGAAAATAACAAAAGTCTCAATGAAAAACACAAAAGGCGCAGAATGAATAAAAATATAAAATCGGCAAGAACTGCGATAACAAAAGACGATATAAGTGAAAAATTCGTGGCAGCAAAGAAGTCTTTTTATACAGTATCTTATTTCTTTAGTATTTTTGTCGTTTTCATATTTTTCATTTATTCTTTTCACAAAATATTATTGTAAGAAATTTGTTGAGCAAAAAAATATAATATCAAATAAAGATTTGAAAAGTAAACATGAATCTTTTTTAAAGAAATCGTAAAAAGTGCGATAAGCAACGGGTTAAAATAAAGGAAAAAATCGATTTCATTGACATATACTTTTCTACACTCTCACATTTGTATATATATATATATATATATATATGGGGTGTCGTGTGTGTGTTGGGGTGTTGATATATCAATCTATATATTTATGTATATATTTGTGCATTTCTGTGTGTATGTATCTATGGAAGTCTGTGTGCTTGAATAAAAACAACTATAAGTAATATAGGGAGAGACGGATACAATTATCTCCGCTGAAGAAAAAAGTGCAAAAAGCGTAACACACAAAAATGTGTATACTCTTGAGGAGTAAATAATACACACCAGTGATACAAATATACTAGTGTAGACGTATAAATAATAAGTCCATATGATATTTATTTATACTTCTGAGATGAGGTAGAATTTACATTATTTACATTTCCATATTCCCGAAGTTTTAGCCGCTGTACGCTTAGGCCTTTTTCAGATGATTTAAATTTTTATCCAAAACCATTATTTCATTCACAGGGGTATATTGTTCTAATTCCATGAGCAATGCCACTTCCTAATCGTAATCCCCCTTCTTAATAATTATCCCCCTCTAACACATCTTTTTAATTTATTTTTTCACAATGCTGTAGTCAGGGATTGAACTCGCAAGTTATTCTGTCAAGTCACTGGATCTAACCAACGCGTTTATCCACTGTATCATTGAGAAATATGTTAAACTTATAAACCTAATGTTTCAGTATCCTTTTTAACAGAGCTCGTATTGCAATCGGGAAGCTAAGGATTTCCTTTAGCACTCTGTATTCCTACATCATTGGGATCATTTCAATGCTTGCCGGATTAAAAAAATTTTGTGCCAATATATATATATACACTGATTCTTGAAGTTTCGTAATTTCCATCGCTGTTTTCTATCTATTATTTCAATTTTATGCCATAATATATGGTACTTTCTTTTCTTCTTTCCCATATGTGGTCGGCTACAACTGATTTTTTCCCTCCTGTTAAGGCCTTTCAAACATCTCCCAAGTTTAAGAGGGCGTCCTATACATACATACATACATATATATATATATATATATATATATATATATAATATTTCTTTTTGTAGTTGCATAGAATAGGATACACACAGGTTTTAATCTTGTTCTAGTTAATTATAGAGATATCTGTGATGTATAAGACCACTTTTAAAAGACGTTCTGATGTTTACTGTACCACAGATCATTTGTATTTTCTCCGACAATACTTTCATAGAGGGTAGGCAGACCAAGGCTCTTCTCTCTTTGTTGTTATTTTCATGGAACCTTTCCTTCGCCTTTATTGGAGCGCAGAACAACCGACACATTGTTTATACAATTATGGCAATAAAGATTTGTACAACCGTTCAAACAATTTAAATTAAAGTAACTGCGTGTAAGTTTGACCTTTTAACTCAGTATGGAGTATTTTTGACTGACGTCACAGCCAGAAAGTGAATTATAACAATGGTGACAAGGATTGAAACTCATACGTGTTATGACAGGAGTAGTGTGTATATCGAAATTTATATTGAGTTAATACAACTAGGAAAATATTTGTCACTTCATTGTATATGATTTCAGTGACGACGAGAATTTTGAACCAAGATGGTTTTCTTCTCATTTGAGTACCTAAAAAGAAAGAATGAAATACGAGAAAAATGAAGCAGATATGATATTCATCCAATTTTAAAAAGAATATTAGATCCTGTTGTAAAATTAAGGCAACTACAGCAACGTCAGCATTTGTTAGAAAACTAAAAAAAACAAAAACAAATAACAAATGGTAATGGGAATAATTCTAAAAGAAAGGGAAAAATTTCCAGGTTTCTTCAATTACGGTGCGCTGGCATATACCATACCTGAATTCACATAACATTCAGATGAAGAAATTACCTTTTTCTTACTTATTTTTGAAAATACGAGCAAATGTTTAGAGAGGATTACAGTGACTGGAAAACAAGAAAAAACACGAGTTTTGTTGAGAATTTAAAAATCCGTAGAACATCAAAAGTGCTGAAAATTTTGAATTCTCTAAAAACAAAACGAAATTGTTTTGAAGAAACACAAGTATTCTGAAAATTTTTTCATCTACAAAATGTATTTATTCAATACTCCTTGGAAATTTATGAATCTGGCACAAAAATGCATACATTTATCCCATAGGCTAGAATCATTTACATAAACTGTGATGAATTTAGCTGCAACAATTTGACTCAGAAAAGGCATAAATGTGTAATTTTCTTCCAAAGTTTAAAGATAAGAAAGACGCAAAAATACCGTCAAGAATTCTAACGAAACAGATTAATAAAGTTAGACTGTAGGAAATCTCATAAAATCCTGCATCTGAGAGACGATATCGAAGAAATTTTAAAAATATATGCAAACATAAAAGTAAAAAAAAATGTAATAAAAGAATAATTAATCCATGATTCAGATGTGGAAGGCTAGATGTCAGCGACCATTGTTTTTATTAACTATTCAAAAGGCTTATAATGTAAAAAAGTATGACATTAAATGTCACTCTTTAAAACTAAAGTAAGGAATATACTCTCGGACAAGCAATATGGTTTCCGCTTCACCAGGTCTACTGCTGATATGCTAACGACCATCACCGAGTACATATACCAGGCACTCGACAGGAATGGCGAAGCCCGAACCGTTGCATTGGATATATCTAAGGCGTTCGACAGAGTTTGGCATGCTGGCCTTCTATGTAAACTGCGGAGCTATGGTATAACTGAACATTTGTTTCAACTAATCCAGTCATTCCTCTCTAACCGCACAATGAAAGTGGTATTAAACGGACATGCCTCTCAGAACTACCATACAAACGCAGGTGTCCCCCAAGGCTCCATCTTAGGTCCTACACTTTTCCTGATATATATTAATGATTTCCCTGATTCCATAAGAACCCAAATAGGTTTGTACGCCGATGACACCACAGTTTACTCTCGCCTCCAACAAAAAGCTGGTGTAGGCGTCAAAGCTAACCTCGCAGCCGAGATTGAAAAGACCTCCAATCCATATTGGACTGGGGTAAGAAATGGCTAGTAAATTTTAATGCTTCTAAAACGAAGCTATTCTCAATTAACCATCATCGACAATCTCACCTACCTCCCATTAGTATGGACCAGGCTTGCCTCCCAGAGAGTAAAACACTACGCCTCCTTGGTCTCACACTTTCAGCGAACCTCAAATGGAATGACTATATCGAATCCATTGCTAAATCCGCTGCTATGAAAGTCGGTCCCCTGTGTAGGGCCCGGAAGTTTTTTCCGTCTAAATCTATCCTGCACATTTATAAATCTACCATCCGCCCGTGCATTGAATACTGCTGCCATATCTGGTCGGGTGCCCCTGCTGTTCTCCTCGGGCTTCTCGATAAGGTTCAGAGGAGGGTCTGTAATGTGATAGATACCAACTTGGCAGACCGCCTGCAGTCTCTCTCCCACCGGCGAGACGTGGCTTCCATGTGTCTCTTCTATAAATACTTTCACGGCTTCTGCTCCGATGAACTTAGATCACTGGTGCCCCCTAAATACGAATTTGCACTACATACTAGATTAGCAACTATATCCCACCCTTTTACAGTGAAACCGATAAAATGCAGCCGTAACTTCTACTCCAACAGTTTCTTTCCTCGCACTTCCCGACTGTGGAATTCTCTTCCAAACGATTGCTTCCCCGACGGCTATAATCTCCAGGAGTTTAAATGTAAGGTCAATAGACACCTCCTAACACACTAACCTGATCCCATTCTATCAAGCACTCTTCACATCTGCCCAACCCTCATCCTCGCTATCCTTACTCATCTGTCACCTTCCTCCTGTCATTCCCTATGTCTTACCACTCCTTTCTCTTTACCTCCCCCTATGTAGCCCCATGCGCAATAGTGGCAGTGGAATGCCTTGCTTGGGGTGAGATGATCAAAAAAAAAAAAAAAGGAAAAGCTCTCACTAAAAAAAAAGAAAAATTCTTACAGAGCGTTCCGACGGAAAAAATAATCCTAGAAACCAACGTAAAATGCGAAAATGAATAATGTTAGTATAAAAATGTTACTAATATTTTTAGCAATATTGTTAGTGATATCACAATAATCAATCACGCCACATGGAGAGCAAACGAAAAACCTATATTAAAGAGTACTTCGAAAGTAGCGTGTAAAGTCAGAAATATTTTTCTCATTCGCGAAATGATATGTAACGCCTTATTCCGTTATATATGTGTAAATGCTAAGAACTACGTAATAAATAATACAGATTTATTCCGTAAGACTGGATTCAATTACTTGAACTTTTAGATTTTCCTAAAATGTTAATTGCAAAACTGTATGTTGACAACCAACCACTTTAAAAGACGATAGAAAATTTACAGGAAGAATATATAAAAATCCGGATGTTCTGTTAAATGAGTTGGGTCGGTGTTCAAAATTCAACCAGAATTTCAAATGTAAATATGTTTGACTCTTTGAAACAAAAGGTAGTGTATAATTTGCATCCTTGGATAACGTCAACCAAATATTAGACAAACTTGAAAAATATGGGTAATTAAAAAGATTAACTACTGAAAATTTTTAACATCAACACATGACATATATTAAAAAAAATAATAAAATTCTTGTTTGTGTAGATTTTCCGACAGATATAAAAAGGATATTAGAATCCCATAACTATAACATTACCAAGTACAGAGAACATTTTTCGGAAATTAAAAGATGGAAATTATTTTGCGAATTTGTTTTTTTTTAAAACATATTTGCAATAATAGATTGAAGAAGAATCTCCAGATTAAAACAACTATCAAATCGCAAAACGGACTGCAAAAATTCAACCGAGATATTTGTTATAAAATTGATTTCTGCTATGAGTATTATGTCCATTGATTGTTATTCCGTAGTTGCTTATCTGGATTGTATATTAATTAAAAGTAATTCCAAGGAACAACATAGTTGACAGGTTGGTTGAAAGAGTACGAGAGTACGAGTTCGAACGAATTGTGTTTGCAGAAAATCAACAATAAATCATTGAAAGTTATTATAAAATATTTATGCCTATAATTGAAAATCTAATGTTCCAATAGAGGAAAATTGTTCAAAAAAGTATCATTGGACTCATAAGTTTCAGAATACATAAGATAGACTTTGAAAAAGAATAATACTAACAATGCACTACGATCCAAAGTCAGAAATCGTATGATCTTTAGATGCTAGTGATTATGGTACATGATCAGTAATTTTACTAAAAAGAAGATAAGAGTAACATGAATTTCGTTGCGTCTACTTTAAGTTCATTATTACCAGTAGGAAAAAAGTAAAGCCAGATCAATAAAGAAGAGTCAGCAATAATATTTGCAGTGAAAGAAAATCACAAATTTATACAAATAAGGACTCATCCATTTTCAATTCATGATTTAAGAAACAAAATTCTTAGGCATACTGTAAATAGATTACAACGCACATCAAAATATCTGTGTTAGTATATTTCGTATAATATGATATGTGCTGTGAAAAGAGAAAAAAATAAAGAAATGTTCAGGAAACGGATCTACTGAATATTTTATGGTGTAAAGTAGTAAAAAATATTTTTCAAGACAAAAACAGTAACTGATAAGACACAAGATGAATACGGACCGGAAACATTAGTCTGAAGTGGAAGCTGCAATTGTCAAACTGAACAACAAAAAAAAGCTAGACCAGACAGCATTATAATAGAGCCGATGATAATGCTGGAAGAATTCGGCATAGAAAGAATTACAGAAATAATAAATTAAAATTGTAATAGTGGTGAAATACCAGAAACTTAAGCAAATCGATTTTCATTGCACTGCCTAAGAAGCCAGAAAAAAAACGAGTGTGAACTCCACCGTACAATCAGCTTGATGATTCACATTACAATACTGATCTTCCGAGTCCTGATCAATCGAGCGAAAAGCAGAATCAGATGAGAGACAGGACAAGAAAAATGCGGATTCGTCAAAGACAATGGAACAAAACGCCGTATTCATGATTAGGATGCTCTCTGAGAAAGCAATACAAATAAAGAAGGATTTGTACTTATATTGTATCGATTATGCAAAAGTATTAGACAAATTACGTCACAAGAAATAGATGGAGACGCACAGTAGCCCCGACATATTTGGGAATGATATTAGGGTAATTAAGAATCACTACTGTCAGCAAACCGCCTGCATACAGACAGGAAACCAATTCAGAAGATATACAAAGATAAAGAGGCGTAAGCAAGGATGTGTCTTTTCAACGTATCTATTCAACTTTTACAGACTATTTAAGAACTTTTACAGACTATTCTAAGAACTCTAGATGTTATGCCATGATTCGTCATCGGAGGCCACAATTTGAACAATAGAAAGTACGCAGATAATACAGGGTAGATAGAAAACACGGAAAAGAAACTCTATGACCTCCTACAGATAGTAGCTGAAGAAAGTGTCTAAACAGGGCAACAAATAAACTCTAAGAAGACCAAATGCAGGGTTATCAGCGAAAAGAACAGCCCAAAATCCCACATACAATTGGCAGGTACGAAAATCAAGCAGGTACACAAGTTTATCTCTCAGAGAACTGTTCTAACAGAAGACGGAAAGTGCAACACTGTTATCCGAAGGCGAATTTTCATGGTAAAAGATGCTTTCCAGAAGCTGACTAAAGTATTAATAGACAGGAATATTTCGCTAGAAACAAAGAAATGTTTACTGAATTTATATGTGATGTCAGTTCTTCAATATGGCAGTGAATCCTGGACAATATCATCGAAGTTTAAAGGAAAATTGAAACAACTGAAATGTGATTCTACAGAAGGATGCTGTGGATATCATGGATCAAGCATGTGAGCAAAGATGAGGTTTTGGAAAGCATGTAAACGAAAAGGAAATTAATTCTGAGCATCGGAAAAAGATAGCTAAAGTACCTGGGACATGCAATGATGAAGGAGGGCGTGGAGAACCTGATACTAACAGGTCAGATCAAAGGGAAAAAGACAGAGGAAACAGCGGATAACATATTTGAAGGGCCTGATCAGGTAGATGACAGATCGGGTGTTGCTTGTGTAACAGGATAAAAGATGTTAAGAGCCACCAAGTATAGTGAGATGTAAAAGTTATGATCGCCTACGTCATAAAGGGACTAGGCACATATAAAAAGAAGTAGTACAAAAAAATCTCCTGGATCTGTTAGACTTTTGCTTGTCCAGATATGAATGATATACCTTTCATGTGTCTTTTACATAAATGTGTCAATGTCACGAGATTGTTTGCAAAATTTATTTATTTATTTTTAAAATTTTGTTTTCCACTAAGCGTGATTTTACTACGCCAGTTGTAGAGACGTCAACTGCTAAATACAATGCTTACTTGAAACAATACTAATATAATTTTGTGAAATCGTATTATAGTTAAATTCTTCACACGCATGGTGGTTTAAGTAAATATCAATCATTGCAGGAAAAAATATAACTGGAATATAGCATAACAGATTACAATACTTGGAAAAAGCCAGCTGGAAACATGGGAAAATATATATGGTTTAAATATGATCCGAATTTACGTTTCCTGGTACAATGTAGTTAAGTAAAAGTAATGACCTCAATTACATTAAAAAGGCCGGGCTTACACGCACGTGTTATACACCATGTTGGAAGGCGTAGATTACACATGGTCTCCGCTGAAGCACGCCAAATGAAACTCAGGTTGGTAGTTGAAAAAGACGGTAGGAATGTCGAAAAATATTCAACATTGAAAATAAATGAATATTCTTCCATGAAAAAAACGTGTATACAATAGCGTAATCACTGTTGATATCTGTCGGTCAAATTACTACATAAATATATGTAACTGAAAATTGTCGCTACCAGAGCGATGAACAGCATAGAGATTTGTCCGATAGAACTGATCTAATTAATAATACACGGAAAGAAAAAAAGACACGTGTAAGTGTTGAAAATATGAAAGATATGATGGTAATATTAGCACATAGCACGTAAAACTCTATAGTCAACTAGTATTTGTTTTTAATTTTACTACAGTCAAATTCAAAAAATATTAGTATAGAGGCAAATGAAAAATAAGAATTGGACAAAAGCTATTTTATATTTAAACTCTTTATGAACTACTGGACGAAGAAAATATTCACACGTAAATATACAATAGTTAAGAAATCTACAAATTGTAATTTTGTTGGCATTTTAAAGTATTAAAAAGGTATTTCTTTCAGTTTGTAAATATTTCTGCAAAATTATTATCGTTTTTTTTCCGGTCCGTCATTTACTGTGACGAAATATATATATATATATATATATATATATATATATATATATATATATATATATATATATTGTGAACAGTGTATGCATTTTTTTATTATGACAGACAAGAGACTAAATTTCTCAAGTATTAATTATTCATGTGTCATTATAGAGATGTATCATAATGACTCTTTGCACGTGATAAACGTTGCCTGTGTTTATGCTGTTACAAGCCTTGTGCTAAGAGAGAAATTAACATTTCATATTTACTTGTTTCTACATATCACGTCGGAGGTTAACAGTGTAATAATAACTTCTTACGTGGGGCGGCTACATATATCGCGGTTTGGTAACGAGTATAACGGGATGGCGGAAAGGGAAACGAAATTAACGATGAACGCTTTTTTCTGAGACTTCTATATACTGTGCCATTCACAGAATTGTTCATTTATACAAGTGTTCACACGTGGATAAATACATATCAGATAAATCATGCGCAAAGCAAAATATAAGGAGGAACAAAAGGAAAGGTCTTACATCTAGTTGACTATAAATCTACTCAGTAAATGCCATTGTTTAAAGGGGCCGATTCATCTCATGTTCCAGCAGAATAAGGGCGGATTCATCGATATGCCAGCGAGATATGATCGGGTTCTCTATGTTTTATCGCAGCAGGATAAGACAACAAAAACTTCTATACTGCTTGCCCTAGCAAGTCGTGGCAGTATTTATCAATGTCTCAGCGAGACGTGGTAGGGTTTTTCTACGTCGCAGCTAGACGGGTGTAGGCGGATATACTCTCGGTGCGCCTAGGCCAAAATCCTAGGCAGAAGAAATCTTTTTCTCGTTTATAGAAGTGAGATAAGCACCTTCTGTACCTAGAATGAATGTATTTTAGTTTTTAGTCCGACATAATTTCATTTCTTAAAAACTAATTCGAATAAACCTTCATACTGTTAGTGAATAATTTTCTTCTAACAGACGGAAGAAACATAATAAATAAACTATGACGGACTTTCTTTTCTCACTCTCTAAGAAAAGAAGTAACAACTACGAGAATTAAATTAAAACTAATTAATATATTAATGAATTAATATATACGCGAGCACATACACCTGTGATCATACTTATCTGGACCATTTCGGATAAGGTTTATTCTAGCTGCATCTATGTCTTCCGTCAGAGAGCAGTGCAGTTGTGTCTCTGTCAACAAAAAGACAGGCAGCTGAGAAGAATAAGATTCTTAAAGTGATCCGGATGCCTTAGGTGATTGGAATTTCGAAAATAACCCTTTACCTCAATCAGCGGGTATATAGTATGCAAGTATTAAGAGGATCGCCTATTCAATGCTGATATGCCTAGGGGTCATATGTTTTAAGTCTTTCAAGATCATATCTTTTCAGCCATCATCTCAGAAATATGGATAAATATAATCATAAAATATAAAAAGCATATATGATCTTCCTATCTATGATATATTTTTACAAATACTCACACACATACGTGCGAGTGTGTCAGTGTATACGTGCGTGTATGTCAGTGTATACATTCTTAATATTGACAAAGCAAATAAAATTGCATATCGATTGCTTTTCTTCATATGATTCCAAAAATAGGTAATTATTTTCGGCAAAAATGACACAAATCCATATAAAATTATCAAAGTATTGCGTGAAACCTCTCAAAACCTAATAACTTACTGCAGTCATGGGCGCGCGCGCGCGCGCACACACACACACACACACACACACAGACACACACATTGCTGACAAATATTTGCACTTCGTTTAACTTAGTGTCTATCTATGCTTGTTATCTCAAACATAAGATAATTTTCATTGGGTAGAAGAACGTATATACAAAATAATGCGTCTCCTGTATGAAAGTGAACCTTTTTACAAATAATTAGTGGACCCGAAGTTCTACAAGAGGTTACTGAGGAGACCATGGACCGATTATATGAGCAACACTGAAGTTTCAGAGAAACTGGAAACAAAATCAAAACATAGCATGACATCAAGTGCAAACACTTGTAAATTCTAATGCGCAAAAATGAGAAAAGAGGAGCTGGAATATTTTATATTCTCAAGACTGATTGAAAGCAAGAGAGACAAAAAAACCAAGACATGACCCACATGGTTAGTTTGAGTAAAAGAAAGACGGAACCAGTTTAAGAGAAATAAAAATATAAAATTTAGTGGGGCAACGGACAGAAATGTGAGAAGCCATAATAACCTATACCCTGATGAGATACATACCATAGACAAATTTGCGCATCAGATGTATAAATACACGTACATAGATAAGTGATTGTTTATTCATATATATATATATATATATATATATATATATATATATATATATATATATATACGTAATATTCAGGCAGACACAAACTTCGCGATTTTTTTTATCTCAAATAACCTCATTAGTAAATGAAAAATACAAGGCAGCGTCATTGTGTTCGAACTTTTTTAATTAACTGAAATTCCTTCAAGTAAGATTCAATTTCTTCCTACCTCCAGAAATTAAAATATCTAATGAGGCTAACCTAATATTTGAATTCAATAGAATATAAATAAAATCAATATTTTCATATGACAATGACTATTGGAAACAACAAAAGACAATCTTTACTTTGTATTTTAGTTGTATTTTAAAAATGTTTATGCATATATATATGTACGTAGGATCAAATGTATTTATTTGGTACATTAAATCATGTAATGGCTGTTTGGATGAAATAATGATAACTTCAAAGATTGTGGCTTATTTCACATAGTAAAATAAACACTATAAGCTTCTAACCGGGATGACACATAGTTAGCTCATCTCCAGCAAATGTACATTAAGCAAACGGAAGAACCATCCATGGCAGTCACTTCGAAGAAAACGCATCAAACTGAACGTGACCAAACCCGGAAGAGACAAATGCGGAATATACAAAACTACAGCATGTCAACGGCCTAACCCCTAGAAAGGGCAGCGCCGGTCAGACCGCTGTAACGAGGCGGACGTTTAGAGATCAACACGCTGACAGCCAGATATATAATTGTCGTATCTCGCCAGTCTCAATAAGACTGAGCAAAAAGGGGAGGCGCTTCTGATCAGGTACATCGATTCCTTTTTCGCGCGGAGTTGTTCACCAAAGTAAAATTCATGCTAAATCTCATTAATTTACAGGCAATTCAGACGCCGCCCCTTGGGAAGAGAAAGGGAAGAGGGAAAGAAGATAGCCATCCCATTGATCATATGCGAGCGGATGCCGACGACCGACGATATATATATATATATATATATATATATATATATATATATATATATATATAGGCATCGGCAGACAGATCTGTACGGTTAAACATTTTATCTGTTTCATCAGTACGGTTAGACATTTGATAGCCAGGACTGAAACCTGACCGAATTGACATCTACATCTGAGATATGGGTGCTCAGTAGAAGGAGGTAGAATTTTAGTGTGTGATATACTATGTAAATATACGCTACTAGCTAAGAATGTTCAAAATTATACTGAATAAACGATATATATATATATTACAAGGCATAATGGGGATGAAATGTAAAAAATCAACCTGATTCGCTTTCGCTCTTCAATTTTTTTATTTTTATTTGTGATGACTTTCTGTATAATGTAAGAGGTATGAGGAATAGATTAGTCGATGATTGGAAAGGGAATGGACTCACTAGAGACTCATCGCAGCAAGGCCAAGCAAACACTCACGCTGTTTACACAGAGATGGTCTGCAAGACCTGATGTATATTTTTTCATTTGCTTGTGCATCGGTTCCAGTTCTGGTCATGCATACCCTCACTGTGTAAATAGGGAGAGTGTTAGCTTGGCATTGCAGTGATCAGTGCAGTGATCAGTGTCTAGAAGTTCGGTCCAAATACCTCTTATATTTACAGTAAGTTCTCTTAATTAAAATTTTTGACAAGAGTGAGAAAATTGGTTGCTCTCTGTTTTAGATTTTATCCCTACTTAGCACTTTAACATAAAAAATATAAATTCAAAAGTAATTCTTAAGTTCTTTAGCAGAATAATTCCGATGATTGCGTCAGACATGAAACACTGAGTCTTATAATCAACATAAGAAAATATGCTTATATATATATATATATATATATATATATGTGTGTGTGTGTGTGTGTGTGTGTGTGTGTGTGTGTGTTTATAAGAAACTTAGGATATAGGATGAATGTAAAAACTTCATCCCTTGAAATTCGGCAAAAACAGAGCCCTGATTAGTGAAGACACCATAACGTATATTTTGCGCCCTAGTTAAAAAAATCAAAAGTTTTTTTTAATAATATTCCTAAAACTGAATGTCACTAAGGCCAGAAATTCTAACATACCAAGAAAAATCTGAGACGGCTTACAGCATGGAAAGGAACAAATATACCTCATTTAATAAAGCTATTAAAATCAATCATTTAAATTTAACGGCAAAACGAATATTTATTTTATGAAACATTGATATTTGCCAATTTATGTCGAAAATGTTACAATATTTTCTGAGTAAATGTCCACTACGCTTGATTCTATTGTATTTTTTCGAAAAGAGAAGAACCCGGCAAACAGAAGTTGTTCATGATTGAACAATTAATTGCTAAGCTTACATAGCTTACACTATGAATAGAGTTGAAGCTGGAGGTTGTCATAAAAGTCGGTCAGATCAGTATTGACTGGAATGTTGTGGATAAAGAATATGCTGTTGTAAGACCCAAAATCTCATAGGAACTATGCTTAAATTATCACTTATATTATTTTTCATAGAATTGCTTATCAAAATATATTTTTGAATTTAGACTTAATTTGTTGTGTACATGCTGATTCGCTGACAGCAAGATAGTATTATTTAAAACTATATTCTTTGCTAATTTAAATTAGTACCTTTTCAAGATAATATATTCCGTTAAATTCATACGTAAATCATACATGCATCTTCAACGGGACGTATAGTTCGCCGTATCCTCGTTTCAGCTCATCCAATGAAAGTTGCAAGATAGAAAAAAAATTGAACTTTGCGCTAGAAATTTGTATTTCAATTTCATTCAAATTGCGCCTATGTAGAGTTGCTTATGTGTATGTATATTTTTATTCAATAACAACTAAAATAATTCTATAAAATTTATAGCATGTATTAAAAATCGTTTATTAATTTATGTATACTTTCTGAAAAGTTTAATGAAATATTCAAATCTATTGATTTTTAAGGTGTCAGAATTTAGGTTATAACAAAGACATAAAATGTAAGCGACGAGGAAGACTTAAACAAATTAGAAGCAAAAGTGCACTTGTATTTAGAATCGGTAATAGTTGAACATTATGGCATACATCAAGAGGAGAGCGGAGATGGGATATTCGAGAATCACAGTATAAAATGAATGCAAGAATTTCAGAAGGAAATTGGAATTAATTAGCCAAATATGTATAAATGGACATCAGAACTAAAACTGGGAAAGAGAGAAAGGAGACAACAAACCTTAAGTGCTACAAAGAATAGAAGTGGGAGTGAATTTCAAAACATCCTATCATCCTGAAGGAATCTCGTATATAAAAAGAATATCTCTTTTCATAAAATGCTTATACTATTAATAATGATAAGGACTTTTGTACCTGTGCATCACTCGTAGAAAAATATGAAAAATACAAATAGAAATAAAAAGTCCAGTATGGCTCTTACACTGGATAAACAGGGAGCCCATCCTTCAGGAGGAAACCTATCTGAGATCAGAAATCTGCCATAGAAACAAACTCCTGCACAAAGAATGAATCTTCAGGTCCCCACAACCAAGATAATTTTAATGATGACCCTGAAAATTCACCAGCTACATCTATATCAGTATTTCTTAAGAAAGAAAAAATAAAGTAGTCTTGTACAAGGTTGTTATGACTGCATTTCATGAAGCGTTACTCAAACCTCAAATAAACATCATTCGCCAAACATATGACATTTGGTGAAAAAAGTTTGGAGAAACAAATAAAAAGTACATTAACAAAAATAAATTAGCCAATGTACGAAGATACATCAGGCGAAATAATCGAGTGACAGAAGCTGAAATTAATGAGAAAAAGAATTGCAACCAGAATAGGCGAATCAACAAAATATAAAATGGAACAGGAGTCAGAAATCAAAAGTAGTAACAGCAAACTAGCCACAGTTCATAACGTAGAAACCATGATACACACAAATCACTGTGAAGATAATGGTGTAAGTTTAGAAGCGCTGGAAAGGTGTGATCTGAGTCAGTTACAAGACGACAATAAAACGAGTTCAAAGCATATTGAACATAATTAAACAAGAACAGTAAACAAGAAGTCAAGGAAGAAATCAAAAACCATATCAGTCAAATACAAAATATTGCAATGGAGGAACGAGAACAGCTCCCGATATTACAACCAACAAAGCATAATCTCGAAACTATTACGCTTTACAATGCAGCACTCTAATTAATTTTTAATAAAGTCACTCATATAAATCTCAATGAAAACACATATGCATCAGCAATAGCAGCAACAAAAAAAATTGAACATCAAATAAAAAATAAGGCAGTTATACAGACATGAAGATCCACATTGGAAAAGAAAAATATATAAAGAAATCGAATAACTTAGAAGTGAACTATCAATAATCGATGAACTGACAAGAGAAATAAATGTAAGAATTAAAAAAAGCAGAACTGTTGAAATGAAGTCTTATCAACTAAGGGAAAATAAAAGAACCAATAGAACTAAAGGCTCAAAGAATAAGAAGCTATGAAAAAAGATCAGATTTCTACAGACAAAACAAGATTTTTCGCACCGGTGCAAAGGAACTTTTACAATCATATAAACTTTCGATAGTTTGCCACATTCCTGGATTTTAAAGATTTTAAATATATACAAGATACACCCGTCGTCATCAATGTCATCAAACTGCATGTCGCTATGGAAAACAACACTTTTTTTCAATCATATAATGGAACCTGTCTGGTGAAATAAACATCAAAAGAGGTATATTTCAAGGTGATACTTTGTGTTCCTTACTATTCTGCATATCACAAATAGCACTAATCAGCCAACTTACAAAGACAGAATGTAGTCATAGCCCTAAAAATAAACCATCTATTTTACATTGATGAGTTAAATTTGTGAGCTAAGAGTGATAACCTGCTGGAAGGGCTTCTGCAAACTGCAAAATGCTTCATTGAATAAATTGGAATGAAATTCAATTTGAATAAATGTGATAAAGCTAGAGTTTTACGAGGATCGCTACAACAAACATCCGCAATTAGCTTAGACCCTGCTGTAACAATAAAAAAATGACGGCCAGAAAAAAACTCATAAATACCTAGGTGTAAATACGAGTGAAAACATCCACCATAAAAAATGAAAGAAATAGTGCGTAAAGAGTACTATAGAAGGCTACGAACAAATATTAAAAAGTGAACTGAATTCTCAGAAAACAAATATGACCAGTAATAGCCTTGCAATCACAGTTGTCCAATATAGTTTCAACATCTTAAACTGGACTCTAAACGACATCAAGCGAATGGAATCTAAGACATGAAACTTCTTTCTAAGCATACGATACATCATCCAAAGGCTGATGTAGACAGACTATACATAGCCGGTAAGAAGGTGAAAGAGGTAATATTCAGCTAGAATTTTCAAACAAGACTGCAACTATTGGCTTACTAACATACGTAGAAACGACAAAGGACTGGATGATACAAATAGTCAAACCAGATGAGAATTGGAAGTAAAAATATTCAAAAATAAATGAAGGCAGTAAATACAAACAAAG
The DNA here is from genome assembly GCA_037127315.1 of Ascarosepion bandense. Taxonomy (NCBI): domain Eukaryota; kingdom Metazoa; phylum Mollusca; class Cephalopoda; order Sepiida; family Sepiidae; genus Ascarosepion; species Ascarosepion bandense. The sequence continues at coordinate 498,849 of JBBBDQ010000554.1, read as the reverse complement.
TTTACATTTAGTAGATTCTGTAGAAAAGCAAAACAGAAGCTAAGAACTAACTATTGCAGAAAAATATGTAAATGAAAGCCAAAGGTAAAGCTCTTGAACAGATGAAACAATGCTGGCAAGACGAACCTCTGCATGGCCAATATCCAAAACGTGCCAATAAACCCAGTGTTGATAGAGTTAATACTCATCGATGTTTACGTGCATCTGGACTAAAGACTGAAGTCTTTATTCTTGCAGCGCAAGACCAAAGTCTTTTCACTTGGAACCTTTGGGCAAATATTATACATAATAACGGGATTCAAAATGCAGGTTCTCTGATAAATACCAAGCAACAATAGACGATCTAAACTCAGGATGTTCTGTCCTTGTCCCAATTGAATATAAAAATCATCACGATAGAATGGGACAATATTTACATTGAACAATGTGCAAACACTATGGAAAATCTGTAAACAAACAATGGTATGAACATCTCACAGCACCGGTTACAGAAATAGAAGGTGTCACCATTCTATAGGATAACACCATCTACACTGACAGAAAAATTGAAGCAAATAGGCCGGCCATTATTTTTAAAAACCAGAAAGAAAAATTTGCCTATTAATTGATATGACTTGTCCAGCGAATTGTAACGTAGCAACCAAAGAATTCGAAAAACTGTCAAAATATAAAAACCTGGAAACTTAAATACAAATATGAGGAAATTGAAAACAATTCTCGTGCCAGTGATAGTAGGTGCATTTGGAATGTTAAAAAATGGAACAAAACAACACATTGAAAGAATCACCGGAAACCCCAGCTTAAGAGATATTAAAAAAATTGTCTTATTAAGTTCAGCCCACACACTAAGGAGAACTTTGTCTATGTAATGCTAGGGATGATAGAGGAGATAGAAAAAAACATGAAATGGAGTCATAACAACACACCACGAACTGCCTTAGGTCTTCCTGCAGACTTGGTTGTTAGTGCAACCATAGAAGAAATCAAAATATGATGAAAAATGACAACATAATAATGATAATAATACTAATAATAATAATATGTAGATAAACGAATTAATGTTTCAAATTTATCCAAATGAACAAATATAATTTTTGAAAGGGCCTTGGTCGAACTGATAATTTTTAACATATTCTGTGATATTCGTCTTTCATCGCACAAGCATATAACAGGACACAAATTACTAAAAATTATTTTTTGGACCATATTTCTTGTGATTCGAAATTCATGAGGTTAAAAATTTATTTATTAAAACACAAAAAATAAAAAACAAAAACAACCCACCAAATTTATTAGTCACTAGAATTTGCGGAATCAGCGATATCCAAGAAAATGTTATGAATGCTAATTCACTATGAATAACTTTCTTCAAAATTTTTATTAATTTAAATTTACATTTTCGAAATTATTTCTTTTTTATGCAACTTCTGTTGTTCCGAATTCATCACACATGTATGAAACAGATTATCGAATACTAATTCTAACATCCTGTATTTGGAAGATTGTGCAGCGAAATTCAGTTCACAGTAATGTAGTGAATCAAAATCAAGTGAAATATATAGTTCATTGATAACAAGGCAAAATTCTCGTTCATCAAAATTTTGCATTTATATTGAAAAGATCTCATATTGCAATACATTTAATTTTGTTCTTCATATATTGATTAACTTGAGATATTATTCAGAACTTCTGCCGTTCAAAAATTATGACAGACAGTTGGTCAGTAAGAGCAAGAGAGGCAGAGAAAAAAAAACAGATCTATTTCTTCATGTGCCGCGTCTACTTACGATGTAATTAATCGATTCTCTTTCCTGCTTCCACTACTTCGTAGCCATTAGTAAATTTTGTCTCCTAAAAACTGCTCTAAACATCAATTTACTCAAGCTCACTGAGAAAGATTTAATTTGTCCACTGAGTATCAGATCTCATATGATTATGTACCCTACAAATTTCAAATTTTTCACATTGAGCTTATTTACAAGTTTCTGTTTTGTGTCCAATCTCTCTAAATGTTCGTTGCTCATATTTTTGGATCATCACATCCTGATATTCTTTTGTACAATCGGATATTTGTGGTTTCAAATCTGTATTTCATCTTTGAGGAGACTGTTCAGCAGTCACTGCCTTACAGAAAAACATACATCAGGTAACACTTTAATAATTTTTTTCTTATTTCTCGCAAAAGATTTTTTATATTTCTTAGTAATCTGCTGAGATTTTAAAATGCATCTCTGGTTATCTGAAAACACTTTCTACTTTCATTATAGGACGCACCGTCCTGTTTTAAAACACCAGATATTTAAAGTTTTGTACTTGCTTGAGTTTCGTTTCTCAGTTTTGCAATTAATTTCAGTGTGTTGCATCACGCATTGTCTATTGTTTAATGTGATATTTAATTCTTTTTACTCGCTTTTCTTCAATGACATTTGTAGATTGTTTTTTTTATTTTTTGTAGTTTCCTTTCCACGTTTGCTGTCAAAACTGTGTCATCTGTCTAGTTTATGTTTTTATGATTATGACTGCTAATAATGAATTATGGAGGACGAGTAAACCTTGCGAGACAGAATTGAGCGTTATATAGGACCTACTGTAATTGGTAAATTAAAAAAGTTTTCCAACATTTAGAATAAATTTTGTTTACAGTCGGAATGTAACACACACATAACACACATGCTTAAACACTAAACTTATTCAGTCACAAGTTAAATCATTTACGAGAGGATATAAAAAAATGCAAAAAACTTAACCACAATTCTTTGTCTTTTTTGATGAAACTTGCGCACATACATATATATATATATATATATATATATATATATATATATATATATATTATGTAAATACATAGTTTTTGGTCATAATAAAATTAGACCAGTGCACATTTTTGTTAAAAAGTGTTCAATACAATTATATAGTAGACCTTTTGAATATTTTCCATTTGTAAACGAGTTATTACACGACGTAGGTTTCTAACATGAGTGGTGTCTTTAGGCGATTTTCAACAACTTATTATTATTGAAAGTCGCCTGATGACACCACTCATGCTATAAATCTAGGTGGCGTAATATATCGTTAACAAATAGTATATATATATATATATATATATATATATCCTGTATTTTGATGGAAAACGACATCAATTATGTGTTTATTAAGTTTTTTTCATCGACAATTCCATGAAACAAATAACCCTTATGAGGAAAGAAAAAACTTCGTGAGAAATTGCCCGAAGTTCATTTCGCAATAAAATACAGAATATATAGTCTAACCTTCTGAGTTTCTTAAGTCATCGTCAGGAAAAACAAAGGCAGTTGGTAAGTTTTGCAAGATTCTGAAATGGTTTTCAAATAACCTCTTAAAGTATGAGCTAGTATAATCCAACATAAAAAGCTGACAAATATTTTGATTTTTTTTAATCATTTGTTTTTAATCATTTCACCCCGAACAAGGTAGAAATGCCACTTATTAGCGGGGGGCTACATAACTGTAAATAGATTAATTAGAAAAGAGTGAGGAGTACAAACTAGTTAGAAAGGAACAATGGAAAGCTGAGAATGAAGGTGCGATGACAGATACATAGGTGGAGAGAAAGGGAAGGATATACGGGGGCGGGGAGAGAGCTAGAGTCCAGTAGTTGATAGAAGAGTATTGACATTGAATTTAAATTTCTGGAGGTTGTAGCCGTCAGGAAAGCAAGAATATGGGAGCGAGTTCCACAGGCGTGAAGTGCGAGAGAAGAAGCTGCAGGAGTAGAATTGTCGTCTGCATTTGGCTAACCTGACTGTGAATTGGTGGGACCCAGTTACCAATCTGGTTACACGAGTAAACACCTGTTGAGGAGGCACCAGTGATATAAGTTCGTCCGAGCAGAAGCCATGAAAGTATTTATAGAGCAGACAAAGGGAGGTCACATATAGACGGTGGGGAAGTGGCTGCAGTCGAGCAGCCAGATCAGTACCTTTCACATTACAGACTCTCCTTTGGAGCCTGTCGAAAACACAGAGATGAACGGCAGGAGCGCCTGGCCATAAATGGCAGCGGTACTCCTTGCACGGACGGATGGTTGACTTGTATATATGCAGGATGGATTCAGGCGGAAAAAAACATCCTGGATCGGCAAAGTGACCCAACCTTCTTAGCAGTAGATTTAGCTATGGAATCAATATTGTGGTTCTATTTGAGGTCTGAAGAGTGGGTAGGGCTGTGGAGGCGTAGTGTGTTGCTCTCAGGGAGAATCCCTTGGTCCATGCTTATGGGAGGCGGGAAAGATTGCCTGTGATGGTTGACAGACAACAGTTTGGTCCAAGACGCATTGAAGTTGACAAGCCACTTCTTGCCCCAAGTCACCACAAAGTGTAGATCCCGTTCAAGGTCAACAGCGAGATTATGTCTGTCCGCCACTACAGGTTTCTTACTGGTGCAGGATTATATTGTGGTGTCGTCTGCGTAGATGCCTACTTGGGAACTGATTTCATCTGGGAGGTCGTTGATGAAAATAAGGAAGAGCCTCGGGCCCAGGATAGAGCCCTGTGAGACACCAGCATTCGTGCTGTAGGATGAAGAGGCATGCCCATTCAAAACGACCTTCATTTTGCGGCTATTTAAAAATAGATTGGATTAGGTCAAGCAGGTGACCGGTAATACCGTAAGCCCGTAGCTTGCATAGGAGGCTAGAGTGCCAAACACTGTCAAAAGCCTTGGAGATGTCCAGAGCAATCTCGCAAGCCTCGTCAGACTCATCAAGGGCCTGGACCATGTACTCCGTTACAGTTGTTAGCAAGTCGGCCGTGGACCTGGCAAAGCGGAAGCCATATTGCCTGCCAGAGTAGAGTTTGTGGGCAGTAAGATGTTGGACTATTTCAGCATTGATTATGGCTGGCTTCGAATACTTTCCCGAATATCGGTAGAAGTCTGATAGGACGATAGTTGGATGGGTCCGAGGGTTCACCACAATTCTTAAATACAGGAACGACTGAGGAGAACTTCAAGCATGCAGGAAAGCAGGAAGCAGAAAGGCAGTAGTTAAACAGTTTAGAGAGAACAGGGGAAAGTTCAGGAGCACACCTCTTAAGGACTATCACCGGGATTCCGTCGTCTCCACTCGCCTTATGGGGGTCGAGTTTTGAGATTACTCGGGATACTACTGTCGGGGTAATATATACGTCGTGTAGTTTGGCCTCAGTTCTAATAGGGAAGTCGGGTGGGTGTACTCCAGATGAGTCAAATGTGGATTTGGATGAGAATCTGAGGGCAAAGCATTCAGCTTTGTCCGCAGATGACGTGAGAACCTCAATTTCATGGATTAAAGGAGGTATTGAAGATTTGCTATTGTTCAGCACTCGTTTGCAAATCCTCCAACAGTCCTTGGAGCCGAACTTGCGGTCAGCTATGCGCTGTCGCATTCTCTCAGCAAAACAACCGTTTGGCGTCATTTAAGGTTCTCTTGCACTCATTGCGCGCAGACGTGAACAAGCGCCTATTGTGATCAGATGACTGTCTCCGGAATAGACGTAAGTAATGGTTCCTGTGGGCAATGGCGGCTGAGCAGGTAGGAGAGAACCACGGAGAGGAATGGGGTTTTAGGCAATACTTCCTGGTCGGTATGAATGCGTCAATGCCAGCTTTCACCAATGACGAAACCGCAGAGGCACAGTCATCAGCTGATAGATCGAACACTTTTCCCCAAGTGACGTCGCAGAGGAAATCGCGAAAGGCATCCCAGTCAGCTTTTTGGTATAGGTAGTACGTTCTATAGGTAGGGGGCTCCTGAGGGGAGTGAGAGTGGAAAGAAATGCTGAGAGCGTGGTCGGGGTTGCCGAAAAGGCAAAGCTGCGAAACTTAACAAGCGTCAGGCGCAGAGGTGAAACATATATCTAGTTGTGAGGAATGACACAAGGGAGTGCTTGGGAAGCGAGTGGGGAAGTCCACCACTTGCGTAAGGGATTGGGAAATAGCGAAGTTCATGGTGTGAATGCCCGCTGGATCTGTAACAGCGTTTACAAGACACTCAGAGTGATAGGCGTTGAGTTCTCCGAATACAAATATATGGGTGAGTGGTTGATAGGAAATAGCCTTATCTATGTCATCAGCAATGCTATCTAGTAGGGAGAAGTCAGGAGAGGAGGGAGAACGGTAAAGAAATAATATCTGAAAACATATAAACTTTATTAAAATAAAGATAATATTAATAATATTAATGCTACCACCACTACTACTAATTAATATGTTGCAGTAACATCCCAGAGATTTGGTTTCTTTCAGATATAAAACACTCACTTGATTAAAGAATTATACATAGCGTCCCGTTGACTTTAACAAATACACAGTATTTCAACGTCTTGACATTAAATTTAACACAAGGAAATATTTATTAAGTGTTTATTAGAGCCATTATATACTACGTACAGATGTTATTTTTAAGATGACTATGAAAAACGAAACTGTTTAAATGACAATAATAAATATTAGCAGTAGAATATTTGATTACCAAATATTTCACAAGTCTTACAAAAAAAAATCTGAATGAAATGTCTAAAGTAGAACATTTTTTATTGAAGGTCACTTGTATAAAACAAAAACAAATTTAGCATTTACATCGCATTTTTTTAATAACTGGTTATAAATTTGTATTTGTAAAGAACAATTTACTATTTCCCACTTTTTATGTAGAATATTATTTTCTCTATATTCTTAGACAAGAGGCGTTTAGTTTTGATCATGTTTTGCTATGTTTGTGACAGTATTCTCGAAAGTAGAGAATTTAACTTTTCTAGATCTCTTTCTCTGATAGTTGGGACATGTTTACGGTTCATTGCCAGATTCCTAAAATGTCTCGAAAAAAAGATTTTTGGACGCGCTAGTGCAAAATTCCCACGGTATTGCCGGTAAATCCACTATAAACTGACTTCTGTCACATTCCACCGTGACAATCGGTGCACTGAAAATACAGTTATCTGCATATGCTATAGTTTAGAAGCTGTTGCATGAGTCCAATTGATTCTACTATCTATCTCTCTTTTATTACTCTCTCTTTCTCTAATCTCTCTGAAATCTTCATAAGAGAATTACTCGATTGCATATAATAAAAGAACTGTCTCTCTTTAAATATTATTTTCATAAAAATATGATTCTGAACCCACTGCTATATATATATATATATATATATATATATATATATATATACCTCCCGTATGGACGGATGACCTATTCATTATAATTTTATTTAAAGCAGTGTATAATGTTAATGTATTGATTCTATCTCTATTTACATAGTTAACTCTTCTATCCTTTTCAGCTATTGCTTTTGTTCTCAAGAAATGAGAATTTTGTAAGTTGCTACTTTATGATCCTACAGAGAGAATCTTAAAAGTATTCAAGAGTGTACGCTTTAAAACAACACGTGAATTTCATTAGAAATCAATGATCTATCACTCGATATATGAGTGTGTGCGATCCTTTGTATGTGATGGTGTTTCAAAATATTTTTTGAAGAGACAGTTGATTAAAATTCTATGTAGTATAGTTTTCTTATTCTCTCTTAATTTATACATACGCACACTAACTTAGACACGCACACACGCATATATATATATATATATATATATATATATATATATATGTATATATATCTTTTATGCATATATACATATAAAATGTTAAATAAGCGTAGAGAGATCATTAGAATGTGTCATCAACCAAATAATTTTACATTGCAATACTATTCGTATTATTTTATTTGTCACAATTCTTTTCTTAAATTTATCTTTACCTTTTCGTCCTACATAGCACTACTAATACAATGGTCAAGCCATATACCTCCCACTACCATAAAAGAAGTTGCCACTACAATTCCGCTATCATAACCCTATAATACTCAAAATTTACCCCAGACTTCATTTAATAGACCAAGTCTCCGGCATTAGAAATTATTCTCATTCTTTGTTTAAACGGAGTAGACAATATATGCCTTAAACTGACATGTTCATAATGTCTATTTCACCTCTAAATATTATCTACATTTATATATATATATATATATATATGTGTGTGTGTGTGTGTGTGTGTGTGTGTGCATAAAATTTTGGGAAAATATGATGTCAAAACTATATATAACAGAATAAGTTTAGCAAAATTGATATCAACATGGAAATACCTTCATCAGGAACATTATTCTTGTCATTAATATAATTATATATGCGTATGAATGGGATAAGAGTATAGAAAAATGATGAATTAATACAAAGATGAAATAGAAGAATGATAATAGCAATAGAAGTCTATCCCACAAGTGACAAAGTGCATAACACATGTAAAACGGATGTGATCTCAGTTTTTTTTTAAACAAATGATCAGTTGAACACATTATAAAGTCGTAGATCCTGTTTTTTATCCGGAAGCAAATATGTATACCACAGAATTAAAAAAATAGTGATGATAACAATAATAATAATAGAAATATTTTATGAAACCACAACAATTGGTCCTCAAAGATGGTTGAAATTTCCAGAAGACTGTAATTCTGTTGATACAGAATCAAAGTATCAAAGAATATTTTAGAACCTGTAACAATACAAACAGAGAGTAAAATAAGCTAATCAACCCGGCGTTTTAATCAAAGAACGAACAATAGATTTTCTTTCTTCACAATGCCGTCCGAGGATATTGTGATGAATCTTTTAAAAATTTGAAAAACAAACTATCAAAAAGGCAAGGGTATTCATGAGTAAATATGAAAAATGCCTTACAGAAATATAAAAGATTCAATCAAAATTACAGCAAGAAAATTACAAATAACTTTATCTATGTAAAATGTGTTCGGTTTTACTGTTTTTATAAAGACTTTTAGAGTAACATGCAATGAGGTCATCTCTGGCTTTATTTCTTAGGCCGAGACACAGAAATACATGAGTAGATATGAAATATCCAAGGAAATAAACTACTTTTACTACTACTACTACAAATCATAATACTAATAATAGTTATTACAGTACAAAACATAATATTCAGCTCAAACATAAAGTAGAAATTTACACTATTATTGTGACAATTTTCAAAAGGAATACATAGGTGAAATTTTGAGAATTTAAATAAAATTATATATTCACAGAAATGCGTTTTGCGAAACGACATTCTCAGAATGTTGCTCACCGTATTGTGTCTAACCATAATTTCAAATAAAATAAAATGGTACTTTACTTAAAAAAGGAAACAATTATTAAGACAAGAAGTTATAGAATATGCTTTAATCAATGCAACCGCAACGTCTACCCCAATAGTTTCTTTTCTCCTATATTCCGACTGTGGAATTCCCTTCCACATGACTGCTTCCCCAACAGCTACAATCTCCAGGAGTTTAAATGTAAGGTCAATAGACACCTCCTAACACACTAACCTCCGTTCTTTCAAACACTCTTCCCATCTTCCCAACTACCTATCACCCCCCTCCCTTCTGACATTTCCTATAACTAACCACTCTTTCTATTTACCTTCCCCTATGTAGCCCCAAGGGCAATAGTGGCAGTGGAATGCCTTGTTTGAGATGAAACGATTAAAAAAAATCATAATGTTATTTGTTCATGAAGCATTGCGTTCTGATGTCTAAAAATACTTTGCAAGCTAAGCAATTGCTTGATAAATGTTATTCGAACTCTGCCCCATCAGAACCAACGGATAAGAGCTGGTATGCTGAAATTCAACGCGGTCGTACTTACAGAAATTATGCTGAACGCTCAAGTCATACGAAATCGGCCGTTTTCCGTGAAAACACCAAAAACATCCACAAACGCATTTTGGACGAATAGAAATTAAAGTTGAGTGAGATAACGGAAGATCTGAACATATAAGTAGGCCGTGTATTCAGCATGCTTCATGAACATTTGTTAATGACAAAATGTTTTCAAAGTGTGTGCCACGTTTGCTCATAGTCTATCAAAAGCAACAAGGCGTCGACAATTCAGAGCGTTGTTTGCGTTAGACATGTGAAAATCAAACATGGATCCACTACTTCACTTCGAAGTCAGATTGGCAGTTAGCTAAGTGGACAGCAGCAGGTAAAAACCGTCCAAATCGAACAAAGACGCAAACATCAGCAAGTAAGATTTTGGATTTCATATCTAAGGATGCGATGGCACTTCGACCATCAATTACCTCAAGAAATAAAGAATAATTAATTATGAATATCTTGTAGCATTATTTGTGTGTGTGTGTGAAAAAAGAAACTACATGAATTGCATTTCGAATTGCTTCCGCATTCAGCCTATTCCCCAGACCTGGCCACCGACGAATATTAGCTGTTTTCAGACTTGAAATGAATGCTTCAGGGAACGAGAGTTGGCTCCAATGAAGAAGTGTTATCAGAAACTGCGGCTAATTTTAAGGCCATAGACAAATCATTTTACAAAAATCATCGAATAGTTAAAGAAAACTTGGAGTCGGTGTATCACCCTAGAAGAAAACTATGTTGATGAATAAATCAAATTTTATCTAAAATTGTTGTTTTATTAGTTATGCCCAGGACTTATTGAGTGATTTTTAGAGCTCTGTTATATTACATGGAGCACTGTTACATTACATTAACACCAGATATATACCTATACGAACATGTACTCGCGTGTATATATATATATATATATATATATATATATATATATATATATATATATTGTTATCATTACTCATATTTGTGGGTGTATATTTATGTATAATGGTGAAGAAAACACGAAAAGAAAAATGTCTTCAACAGTTATTTAGAGCAGAGAGTTCAACACCGAACAGAAATGAAGTCTACAGTTCATCTGTCAATGACACTTCAATATATTGCACATTATATGTTGAATAATGATAAATTGAAATTGATTGAACCAGAGCAAGACTCAGCATCTTTATTCATATTTATATTAATTGTTCTTTTCTTCCTTACTCCTCCACTTTAATAATCATTGACTTACCGGACACCGACGTACGATTTTGTTTGATCTCCAAACGCTGCACATATGTCCATATATATATATATATATATATATATATATATATATATATATATATATATATATATGGGCATATGTTTTACACATATATACTCAGCAGTAATAATATAAAAAATGTAAGTCTTTATTAAATGGTAAATATATAATACAAAACGGAATCTTTATTTCGACATATTTTGCCGAAGAACAAGTTTCAGCAGAATAATGAACAGAATAACTGAACATCACAACAAATAAAAATTGCTTTTTTATTTGACAGAAAATTGATCTACAATGAATATATGTATATGAAACATAATTAATTAATAGTCTTCAATAATTAATGTTCGTGTGTTAATTTTGATTTTTTCTTTATTTCTGTTTTTCCCAGTTCCACACCTCCACACCACATACATCCTTCCCTTCTTTCTCTCTCGCAAACTTGATCTATCTATCTATCTATCTATCTATCTATCTATCTATCTATCTATCTATATATATATATATATATATATATATATATTTATATATAGAGAATCAAAAGAAATATATATATATATATAATTTCTTTTGATTATTTAATCGCCTGAAGATACCGAAAGTGACTCCTTTTACACAACTTTTACACAACACACACACACACACACACACACACACACACACACACACACATTTATATATATATATATATATATATTTACGTGTGTGTATTTCTTTGTTTGAAAAGCAAAAACTATGTGACTTAAAACTATGTGACTTTTTTCTTTAGAGTTGATTAAATAGTCAAGTCTGCTACATCAAATGAACACGTTAGAAGAAATTAAATGGCGAATACCAAAGTTTGTTGCTTCCATAGCGCAAGTATTCCTGGGAAATAAATTGAAATTTCTAGAAGATTATAATGAAATCTCTATTGAATTTCACAAAAAAACCTCAACCTCAAAAACTTTGCACTCGAATCAATTTCTTCTTAAAATTGTACTTAAACTCGGAAATGATCACAGAAAGTAATATATTGAATAGGATCATCCGATGAAACATTCTATGCTAATGGTTGTTGTAATATTAGCAACTTACATAAATGAAAAACATAATATTCACTGATTGAACGGACAGTACTATTTTCCATTGAAGTTTATAAAATCTTTCACTTTAAACATTGTTCTGGGGAAACAATTGTTCAAAGTCACGTAGCTGTTATTGCTCTTTCCATGCTGATGGGGGATTCTTTTGAAACATTTCATTTGAAGTGGTGAGGAGTAATAATATTTTCTCAATGTCATATTTTATCTCAGAGTTCCATGAGCAATCTATTTTTTCATGCTGGTATTGTCAGACTTCACATCATATAGTTCCTGTTATTTAACACCGCCATTTTTGTTTCTGTATTGACACTCCAAATGTTCAAAGAATTGTTCTATTTGTCAAGATTTTTAAGCTTGACTCACTCAAATTGTTTTTCATAATTTTTTTAGGAAGCGGTTTTATAAGGCCGATACTTTAGATATTTCTGAATGGGTTTGATGCTAGCCATCATACTCTTGATCTAACAAGGCTATTTAAGAACATGAATCGATTCTTTTGGTAAATATTTTATTTTACAGGAATATTCATCTATTATATAGATTATCTATTATATATTTAATTTATTTTCTTCTCATATGTAATTATCTTTAACAGAATCTAAGCCCAAGTTATATGAAGTGTTTAACATTTACTATTTTTGAATTCTGAATTTTTCTGGTAAATTCAGGGTATGTATTATAACTGCTTTCATTCTAATTCCATTTCCTGTTTCTCAAACGTTAAGGCTGCATTATATGATCGGAAAGGTCGAGAAAATTATGACAGATTAGTAGAAGAATACAATACACACCAACACTATCACAATAGCTTCAGACTTCCGATCTCTTGGTCATTTTTCTAAGGGAAGAAATATATTTTTCACTTAAATTTTCGTAAGAATATTTGGGAACAAATTACTGCTCATTCTGTAAAGCAAATTATTGCAATTTACTTTATAGAAATTTAAATTATTTTTTTACAATTTATCAATAATAGATTGAAAGAAACATCCCAATGGAAGCTCAAAATCAATCTAAATATTTATGAAATTTAAAAAGATAACATATATTTATTTCCCAAGATAACCGTTCTACGTTCGGCAGTTTTATATTAAACATGTGAAGTGGAAAACTTTATTGACTATAGACAATAACTAATCAGCAGTATGTACAAAGTCTTTGATTTTTTACGGTTAAACAGTTAATTTTCAAGTGCGATCTTAGATATCATGCCACAGGCTTTGAGAACAATATCGCCAAAAAACATTAACATAAGCACAAAAATGGACGTTCCACTCCTGTACCATAAATGTTATTACTTACTAAGCATGGCTTACTTTGAGTTCAAAGGTAAATTTATGGATCACTAAACGAGGGACTATTTCACTTCATCATAACTATGACATCAGTAGAGAACCACCTTTCCTCCAGATCCATTATTCTATTTTTTTTTATTTACTGTCTGTGGTTAATTTTTCACAAATCTGCAATCTTCGACAACATTTCGTATTTAAGTGCGTGCAGTATTTTCGATATATACCAATTCAATGTAACACATTTGTTTCATACTCACTTTTATGTCAGATGTAATCATTGTAATAAAACCAATAATTAGCCTTTGTTAGTATTCACGGCATCTAGCTTTACTCGATTTGAATATTAGTTATATTATTTTATCCAAGGTTAAGTATACAAGTCTTACACCACAAAAATATTTATGGACTGTTTTTTTGTTGTAGCCTTTGTATATTAACCACCATTAATGTAATCTGCATAATATCTTAATATTTATGTTACAGATTATATTTTCTATTAAAGCGTATCATTCAAATAAGAAAAAGCAAAAATAATTTATCAAATTTAAACGTATTTTAGAAATTATATATTTAAATTATTGTTTTCTAAAATGTAGAAAATGGACACTAGCTGTAGTAATCATAACTTCGTTTTGTTTTTATAATCCCAGCAAGGCATTTTACTGCCGGTGTTGTTCATGGGGCTTACGTAAGAGGAAAGCTATGAAAAAGTGTGACAGGTTACAGGGGGTTTCAGGAAGAGGGTAAAAGAACAATGAAAATACTGATGGGAGTGGAGTAGATGGGGAAAAAACCATGAGAGAGAGAATGCAATTTAATGAGATAGGAGATGCTATTGACTTTACATTTGAATTCTTGAAGAGTGTAGCTGTCGGGAAATCAATTAAATGGACGGGAATCCAAAGGTGTGAAGCGATAGAAAAGAAGATGCTGGAGAAGAATTCGCGTTTACAATTTATTCGTTTCACAGTAAAAGGGTGCAACATGTTGCTAATTTTGAGGCTAGAGTAAGTTCATATATAGGGGGCACCAGTGAGCTAAGTTCATTTGAGCTGAAGCTGTGAAAGTGTTTATAGAAGAGACACAGGGAAGCCACATTGCGCAGGTGAGGAATTGACCGTATCCGAGCTGTAAATTCGGGATAGATCACATTACAGATTCTCCAAATTACAGATTCTACAGATTCCGATCACAATATAGATTCTATAGATTTCAAGGAACCCTAGTTGGATAGCAGGAGCATCCGACCAGATATGGCAGCACTATTCAAAGCACGGGCGGGTGGTAGATTTGTATATGTGCAGGATTGTTTCAGAGATAAAGAAAACTTCCTTTTCTTTTTTAGCAGCGGATTTAGATATGGATTCTATATACTCATTCCACTTTAGGTCTGGAGAGAGTGTTTTACTTTCAGGGGGATTAACTTGATCCATGCTAATGGGGGTGTAGGAGCGATTGTCTGTGGTGGGTAATAAATAGCAGTATCGATTTGGAATCATCAAAATTAACGAGCAATTTCTTACCTCAGTCCACCACGGATGGCGGTCCTTTTCAAGCTCGACAGCAAGGTTTCCTTTGATTGCCTAGGCAGATTTTTGATGATAGTGTCGTCAGCGTATGTGCCTACTTGGGATTATATTACACCAGAAGATCGTTAATGTATTCCTTTATAGCATCAGCTCTTAAAAATAGGGAAACTGATTTGTTTGACAATTAATAATTTATAGTTGCGAAGTAAAATTTAAAATGCAAATCTGTTCATCTGACTACTGCATCCATTAGATGATTTTACCTGTCGCTGCATTTATGAACGTGAGCGTTGTTAAAAGACGAATGGCTCTTTTTCTAAAATTATGATAGAATAAGAGCGGAAAGATGGATATCGGCTCGGGTTGTAGAATCAAAATTTCATTTTCCAATTCAAATTCTTGTTCCTCTCATTAACTAATACCATTCGCAAATAAAATTAGGAATAGTATTAATTCGTTTAAACTTTCCAGATAACAAACCAACTTGCGTAAGCGTAGTGAGTCTGAATATAAGAGTGAATTTATAATAGTCATGGAAGGATTACCTCCAGTAGGAGAGCGAGGGTTTGGATTTGGATGCAGAATTTTTGATTCGAACCAAGTTACCTTAATACACTTAATAAAAATTTAAATGTAGATATACAAATGAAATTATATCAAATTTTCAGTATTCCAAACTAGGAAACTTCTCTGTCTTGAATATAAAGATAGACTACATCCGGTAGCGAGGTCTTTGATCTGGATATTGGAATTATTGGTGCGTATGGAACCAGCTCTTACTTTCTGTTGTTCCCAGGTCTACCTTGACCCGTAAATGTCTAACTTGTTAAGATCCCAACTATAATGAACCCCAAACTAAAAACGAAACCCTATGAAAATATATCAATAAACATTTATATTTAAAATACAAACACATGTTTCTATGAAAAATAATGACCACCAGTAGATATTTCTAGTAGTACTATCAATACATTTTTATCCCCAACTAAAAGGATGTGCATTGTGATGTACTGGATATCGGATCGGAACGAGAAATCGGGGAGTTCGAATATTAGCTAAATACATTGTATTCATTTACGCGCAAATACCCTTGGGAAAGGTATTAATCCGTCTATTCTTTCCAGTTATGGGTTAAATATCAGGATAGATTGGGTTCTATAGCCTTGGTCGGTAACCAGTCTACCGCAGAAAGCAATGGCAACCTACTGCGGAATAATCTTCTGCCCAGTCAGTCATGTCTCTTTCGAGACATGATCGCCCAAGCGTTTATCACGTATGGGACTTAACTCACTGAAAGGGATACAACTGCGTCCATAATATATCTAGTTGAAAAGATATAAATGTTGAAATACTTGGATATTGACATTAAAAAATTAATAGATTTATTGATATACTTCTGAACAAATCAACACATCGACAAAAATAAAACGAAATCTTAAATGTTGTTGGATATGAATCTGTATTCCAAAATATAACTTCAAAAAGATTGCAACATAAGACACACACATGATCGCCTCAAGGAATAATGACCACTGAAATATGTCTAAGCACAAAATTTGAATATCTTCTGCCACATATACAATTCTGAAAGCAAAATAACATATATTGCTATTAATTCAACGCTCCCCAGAAAAGTAAATGAAGCAGTAAATGCGACATAAAAAGATGATAGGCTTAACAATCAAACAATCTTCCTTCTCAAACGCGATATTTCACAATTAATGAGAGCATGTTTACTCCTTTATTACTGATATATATATATATATATATATATATATATATATATATATATATATATATATATACTATAGTCATCCGCAGACAGATCTGTTTCGCTGTATTACAGCTCGTCTGTACGGCTTAGACTCCGGTTGTTTCCTAACCCAGGATTGGAACCCGGCCGAATTGGCCTCAGTCGGCGATTCTATATATATATATATATATATATATATATATAGTTTATAAAGGAAAACTCAACACATCATGTTAGTTATAAACTATAGTTCATTTCAATGAGCGTAAACAACTCATGTCATCAGAGCCTTTTACAATATTCCTCCATTTGGCATAAAATTTCTGTCGGAATGAGCTTTTTCTTAAAATTTAGAGGGAACATAATAAAAATAATAATACTAAACATAAAATTACAAACAAATACTTAAATGACAATATTTGTGAGGGGAAGGAGGAAAGAAAGTAATGAAGGAACGGGAAGGGAATGGGAGAAAGAGATATATAGACCAGTTCCAAATATGCCTATTATGCGTTTGATGTTATTTGACGGTCTTACATTGTATGACTTCTGAAAGAAACCAATTCCCCTGACTTTAGGCGTATCATTGACCCCGTCAGGTCAACCCACTTACTTATATTAACTTAAATCCACATATACCTATGTATATATTCCCACATATACTTACGCTGTGATTTTGTTTAATTTTATATAGCCACTGATTTCTCTTTTTATCTTTTTAGGTTTAAGCATTTTCATATTCATACATATACACTCTTCATAAGCATAGAGCTTCCGTGCGCCCCCAGACTGCGGTGTATATACGCACTCGCATATCACGTTTCCTAAATTGTCGTATTCTCAATCTCGCATATATTTATAAAGATGAGATATATACCAGATAATTAAGTACATATTTAAGCCCATATATCCAAACACGACGATATATACATATACATATATACACACATTCACATACACACACAAGCACGCACACACACACACACACACACACACACACACGCATATATATATATATATATATATATATATATATATATATATATGCACCCGTTTATGTGCATACGTACACCAACATGACCGCATATGCATTCACACACATATATACATAACTTATATCTCATCCAATAAGACGGATCTAAGCTAGCAGTAAATAGACAAGCGTTATATGTAAAATATTATTGATTTCCCTATTGGATCATTTTATTTGAGTGATGGTAATTATGTGTGAAAAATAATATAGTTCAAACATCCGCCAAAGCTTAATCGATGGTGAAAACTTTCTCTTCGATCTCCCTTGCATGCCTTATTATTATCATCCGTCAACTGTTAAATTGTTTTTGTTTTGTTGGCATAGACCGTAATTTTCAGATCATTTCAAAGGAAGAAGTCTAAAGTCGTCAAGCCTCACGATCGTCGTGGTCAATTGATAGAACTCTTTCCAGAGATGATACGACCTGGGGATCATTTCTTGTTTTACTGTCCATTTTCGTAATAGGCTTTTGGTTATTAATAGTTAGATTGTTAATCTTTCCATTATTGAAATTTAGCTAACGCTGAAGTTTTTAAATCTGAAAATAATTTGGAAAAGAAATTATTATACGCGTAAACATAATTCCCACTTGAGATCACATTTAAATCTGTCTAAGATATTGGAACACCCTATATTAGAACATTAGTATGCGCTGTGTTGAATTACAGAATTTCAGGCTAGCACTATTTCATGAATCTGTGAAATCTTATGTATTATTTGAAATATTAATGGACATTTATTTTAATGTCAGGACATATGAACCATGCCACTTTACATATTTTTCTATGTAAAATACCGAGAATCTTGATAAATATATTAAACTGTTTTCCAATTGCATTTCCAACAGCATCGAATTCAGGTTTGTATGTTTTGCAAGACTAGATGCTACCCACATGAAAGATGATGTCGTCTCTAGTATGTAACTCAAAGTTAGTGCATGGGTTGGAACCGGGCAATGTATCCACGCTTTCTCAAATTATTTAATATGATGGAACAATCACAGGACAAGAGAAGACTTCATACATAACAGTATACGCTCTTTCCAGAGCGATAGTTTCAAAAATATTATAATGAAGTATTATTAGTAATATTATTATTAATATTTCCTTTGATTTCTGTAGTATACACCTTTGCTTCCAGGTTCAAAAGGTTGACATTTTCTACAAATCAATTATTGTAAAATATCATAAAATATCTACAATCAGATAAATTTTGCACAGATAATGTGCTGCGTAATTAGTGATCTGTATTATTATTATTATGTCATTTTTTCAAATTTCGATTTCTGCTTTGGTCTCACTACCAACCAAGTCTGCGGGGAGACCTAAGGCAGGTCGTAGCGTGTTGTTATGACTCCATTTCATGTTTTTTTATCTTCCCTATCATCCCTAGCATTACATAGATAAAGTTTTCCTTAGTGTGTGGGCTGTACTTAATAAGACAATTTTTGTATATCTCTTAAGCTGGGGTTTCCAGGGATTCTTTCAATGTGTTGGTTTGTTCCATTTTTTATCATTCCAAGTGCACCTACTATCACTGGCACAACTCTTGTTTTCAATTTCCACATTTTTTCTATTTCAATTTCCAGGTCTTTATATTTTGACAGTTTTTCAAATTCCTTGATTGCTATGTTACAATCCGCTGGACAAGCCCTATCAATTAATAGACAAGTTTTCTCCTTCTGGTTTTTAACAATAATGTCTGGCCTGTTTGCTTCAATTTTTCTGTCTGTGTAGATGGCGTAATCCCATAGAATGGTTACATCTTCTATTTCTGTAACCGGTGCTGGGTCTAAGCTAATTGAGGATGTTTCTTGTATTGATCCACGTAAAACTGTAGCTTTAGCACATTTATTCAAATAGAAAGCATTATTATTATTATTATTATTATTATTATTATTATTAAAATTCCTGTTCGGTAGAAAATGTCATTGGGGAATTTGTAACAGAATCTTCCTTATATGTTCATTATTTTTCGCAATATACTTTTAGAATTCCATCATTACAGATGTCTGGACAATCCAAATTCTTTCACGAGTTGTTAATACATCTCATAGTTTCTTATTGGCACTGTGTATAATGCGCCAAATTCATCTCCATATCCTGCACTTTCCTTAGCAATTTGGCAAAGTATTGGTACTTTTCCTGTTTTTCGCTTCCGCCCTCTAGTTTGCTGGCTTAGTTACACTTGTGTTCTGGCAGATTCTCCATTTCTGACGTACAACAATTAAATTCGTATTTCACAATTAGATGGGAGTGACAAATTTGGATCACAAAGTGCTAAAGTATATTTTTTATGCGAGAGTCTATCGTTTGTACTGATGAATTTGTTGATAATAAGGAACCAACATCGTTTGAACTGATTTCGGTGTATAACAGGAGATTATAACTTTGCTCTTTGTTTTGCCTGTAATACTGATCTAGGCTCAAATACTGTTTAACGCATATAATTATATAATCTCTCTAGTGCCCTCTCAAAATGAATAAACTCAAGTTACTAACTTGACAACTAGTCTTCCTGTTTTACGCTCTTCTTCTTCTTCTTCTTCTTCTTCTTCTGCTTCTTCTTCTTCTTTTAAGACGTAAGCGATCATGTATTTTCACGTCTCCATATCTCTTGTGGATCTTAGCACTGTTGCTCTTGTTACATCACACATTTCCCCTATCTCTTTTTCTCTCTATCTGGCCTGTTAGTATCAGGTTATACAAGCCCTCTTTCCACATTGCATGTCCAAGCATATTCAGCTGTTTCTTCCTGATGCTCATTATTAATTTCCTTTTTGTTTCCATCTTTTCAAAACCTTATTATTACTCAATGCTCGACCCATGATATCCGCAACTTTCTTCTATACAATATTTCAACTTCTTCAAGTTTTTCCTTTGTCTTTTATGATATTCTCCAGTATTCACTGCTATAATGAAGATCTGTCATCACATAGCAATCCTGTATAATGTCACTAGCAAAACTTTACTGTCACTTAATACTCTACTTAGCTTCTGGAACGCGTTCTTTGCCATGCCAATTCGCCTTCGGATCTCTGTATCGCCCTTTCCGTTTTCTGTTAGAACAATCCCCAGGAATTTAAATTTTTGTACCTGGTTGTTTTTAGTATCCCCCTACCTGTTTTTGGAATTTGGGACTGCTCTTCTTGCTGATGACCATGCATTCGGTTTTCTTGGAGTTTATTTGTAGTCCTTTCTAGACTCTCTCTTCTGCTACTTCTGTAGCAGATTTTTTAATTTGCTTTCCGTGTCTGCTATCAGCACTGCATTATCTCCGCACATTATGTTGTTCATATTGTGGCCTCCAATATCAAATCCTGGCATTATATCTAGGCTCCTCAGAATAGTCTAGCTGTATAAGATACTGAAATGTTACCGCCACTTCTAAATATGCCGCTTTTTACTCGCATTTAACGTCTGTGGATATCTCTTACATATACTTATTTCCTATCTCCAATTTACGTGCAACATCAATTGCCATATTTCATCTCTTTGATTTCAATTTTTATCTTTTTCTTTCCCCGCCATACAATGAATCATATTATTTTTTTCTCTGGCTCTACTCACATATAACTCCCTGCGCAGGAGTGTTACAATCTAATTCGTTACCTTTGTCGGACAACACCTGTATCTGGTTCCTCTTTCTTCTTGGTCTCCCCAATGTAACCCACAGTGAACCCATTGGCAGTAAAGCTTTGCTTGTGTTGAAATGATTATAAAAAAAAGAAACAGATCTGTTTCGCTGTGTCACAGCTCATCAGTACAGTCAGACATTCAAAAGCTTTTAATCCACGATTAAAACCCGACCGATATGGCGTCAGTCGGCGATTCTATCTCTGAGCTATTGGCACCCGAGAGAAGGACGCAAACTTTTAGCGTATGTTTTTAGCAATTTTCATGCGTTTAGCACGCCTTTCTCCTGCTGCAACATGCAACCCTCGTTCCATCATCCACCTGATCAGGTCCTTCAAATATGTTGTCCGCTGCTTTCTTCTGTCTATTTTTCACTCTATCTATCCTGTTAGTAACAGATTCTCCAAGCCCTCCTTCCTCACTGCTTGTCCTAGAAACTTTAGTTGTATCTTTCTGATGCTCAGTATTCATTTCCTTTTCGTTTCCATTATTTTCAAAGCCGTGTCATTGCTCACATGCTCGGTCCATGATATTAGCATCATCATTCTGTAGAACCATTTTTCAGCTGCTTCAAGGTTTTCTTTTTTCTTCGAAGATATTGTCGAACATATACTGTCATAATTAAGAACCGACATCACATAGCAATCCAGTACTCTCATATTTGTTTCTAGTGAAAAAGTGTCCTGTTTCGGAAAACTTTAATTAACTTCTGGAATGCTTCTTTCACCATGCCAATTCGCCTTCGGATCTCAATGTCATACTTTCTAATTTCTGTTAGAACACTTCCCAGGTATATAAATTTCTGTACCTGCTTGATTTTAGAATCCCTCATCTGTATTTGGCATTTTGGGCTGCGGTTTTTGCTGATGACCATGCATTCGGTTTTCTTGCAGTTTATTTGTCGTCCTTTCTTGGCACTCTCTTCAGCTACCTCATGTAGGATACTTGTCGTTTTTTTTTACTCCTGTCAGCACTGTATCATCTGCGTACTTTATGTTGTTTAAATTGTGGCCTCCGATGACGAATCCTGGCATAAGTTCTAAGGTTCTCAGAATAGTCTCGCGGTATAAGTTGAATAGATCCTGTGAAAGACGCATCTTTGTCTTACGCCCCTTTCAATCTTACTATAATTGCTGAAATCGTTACTTGTCCGTATGCAGGCAGTTTGCTGCAAGTAGAGGTTCTTGATTCTTTTTAGGTCTTTCCATAATATGTCGAGACTGTCAATCATCTCCATCAATTCTTCGTGGCGTATTTTGTCAAACGCCTTTACATAATCAATAAAACATAGGTACAAGCCCTTCTTCATTTGAATTGCCCTTTCAGATAGCATCCTAATCATAAATATGGCGTTCCTTGTTCCAGTGGCTTTGACGAAACCGCACTGTTCTCTTCCTCTCTCTTGACTGATTTTGCTTCTCGCTTCGGACGTTCAGGTT
Organism: Ascarosepion bandense; assembly: GCA_037127315.1. Taxonomy (NCBI): domain Eukaryota; kingdom Metazoa; phylum Mollusca; class Cephalopoda; order Sepiida; family Sepiidae; genus Ascarosepion; species Ascarosepion bandense. The sequence continues at coordinate 476,116 of JBBBDQ010000554.1, read as the reverse complement.
TGTTACATGGCTCATTAAACGGATTGTTCTGTGGAATTCTCACTCGTTTGCTCCTGGCTTCTTAGGCAGTGCTCTGAAGATCGACTTGCTGAGGTCATCTGGTATTAATTTCATTTATTATTTTTGCAATTTACTTGATGCCAAATACTTACAGGGCTATCAGCAGCTCTACGAATATGCAATCTGGTCCTGCTGCTTTGTTTCTGTTTAGTTTGACTATTGCAGATTTCACTTCAGACTTTAATATTTCTGGTCCGTCCACATATTTCTTTATTATCGGTTACTCTCTCTTGTCGTGGAAAATATATTTTATATATTCTTTCCATTGTTGGAGTATTTCCTCTTTTTTCAATATGAGTGTTCCATCCTTGGATTTTATGCATCCTTTTGAATAGCAGGTTTTATCTTGTCAGTTCTTTTACTTCTTTATGCATGTCTTCATTATTATGATTGCTCAGTCTTTCTACTTCTGCACATATTCCATTGAGTCATTCCTCTTTAGCCTGTCTGCATTTCCTTGTGTAGTTCCCTGTACTCCATTCTATGTTTTGATATCATTTTCTGTCTCCTTTTCATCATGTCGAGAATCTCTTCAGTCATGAACTCCTCTTTTCTTCTGCGCCTGATTTCCTTTGGGGCAACGTTGCTTGCTGATGTCACTATCTCTTCCTTGAGTGAGTCCCATTTCAATTGTTCTTTTTCAACTTTAACATTAACCATCTTTATATTTTAATAATATATATATATATATATATATATATATATATATATATATATATACAAAGTTGCAGAAATTAGAGGTGTTTCTGTACAATTAGAATTCAGTATTTGAAGTGTCATCTATGATACACGCTTGGGCGACCCTGTCTCAAGAGAGACATGACTGACTGGGCAGAAAATTATCCTGCATTAGTTGATTTTCCTTCCTGCGGTAGACTGGTTTTGGGCCAAGGCTATAGAACCCAATCTGTCCCGTTATTTAACCCATAACTGTAGGGAAAGGACGGATTAATATCTTTCATAAGGTTATTTGCGTGTAAGTCATTGCTAAAAATTCAAGTGGAATTCGAACTCGGCTCTACGATTTTGACATGTTTTCGACTTGCTTTCCGTGTTGTTCACACAATTATTTACTTCTGTGCTTATAGCATATCCGATAGGTTCGATAAAATTAAAATTAGCTAATTTGAAAGCTGATGTTTAAATTACTGTTAATTTGGACAAGAATTGAACTTAATCAATAAGTTTGTGTAAATTCCCTCTTCATTGCCATGATCATTAATGCATTGATTGACGCTGCTATCGGAAAGAAAGATGATCTTGAGAGATAATGAGGTACACGAACACGTATATATACAAATAAAAACTCTCTCTCTCTCTCTCTCTCTCTCAGTTTTCGGCCAAAAGTCCCAGTCTTATAAAACCCATATACACCATTCAATCATTTCCGCCGGCTATTGACTATCAAGCCGGTTGTTTCTTGTGTGTTCTGCTTTTGATGTCAATTATGTCTTTAATAGCTATCTCCTTTCAAAACCTTTGTTGTCGCCAGTTTTTCTACCTTTGAAGTTAAACATATCTTTGTTAATGGCAGTGTTTCTGTCGTTGATGTTGCGCCTAATTGTTAACATTTCTGGTGGGAATATATTTTTGTCAATCATATTCTTCCACGCAAACGTAACATACAAAACCAATCGCCATGTTCACATATGAATATTTTAAGTGAATTTCTCCACTACCCATATCACTGCTACACAACCGAAGCAATTGTACAAAACATACATATATAAAAAATATTTTTTTATTTTCAAATATATATCCATTACATTTCTCTAGTTCTGGTCTACAACACCAAGAGGAGCACACAAATTTGACTAACAATACAGACGAATGTTTGTAAACAAATTTATATATATTAGCAATGTTAATGATGATACCTTCAATATTTCTCTATTTTCTGAAATTGTGCGCCTGTTACTTCCTTATTAATTTCATGCATTGAGACACTCTCCCCAATATAAACTCTAAGTTAGTCGCTTAAATGAATAAAGCCAGTATGCGATTTGCATACAAAAATGCTCTTTCTTTTTACTACAACTAATTATGTCGTCCGCCTACATCTTTAAATATAAAAGTAACGCACAATAAGCTGGAAAAGAAAATTAAGAGAGCATCTACTTTTTTGTTATTTTTTTTTCTTTCAATTTTCTCTCGATTTATAATCTATTAATTCCATGCAGCTTTTTTACTTGTTTCTGTTTTCCTTTTTATAAGAACATACACGTCATAACAAGGTTCTCTATTGTTCAAAAGTTAGTTTTTCCTCTGCGATGAATCAGACCAGTGGACATCTTGGTGTACAACCACGCTATCATTGGCGGTAACTCCGTCTCAAACTGACATCAAGTAAATTACTTTCGTTTAACACCATGCGTACATCTGCTCGAGTTCAACGTCACAGATGTAATTTCTTTTATTTCAGCCATATTAAGTTTTACATAGATATCTGCCATTATATGCAGTACATGACATTTAAAGTCTTGTCTAGAAAACAACAACAACATAAAAAAGTAAAAGGAGAAAAAATAACTAAAGGCGTGATTGTATATGTTGAAGATAAACATGCGGCTTGCTTGAAGGTTTAGTCACATCACCTACTGGTCTAATTTACTTATTTTAAAAAATGAAAATGTTTCACGCAAAATTCTTTTAACTTAGGCGCCTGTGCAAGAGAACCCTAAACGACGCCAAAATGTTATTTGACGAGAGAATGCGCCAGCGCATAGTTGACCGCAATTTCGTGTCCAAGGACTATTGGACGATTTGCAAACGAGTGCTGAACAATATCAAATTCTCAATACCTCCTTTAATCCATGAATTTGAGCTTCCCCCGCAGATTCTCAACCAACTCCACATTTGACTCATCTGGAGTACACCCACCCGAATTCCCTATTAGAACTAAGGCCAAACTGCACGATGTATATATTACCCAGACAGTAGTACCCCGAGTAAACTCAAAACTCGACCCCCATAAGACGTGTGGAGACGATGAAATCCCGGTGACAGTCCTTAAGAGGTGTGCTCCTGAACACCCCCCTGTCCTCTCTAAACTGTTTAACTACTGCTTTTCTGCTTCCTGCTTTCCTGCATGCTGGTAGTTCTCCTCAGTCTTTCCTGTATTTAAGAATTGTGGTGAACCCTCGGACCCATCCAACTATCGTCCTATCAGTCTTCTACCAATATTCGGGAAAGTATTCGAAGCCATAATCAATGCTAAAATAGACCAACATCTTACTGCCCACAAACTTTTATCTGACAGGCAATACGGCTTCCGCTTTGTCAGGTCCACGGCCGATTTGCTAACAACCGTAACGGAGTACATGATCCAGGCCCTTGATGAGTCTGACGAGGCATGCGCGATTGCTCTGGACATCTCCAAGGCTTTTGACAGGGTTTGCCACTCCAGCCTCCTATGCAAGCTACGGGGTTACGGTATTACCGGTCACCTGCTTGACCTAATCCAATCTATTTTTAAATAGCCGCAAAATGAAGGACGTTTTGAATGGCCATGCCTCTTCATCCTACAGCACGAATGCTGGTGTCTCACAGGGCTCTATCATGGGCCCGACGCTCTTCCTTATTTTCATCAACGACCTCCCAGATTAAATCAGTTCCCAAGTAGACGACACCACAATATACTCCCGCACCAGTAAGAAACCTGTCGTGGCGGACAGACATAATCTCGCTGCTGGCCTTGAACGGGATCTACACTTTGTGGTGAATTGGGGCAAGAAGTGGCTTGTCAACTTCAATGCGTCTTGGACCAAACTGTTGTCTGTCAACCATCACAGGCAATCTTTCCTGCCTCCCATAAGCATGGACGAAGCGATTCTCCCTGAGAGCAACACACTACGCCTCCTCGGCCTTACCCTCTCTTCAGACCTCAAATGGAAGCACTATATTGATTCCATAGCTAAATCCACTTCTAAGAAGGTTGGGTCACTATGCAGATCCAGGTTTTTTTTCCGCCTGAATCCATCCTGCATATATACAAGTCAACCATCCGTCCGTGCATGAAGTACTGCTTCCATTTATGGTCAGGTGCCCCTGCCGTTTTCCTCAGTGTTCTTGACAGACTCCAAAGGTGAGTCTGTAATGTGATAGGTACTGATCTGGCGGCTCGACTGCAGCCACTTCCCCATCGTCGAAATGTGGCCTCCCTTTGTCTGTTCTAATAATACTTTCATGGCTTCTGCTCGGATGAGCTTAAGTCACTGATGCCTCCTCAACAGGGGTTTACTCGTGCAACCAGACTGGCAACTGGGTCCCACCCAGTCACAGTCAGGTTAACCAAATGCAGACGACAATTCTACTCCTGCAGCTTCTTCTCTCGCACTTCCCGCCTGTGGAACTCGCTCCCGTATTCTTGCTTTCCTTACGGCTACAACCTCCAGAAATTTAAATGCAATGTCAATACACATCTATTAACAACTGGACTCTAGCTCTCTCCCCACCCCCGTATATCCTTCCCTTTCTCTCCACCTATGTATCTGTCATCGCACCTGCATTCTCAGCTTTCTATTGCTCCTTTCTAACTAGTTTATACTCCTCACTCATTTCTAATTAATTGTTTTACAGTCATGTAGCCCCCAGCTCATCAGTGGCATTTATGCCTTGCTCGGTGGGAAATGATTAAACAACGGACTTGAAATTTCTCACGCTTTGTTAAAAGAAGATAGACTAACTCTTTATCGCAAGCGCTCCTGATACCTCACGCAATCTTCTTTTCTAACATCTTACAGCATATGCGCCAGCCCATGTCTAACTTCTGTTTCTTATAGTTGTTCTTATAGTAATCCAAATCTCAAACCTCAAACACCGCATCCATACTCTTGGTAAGATATTTTGTATTCTGTCCTCTCTCACATTTTTATTTTGTTCACACTTCATTTTATCGGAGAATCGTTAACCAGATTTCGTTCTCTATTCTTTGTTTTCTGTTCTCTGTTCACTCTCCCTCTCCCCACCCCCCCCCTCTCTCTCTCTGTATGTGTGTGTTCACTTCTCTTCTGTTTTCAGACAAAAAGCCAAGACTTATATAACCCAAAATTCCTACGCATTTTTCTTTTTCAGGTGGCTGCTTAATTAACATGACCTATGGCCAGATACATATGTTTATTATTTTGTCCGGCTATTGTTTTTCAAACCGGGTTTCGCTTGCTCTTTCTGCACTTTAATCATATCTTTGTCGGCTATCGTTTTTCAAACATTTGTAATCCCCTGCAATTATTATGGTCCTCATATAAACGGACACTTTGTCCAAAACAGGACATCTCTCACACTCTGGGATAAATAACGGCGATGTGCAAAGTATGTACGTGGAGAGAATTTCTTATTAATCAGCCTGAATTTATCAGTTAGTCTATCGGAAATTTTGAAGTCTGTTACTAATAAAAAGTGTAGACTTCTTCTTCTGCATCTTATTCTTCTTTGTGTGTAATGTCAACTCAGGGCGTAGGCGATTATGGCTCTTCACAAACACATCTCCCTTGAAGTTCTAAATAAATTATATCTTCTGCTCCGCCATCCATTTTCTCAAGCTTTTCAAGTTGGTCATGCGTTGGTTTCCTCGGTCCCTCTTACCTCCACTCTGTCATGTGAGTAACAGATTTTCCAAGCACTCCTTCCTTATTATGTGCCCCCGTAAATTTCAACTGTTTCTTCTAGATGTTAAGTATAAGTTTTCGTTTTTTTTTAAAACCTCGATCTGTATTTCTGTCTTCATGTTGCGCCCTCTCTTCACTGTACACGTCAGGAATATATTATTTTCTTTCATGTTATTGACGGTCAAGGTAATATACTACAAATGCAAATTTCATTAATAAAGATTATCAAACATATACATATATAACTTAAATATTTCTATTTAAATAATTCTGTTAATTTATCAAATATTAAAAAACTGTAAAAACATTATAACAAGATATTTTAAATTAATGAAAATATCAAAAAATCATTGACATTAAACGAAACAGAGATCTGCGCCGATTTGATACAAACAATTATAAAATTCAATCCTTGAATCTTTGATTTCACATAAACTCATAATCAACCATAAATCGTGAAGAGATAGTGTATTGCTCAAAAGTTTCCTTACAAATTTCCCACAAAGATGATTTTTTGTACATGTTTTTCTAATTTTGGGCGTATAACAGCGTGTAATTTTATTGGAATCTCAAAGTTATACATTTACATAAAGAATGATAAACAATAATATGTATAGTTTTATTTAACTGTTTTCCAAAATGATTTTGTCATGTGTCTAACTAAAAAATATATATACCCAACAGAACATACGAAATAACACCAAACATACTGTCTACTACAGAATCTCTTACACACACACACACACACACACACACACACACACACACACACACACACACACACACACACACACATATTTACGAATATACATTATTATATGATTTTCACATAGAAGTCTAGAATTATTATACATCTAAAAATCAATATTTACGGTTCTTTTATTTGTACTTGGAAACTGTTATTGTTTCAGAGCTTCATAGGGGATCGTTGTCTCTCTCTTTGAAGTTGGAACGATAGAAATTAAACTAACGTTTAATAAGTCGAATGCCCATATAATGTAATTAACAAAAGATAATCAAACCGCACAAAAATAAAATCATCACAATGTATTTTTCTCTTTTACCCATATTGCATTTTCTGATAAAGCTTTAATGAAAGTGAAAGTTGCTAAATTGATAAAAGTTTCCAGATTGTTCTTTATCTCGTGACACACACGCATAAAAACAAACGTATTTGCTAGTGCGCGCATCATGATGTGTGTATGAAATATTCTATAGAAAAAGATGGAAAAGTTGTACACACTGCGAGCAAATTCATGAAGAAATATCTAAATCTATCAAGAATACAAATGAGAAGAAAAGTGATTACAAATCTTCTTTCAGAATTTTTTTTTACATTTGTTTACAAAAAGCAATAGAAACAATCGTCATTCACGAATAATCCTAATAAAACCCGTCAAAGGAGAAACGGACACGAGAGATAAAGTTTGATATTATCTCTGAAATGTGGAGACAGTTAAGATAAGATCGCATAAGTGAATCATATATAAGTAGTATCAGACATATCTTTCTTTAAAAAGATTAAGGAACGTTGATATATAGCGTTATCTTTGGTTTATATTAAGTTATATTCAAGCAGTTTATAGATTTAAGACCTTTCTCTTTAGGTTAAATCGATTTTCACCTTCTACTCTAAGTGAATTTGAGCGTTACATCTTTGAAAATATTTGTCAAATGGAGTGTATATATAAAAATGAAAGTACAAGAAAAGGTATTTTATACAATTACGTTATTCAGAAGAAACATATGAAGTGTAGTGAAATATATTATCACGGGTGGGACCGTGCAGTCAAAAATGAAGTCAAAATATTTATATCGATATGTTCTCTGAAATGACGGCAAAATAGATTTTGAAGTAAATACTATTGACTATCTTGCATTAAAACATGAGAAAAAAAGAAAACAAAATAATGCAAATCCTTCAGCATGACAGGAGGGAAATTTATTATACACACGCATATACACATCCGCACCCACAACTACCCCCACACCCCCTCCACACCCCCCCCCACACATATATATATACAGATATATATATATATATATATATATATATATATATATATATATATATATTAAATAAATACACATACGCGTGACAAGAGCTTTCATAACTGATAGTAAAATTTAATAACTGGTAGTAAACTAAATGAAATGAAACGACGCTGCCTGGATATTGTCACTCCAACGGACTAAGCCGACGCGGCCTCGCTAATGTATCTGCAATGGAATAACAGGATGCTGCCCCGCAATTCTCTCTCTCTCTCTCTCTCTCTCTCTCTCTCTCTCTCTCTCTCGCTATTGCCTCTTCAATATAATGAGCTGAGCTGACTCCGTCTCGCTATTGCCTGTCTGTCCATCGGCGTGACAGACATGAAATATATATATAGTCATTCGCAGACAGACCTGTTTTGCTGTTTTACATCCGATTACTTCTAGCCAGGATTGAAACCCGACCAAATTGAAATCAGTCTTTGACCTATGAGCTTTGGAGGAAGGCGGACTTTAGTTTTATATACAATGTATACAAACGCCAGTAGCCCAGATATTTCAAATTCATTACTGAATGAACGATATATATATATATATATATATATATATATATATATATATATATATATATATATATATATTACTGTTTTTATTTTGACTGAGAGTATAATAGTTGTACAAAATATAACATATTCTTCCTTTATAATAAAATATCTCTTTTTAATTATTTTTGACACTCGTTGCTAAAAGTGAATATAAAATTTTATATAAAACTCATATTGAAACTATTTCGGGTGTGGTCAAGCTTCTGAAACCGTTGCTAATAATATCCAAGCATGGCGTGAAGGATACACTTGTAATTGTTCTATACGTTGCTTATTTCTGAAAGTCTGTAATGGGGAAAAGAGTTTACTACCTTGAATTTAAATCCAAGGTGGTAGAGGACATCCGAGGTACAACTGGACACGTTAGGCCTAACGAGAATATACTACACCTGCGCATTAAATAAATTGTTGAACTTCGAATCTTTTGAAGGTTCTAAGAATATGTTGTGCATTTGTAACTACAATCGATAATTTATACTCAGATTTCAAGTAATGCAGCTAATGATTAATCTTCACTAAATAAACCTGAATGAAAATTGAAATATAGTGAATTAGCAGTATAGCCCGGCATTGCTCGAGTGTAATGAAAACTTTAAGACTTATCCATGGTCCTGGAGCTCAGACTCAGCCTAAAGAATATTTTTGTGAAGTTTGTTGAGAATCGGAATAAAATTGTGGATTTGTATAAAGGACATACAGACAGATAAGCAGACACACACAGAAACATCTTGCCTTTTATATTATCGATTTCTATATCCCGATTTTTTTGATTATCGATTTTCGATATTTATCGGGAGTACCTGGATCAAAACCTAGCTAAGAACACTCGCAGACGCTTATAGTACAACTGTGTAAATTTTCAAGAAAATCGCTTCAGCCATTTCGGAATTTATAGGTAACGGACACACACAGACACAGAGACATATACACACAGAGACAAAGTTCCATTTATAAATAAGTTTCGATATATAAACTTTTCTCTAATATGAGTGGGAGTTCGAAAATTGATTGGTTTCTTTTTGATTTGTGGATAATGAAAGAGAAAAATATTTAGGATGCGATGGTAAACCTGTCGCATATTAATTTTTTCGCGCGTTTGTTTATTTTTTTTATTCTGCCGACTGTAATGTAAACAATGACGAGTTGGCCGTCACGCAATTCACTCCACTGGAAATTTTAAATCGGCATGCTGTACTGTTGATATTCGCGCCGGAATCTCTGATAAGAACGCGGAGGTTCAGTAAGAGGATAGTGCAGATTATTCGGACAGATTTGGTGATTACGACGTTATATCTTCATTCATATTCGCACAGAGCCTCAGAATGAACTCGAAGCCAACAACAAGTGCGTTGAGGAGGGAGCGATGCACTGATTAAGACGTGTAGCATATATCTGCAATCAGAACTGTACACTATGCTATACAAACAATGACGTAGCCATGACTGTCAGAAAATTTCTGCGACCATATTGTCCCTTACATATGGCTCCCAACTACACAGACTGCACGCATTTTGATTATTGTGTTTGAGGTGATCTGGAGCAAGAGACCAAGAAAACACTTTTTAACACCAAAAATTAATTGAAGCAATTATTATGACATAATTCCCCAACTTAAACAATGAGGCCAAAAAGTTGTCTAGAAGCCTTTATTGAAGTTAATGGCGATTTTACTTTTTAGTTTTTTAAAATGTTTCTCTTTAATTTTGGTAAATATATCAGTTAAATTTATATCTCAGTCTTAATTGCGTTTTTGCGTAATTTGGACGAACTCTTATACATTGCATCCTTTATGTTAGGTTTTACTAGGTCATGTATAGTTGTAAGTCTTCTCAAACATTTTAAAAGTAATAAATGGAAGAGAAATGCAAAATTAATAAATGTTATGCTTTCGCTTTTATTAGCTTGGAGATCATACAACAAACATACTATTCCAAAGTAATACGCAGCATTGGCCTATGAAAATTTGTAGTATTTGACAAAACTAAATGACAACGTTTTGCGCAATCAACCTATAATAATACTTCTGCCAAATAATATAACATAGTTTATAATGGTTAGAATTTGAAGGCACTCCCACCGAAAAAGGGGAAGTCACAATTTAGGAAAAACATATATGATAACATTGGTTACTTATCGAGCTTGTCAATATCAAGAAAGGTCGGTGACGACCGGGTGTTTTCTTTACAAATCTCAAATATTGTTTGCAGCGTTTGACATGTTTATTTTCTTCACCACGTTATGTTATATTTCAGATTTTCCTTTTATTATAACTTTCTAAACAAATGATGTAATTAATGTTATCTTGAATGGCTACTCATCTACTTCTTTCTTTGTTTGCAATAAGACTGAACGTGTTGTCAGAAATTTATCCTTCGCTTACATTTTTTGTTATCTTTGTCAACGACCTTCCCATTGTCATCAGTGTCTGTGTTGCTATCTTTGTTGATATCATAATCATTTATGAAAGGAAAATCTGAAATATAACATAACGAGGTGAAGAAAATTAGCATGTCAAACGCTGCAAACATAATCATTTACTTCTGTCTTATAATAAATCCTGCAGGTTCAATTAACTCAGATTGCAGGTGATTTACACACTGATTTAAAAGATCTTAAGTCGGGCAACAATTATTTTGTAAATTTTCTCAACTCTTAAGCAAAACTGCTGTCTTTTAGTCATCTTAGATCAACAATTTTTTGCCCTTTATCATGATGGAACAATTTTATTTAATGAATTGCTAGGTTTACTATTATGAAATGTGTGTCACCATGTCTTGTGAGACAAATATTCCCGCCACAAACCTCCTTTCAATTTTATAAAGCTATCCTTATTCTCTGCGTTACATATTCCTGTCACATCTGGTCTGCTAATACTGCTGTTTATCTCAATATTCTTGAAATATCTTTTGGAGAGTCTGCAATGTCGTCGGTCCCGACATGGCATCTTCGTTTTAGTTATTTTCCCACCGCCGTAAGGTAGGGTTTTCTTCTGTCTTTTCCCTAAATATTTTTATGGAATAATATTTTCTTGTTTTAAAGATTTCTTATTTGGTAATTTGACTATATGAACTTAAAAACACTACTAAATTGGCTGATAGGTTTTACTATTTTAATGTTGAACTAGCTCGATATAACCATAATCACTACTAAAATAATTTCCCCTCGCCCAGTTTTTGCCTGTGAAATTGTCATTGGCTTCTTACTTTCTGCAAACTAAGATCTTAAAAGATTCAGTTGCAATGCCAATGGGAAACATCTGTCTTTTAGAACCCTCTTTTTCTTAGCCCTTTCTGATCACTAACGATTTCTTGTTTTGTTTCACTCTAAACAACGTCTTTCGCGTTCGTGATGTTATCACATTGCTTGGGCTGATTGATAAAGAAAGTATGAATTTAGTAAAGTATAATCAACAATTTATGGATTGGATACATATATGTGCAACATGATACGTATCAACATAAAACATCAGATAGATATAATATTTAACAATCACAAATTATCATGACTGGAAACCCATAACATTCTATTAACCCTATAGTTGGGAGATTATAATAGTGCAAACGCTAACTCCATGTTTCCAGCTGGAATTTGAACTCAGTTCGTAATTATCACTTTCACATTGATAATCACTACGTTACGCAAATATTCAATCATAAATCATTGCAAAAATTATAGCGTGATTTGGCTAAATTTTTAAATTAAGAAAACTAACATCTTTCTGAAAACAACATTAATGATTAATGTAATTTTGGAGGAAGTCGGCATTTTTCCTGGGGCAAAATATGATTGATGCACACATTTGATAACTAATTGCTAATTATTGTGTCCGACGTGCTATGGGTTTATATCAGATCACTCTTGCATCATGTGACACATTATTACATGCAGAATGGTTGTGTAATCTTTTATTAAAACGTTTTCCGTCATCAAGTTTATTTTTTCTTCTAATGAGGATGAATAAAGACCTAGTAGTATTAAAAACAAAACCAGTGGGTGAAGATTTTGTTCGTTCAATGTATATCATGTATAATATAGTAGACTAGGTTACTTAGTTATTCGTCAAGATAGGTGATTACGTGGTATCGTGGGAGCTTCCTCTAATACAAACAAAGACCACATGTTGTTGATCACGATGAACTTTCACATCGCTAGACGTCGACAATTGCGTGAGCTGAAGAGGAATGGGTTCTGCCAAATTACGCAATCTAGACCCGATATGAAGAGCACTCCAGGTTTCAACATAGAGATGCGGAAGAAATTGCCAAGTTTTTCAGCTTCGTAGCAACTGTTCAAAACCATCCGGTCATTGGACTGATGATAATTATGATGATAGTAATGCTATGGTTTATCATTCTCAGCTAACAAACGTTAGACACCTCGATATGTGTCACGGCGTCTGAACGAGTAATGCGATTATGCTAGAAGTGACTGAAACGTAACTGTTTGCCTGGAACACAAAAATAATATAATATTCAGTTTTCTCACTAGCAGATAAAAAAAGCAGACTTTTTGGGCAAAAGAGAATATGATGCTAATTGTTTTCTAGAGTAAGGATTTGCAGACACGACGAAAAGAAAAATGTTTATTTACTCTCATGATATCTATTGATTTCTTTTATATGGCTTATAAACCTTCTGAAGATTAGTTAAACTAATAAAATACTATTTGTACCTTTTTTCAGCTAATAATTCTTTAGTAATACAAGATATGCTATAGAAATAGATAAAAGTAACGGATTCATACTTTTGCAAATATTTCTCTGTCATTTAACATCACATTCTATATATTATACTCCAAAATTGTCACATACTATGTTACTCATAAAAACTGTCAGATATTAATAAAAAGACCTGCTCTGTAATATACGGCACAACTTGTATGAGTCACAACTATCGTATCTCCAGTATTTCTCTCACTAACATGTCTTTTTATGTGTCGTATATCTTCAGCATTTAGGCGATCATGGACTTCCATTTTGTTTTTTTTAATTTGTCACTCTTACAATTTTCCATTTCATTTCACTAAACGCTGCTTTGCCATCTAATTGCTCAAACCTATCAAATATGTCCCCCGGGCCGCTTTACCCTGTCCTGCCTAACTCCTGTGAGCCTCATGGGTATTAGATTCTTCAAACCCCAATTTCTCATTACATTTCCCAGTAACTACAGTTATCATGATGCTAAGTATGAATTTTCTCGTTTGCAGACTATTCAACAGCTTGCCATTGCGCACGTGCTCAATCCAAAGACGATTTGAAAAGCAGCGTCATAAGGGAATGCATGTTAGATTCACATTTGCGACTATTTATTTGCATCAAATTCTTTGATTTTAGTCTGAAGACAAAAAACGTAAGTTCTAAAATTATATCAAGATAAATATTAATTATTTCTAATGATTTTGTTTGTTTTTTTCTTTAACTGCATAAGAAATTTTATTGGTCACTTAATGTATTAGAACTTAGGTTTTTCTGCTCTCGAAATTAAATATATGCTGGCCACATTCAGCCTAGTTGGGTTGAGCCGGCTTTCTACCCGATGAAAGTAGTTTAATTTGGATTTGTTTAAGGGCATGGTCCCAAATCCTCTCCTGTTATTTAATCCATAACTGGAGGGGAGGAACGCATTAATACCTTTCCCAAGGGTACTAGCGAACGGTTGAATGCAGGGCATTCAATTGGAAATCGAACCCGGCTCACCGATTTCTTTTTCCGAGCCGATATCCACTGCACCAGAACGCACATCCGTCACTAACCGCATTTGAGATTCCCAAGCGGTCACCTATCTAAGTACTTACCACGCTCAACGTTGCTGAACTTCGGTGATCGAGTGGGTATCCTTGTATTTAACGTGGTATGACCGTAAGCAATTGAATATATAGTATATTATAGTCACCTTTTATGAATATAAATTTGTTGTTTTGCTGGATTTATTTAGCCTTATATCTACAACTATGGGTTATTTAATAGCTAAATCTTATTATTCTGTACATCATTGTAGACATTGTAGATGTATGTTTTCCGATATATAGCTTGTAGTTCATGAAATCTATTGTTGATAATTTCACAATGCAGTTAATATAATATAAAATTATATTACTAGTCTTTTATACTATAAAATATGTTTCCATAGTGTTTAAGTATTGTTCATTTCAGCATTTTGCTATAAATCTTTATACATGATCGCTTTGATATTAAAATGTACAGTTGGTAATTCTACTAAAAAAGAGTTTTTTATATTTTTTGGGAACGGTTAAGTATTTTTTCACGACTGAGCTTTTAACTGGGGCTGATATTGGGTCAAAATAAACCTGGTAAGAGCAGGTCGTAAGAGGTGGTTACAAGCTCCTAAAATCTCTCATGATCAGAAACCTTTCAAAAGAATCTGTTAATAATGAACCTATTCTTATAAAAATTGTCAGTATTGTTCGCCTTTATTCTCTTTTTTATTCTTCTAATGATTTTAAACTAGATTTTACATAGTCATTTCAATTAATAATACTTGTTTGGTTTTTCTAATTATGTGTGTATCTTTGGTATTGTGACGACTACACGCGAAAACTTTAGTGATTGTTTAACTTAAGCATCTTGTCAGCGTCCTCTAGAGAATTTTGGGTCATGTATGGAGAAAAGCAAATTGATTTATTGGGCTAATACAACAGCTGATTAGTTACATTCAAGTAAATTTCTCGCAAGAGCGATCACAATAATGAGAAATTTGATTAGATAATAGTCAATCAGATGGTATATCTGAAAAGTTCATGATATAGTACTGAATAGCTACCTCTGTCGTTCCGTCGACATTGATATTTATCAAGATATTGATATGCATATATATCGAGAAAGAAGAGATTTAAGGATATATATATATATATATATATATATATATATATATATATATATATATATATATAAACATAGATAGATAGATAGATAGATAGATAGATAGATAGATAGATAGATAGATAGATAGATAGAATCTTAATTGAATTGGTATACGAAAAAATCAAAGAAGCTAATTATACAGGCACAGGGCACGATGACATTATTTTTTGGAGAAGAGTGATAAGCATATATTAGATGTTATTCTGGGAAATTTGATATACCGTTAGGTGTATATCTACATGAGAAAATGATATATATTTTTCATATCAAGAACTATACATACTGTGTAGATCTGTAAGCCAAAATGGAAATATTTTCTTCTGATGCGTTTCGTTCTTCAGAATGAGTTTCATGAATACTGTCATTGCACCTGCTTTCTCAGCTTTCTATTGTTCCTTTCTAACTAGCTTGTACTCCTCACTCTTTTCTAATTAATCTTTCTACATTTGTGTAACCCCCTGGACATCAGTGGCATTTCTGCCTTGCTCGGGGTGAAATGATTAAAAAAAAAAAAAAATACTGCGATCTTTAGTTTATGGGTATGTAGCTTTGTTATATTGCATTAAACACTTTTTAACACCAGCACTTTATCTGTGATATTTCATATATATATATATATATATATATATATATATATATATATATATATATATATATATCTGAGTGAATACAGAAAGAAGAATTCTTTCCACGTCCAAAACATTAATTTAAAACAGTGCTCGATATACAATTTTCTATATAGAGCTGTGAATATTTATTATACATTATATTTTAGAACATGTACATAACTTCTCTATATATAATCGCTACGAAGGCGCGTCCGTTTCTGCATCCGAGTACAGATGCGTCGTCAGGCGATGTGGTACTGGGAATCCTTTTCATTTTCATTTATTTCGTTTTGTTAGGGGTTTTGGCTGGGTGGGTGGTTTGATATTGTGATATTTCGTTGAGAGTTGGAATTTTTTGTGGAGAGTGTTAGTGTGTGTTGGTGGGTGATAGCAAGATAATTTTTTCAGTCTGTGACCGTTGGAATTTATTAGTTGGTGCGGATAATTTTTTTGTTGTTGTTTATTTTTATTTTTGCAGAGTCTTTACAATCGGTGTAAGTTTGCATGTTTAATCTTAATATTTAGTTTAGGGAATATGTTTTTTTGTTTTACATTTTTAATTTTTGATTGTTATATCATTGTTTGGGAATCGCTTTCTCTATTCAATTTTTAATTTTGAATCTTTGATTTTTAATTAGATCATTTTTTGGAAATCATTTTCACTATTCAATTTGTAAGTTTTAATTTTCTATTCTCATATAAATTTCTATTCTCATATCTAGTCTATATATGATTCGATTTATTATGGTTATGGTTATTAACATTACTGTGATTTTATTTATGGTTATAAATCTTACTCTAATCTTACTCTAATTACCGTTATGGTTATTAACCTCGCTCTAATTATGGTTATGGTCATTGGCCTTACTCTAGCGGTCCTTAGAAATCGATGGGTAAAATCCACGATGTCGAACTGTAAGAAGGTTGCATTATTTTTTTCCCCAAGGTTTTCTAACCATTTGATGACGTCCATTGTACAATTCCATTGTTAATTTTTAATTTAATTTAGTTTAATTTTTTCTTTTATTTGCAGGTTGGTTCTTTCTAATATTACTTTGCTAATCCTACCGATGTCAGATTTTGTAGGGTTAATTATTCTTGTTGGTAATCTACGGTAGAAATCCGGTTTGTGGTTTTTTAGGAGCTCATATGCCTCCTTTGTTGTCATTTTGGGGACCCTGTCGCTGATTTTTAGTTTGTCCGTAATTTTTGGTCTGCTTGGTTAATCCTGTCTATGTGGTTTTGGTGCTCGGTGTCCATTTTTCTGTATTTCATAGTTAAGGTTTTTATAATCAGTTCTTTGTAGTCTTTGGGATCTACTTTGTAGAAGTTTGAAGTTTTGTCAGATTTCACAAAGGCCTTATTGGATTTGTTTATGTTGTTGACTAGTGTGTCCAAGTGGTTGAGGAATTTGTTTTTGCGTTTGTGGAACGTGATTTTATTTACTATCTCGAACAAGTCGTTCTCAAAATTTTGGATTTTGTCTAGGAGAGGGGCGGTTTTTAGGTTTCTAAATCCGAATGTTTACTTGTTTTCAGTAGTCTCCTGGCCCTTGATGAAGAAAAACGCTTTCCATCTCATTTTTCGTATTAGGTTTTCAGTTTTTTGGACCAGCTTTTGAAAGTATTCCTGTTTGTTTGGGAGAGGAATATTTTTCAGCGAAATGTCGACACTTACTTTTTCCATGTTCAGTTTTTATCTTAATGGTAAGAATGCTCAACTTAATATAGGAGCGGGTTATCCGAGTGAATACAGAACGAAGAATTCTTTCCACGTCCAAAACATTAATTTAAAACAGTGCGCGATATATAATTTTCTATATAGAGAAGTTATGTACATGTTCTAAAATATAATTTCTAATATATATATATATATATATATATATATATATATATATATAAACTTATTTATAAATGGAACTTTGTCTGTGTGTGTGTGTCCGTTACCTATAGATTCCGAAACGGCTGAACCGATTTTCTTGACAATTTACACAGTTGTACGATAAGCGTCTGCGAGTGTTCCTATCTAAGATTTGTCTCGAGTTACCCCGGATAATAATCGAAAAAATCGGGTTATAGAAGGAGTGGTCCGATTTTAATCAAATTTGATACATTCATAGAAAAAGACATATGAAACGAAATTCAGAATTTTCAGGGTTGCCGTTCTTACAATAGTGCATAAAATCGATAATATATATATATATATATATATATATATATATATATATATATATATATAATGACAAGATGTTTGTGTGTTTGTGTCTGTTTATCTGACTGTATGTCCTTTATACAATTCCACAATTTTTATCCGATCCTCACCAAATATCAGACAAACATTCTTTAGGCTGAGTCTGAGCTGCAGGACCATGGATTAGATTCAAAGCTTTCATTACACCCGAGCAACGCCGGGCTATACTGCTAGTATATAAAATAAGGAAACCTCCACCACTTATTTGTTACAAAGATTTTAACCATTTAGGTCTCATCAGTATGTAGAAGCACACAATATTTCTTAACGTTTGTTCTTTATACACAAGACCACCAGAATTCCCACTGAAAAGGATTGCATCAGCAAGTGTGAGAGTAATCAGACGTTACGGGTATGTATTACTTCAAATATTATTATAATAAATATTCATATTTGAAACAGAAGGATCAGTTTAAAACAATAGAAATGGGATTTTAGGAATAGAGTTTTCATTTACTAATCCGATATAATTTCCTAATAAAACTTACGTAAATAAAATAATTTTATTACGTCTGTCTCTCTGTGTACTCTTATAGTTTATTGCTTAATTCTAGGCTGCTAATTTTCATAACCAAAAAGTAAAGAAAATGTTTTCTAAAGAATAAATAGTTTTATTTTAAAATGAGTATTTTTCTGAATTCAGCCGTTAGTATAATATTAGAGCGTCTATTTTAAATACGAATATACTATCTTTTGAAGTAATTTAAAAAGTGGTTTCAAAATTAACGCAATTATTCTTTTGAACTATATATATATATATATATATATATATATATATATATATATATATATATTAATTATTTCACCGCGGGCAAGGTGCAAATGCCAATGATATGCGGGGAGCTACATAACTGAAAGAAAATTAATTAGAGGAGGGAGAAGAGGATTACAAACCAATTAGAAAGAATCAATAAAAAGATGAAAATGCAGGTGTAATGACAGTTGCAAGGGGGAGAGAAAGGAAAGGATATACGGGGTGGGGGAGGGGCTAGAGTCAAGTGGTTAGTAGATGAGTATTGACATTGCATTTATATTTCTGGAGGTAGTAGCCGTCAGGAAAGCAAGAATATGGGAGCAAGTTCCACAGGCGTGAATTGCGAGAGAAGAAGCTGCAGGAGTAGAATTGTCGTCTGCTTTTGGCTGACCTAACTGTGAATAGATGGGAGCCAGTTGCCATTTCTGGTTGCACGAGTAAACACGTGTTGAGGAGGCACCAGTGACTTAAGTTCGTCTGAGCAGAAGCCATGATAGTATTTATAGAACAGACAAAGGGAGGCCACATTTCGTCGGTGGGGAAGTGGCTGTAGTCGAGCCGCCAAGTCAGCACCTATCATGTTAATAACTTTCCTTTGGAGCCTGTCGAGAAAACTGAGGTGAGCGGCAGCGGCGCCTGACAATAAATGGCAGCAGTACTCCAGGGACGATATGTAGACACCTATATATGCAGGATGGATTCAGGCGGGAAGAAAAACCTCGATCGACAGAGTGACCTAACCTTCTTAGCAGTGGATTTAAAGGAGGCGCAGTGTAGTGCACTATATATATATATATATATATATATATATATTAATTTTGTAATTATAAGGGTATATTGGAGTAAGTTAAACATTGGTTTTAAAAATCAACAAATTTATTTTTTGAAATATACATATATATATATATATATATATATATTTTAATATAAAACTTTAATCTAAAAGGAAGAGCAGGAAGATATTCCCAAAGACCTGATCCTAATTAATATTAATTACAATAATATTAAAACTGATCAAGTTAGAGGCCTCAATATAATTAATATTTAAATTACACTGCGAAATTATAAAATAACATAAATTTTGATGTACAAATCTGTTGTATGGCCATTTCTACATGAAATCCTTAGGAGAAATTTCACGCATCATCGGCAATTTCTTTATTTCAAAATAAACCCACAATTTTACCGGGTGAAGTTCAAAAAATGTTTTTCTGTGATGTATATATTTTTTGAACTTCCCCCGGTAAAATATCTCGGTTATTTTGAAATAAAGAAGTTGAAGATGATGCGTGAAATTTCTTTTAGGGATTTCATGTATAAATGGCCATACAACTGATTTAAACATCGAAATTTATTATATATATATATATATATATATATATATATATATATATATATATATATATGTAATTTTGTTATTACAGGGGTTTATAAAATCATAATATCACTAAACAATAAATTTCTTGTTTCAGAAGAAAACTTGAAACATGAAAATTTTTGTGTGCTGTTAATATGCTTTTATAGACCACTGTAATAACCAAATTACGATATTAAGTTCTAATTTCTCTCGAGACCTCTTTATAAAAGTAAATGTTTAAACAATGGGTTTTTTTATCTCGTGTTCTTTCATATTTTGTAATATATATATATATATATATATATATATATATATATATATATATATATAAAGGATTTAATTCTTTATTGGATGGGCGTTGATTTGCAGTAGATATCGACTCGTAATGAAAAACTAATGAACTGAATTTGATTATTGATGAGAAATTAGTGAGCTGAATATGATTTCGTTAACTTCAATATTCTTCGGAAAAATATCAATCATTTGCCTCTCCCTCCATCAATAGGTTAAATAGTATTATAGGTTCTATTTTCTATGGCCTTGATTGGAAACCAGTCTACCGCAGAAAACAATGGCAACTTACTGCGCATAAATCTAATGCTCTGTCAATCATGTTTCTTTCAAGTTATTATCGCCCAAGCTTGCATCAAGTATGACACTTAACATACTGTTCTGTATATGTTATTGAATATTATAGTAAAATATGAAAGCTATATTTTAAGTAGCTTTTCTTTGAATTAAAACTGAGATTTTCATTGCAATAAAGTCAAGTAAAGAAAACGTCACAGTTGAATTAGTTGAAAGCGTTATTCGTTTTACTTTTTAGCGCTCCATCGTATTCTAGTTAGTATCAGTCAGTCAGTTGACTGCCATACGTGATACACGCTTGGGCGAAAGAGACATGACTGACTGGGTAGAAGATTATCCCGCAGTAGGTTGCCATTTCTTTCTGCGGTAGACTGGTTGCCAGCCAATGCTATAGAACCCAATTTGTCCTATTATTTGACTAATACCTAAAGGGAGAAGAGATGAATTATATTATTACGTAGCAATTAGTGGGGGATCAGTTCATTACTTCATGATAATAGTAAACCGACCCCCCACTGTATGACCAGTAGAAGCCTAAATTATGATTCCAACTGTTATATTCAGTCAGTCAGTTAAGTGATACACGCTTTGGGCGATCATGTCTCAAAATTATCCCGCAGTAGGTTGCCATTGCTTTCTGCGGTAGACTGGTTGCCGACCAAGGATATAGAACCCAGTCTGTCCTGTTATTTAACCCATAACTGGAAGGAATATGCGGATTAATACCTTTCCCAAGGGTATTTGCGCGTAAGTGAATGCAATGAATTCAGCTAGAATTCGAACTCGGCTCCCCGATTTCTCGTTCCGACCCGATATCCAATGCACCACAACGCACATCCGTATACTACATTAGTATACTAATCTTAAAATCCATCGCTTTCATTATATATATATATATATATATATATATATATATATATATATATAAGAGACAATGAATGTCTATTATGTTTAATCATGAGCCGTTCTAAACGTCGTATTTTTGCTTTAATTTCAGTTGAAAATAAAGACAAAAATTCTCCAACTAAACTAAACTACCTCTCCGAAGATGGCTCATGTGAGCCGAAAGCTTAGAAGAAAACCAATAAATAATTATCCAAATGTTGGAGAATTTTTGTCTTTATTTTCAACTGAAATTAAAGCAAAAATACGACGTTTAGAACGGCTCATGATTAAACATAATAGACATTCATTGTCTCTTATATTTAATAGCATATGTCTAGAAAATTACTTGCTGCCTCGATATACTAAATATATATATATATATATATATAAAACGATGGATCGTAAGGTTAGTATTGTAATCATGTAGCCCAAGATCAAATCTCACACTTACCTATTATCAACGATGAATAGACTTCTCCATCATATTTGCATAGGAAGACAACCCCGGAAATGATAAAATCCATAGCATCTCTTGTGAATAAAATTGGTAGATTATTCTGCGAATCATTATAATGCTTGAAATTACTCGAATCAGGAGAGCTAATAATTTAAAGGCTTTTGACAATAGGCGGCATAGGGGGACATTACAGAAAAAATGTTTCTTTTCTTCTTTTCATTCTTTCCGACATTCTTTCTCTCTTTTTCCATTCATTCTTACTTTATTTATTTATTTATTTATTTATTTCTGTGTTTGACTCTATTTTTTGTCATTGTATCCCTTTCGTGTGTCAGTATGAATTAGATGTATGTTATGGACACATTAGCATTATGTTTCATCCAGTCTAAGAGAAGGCGTACATCTTGGGGTTAACTGGAAACAACGGCACTATATTTACCAATAACTCAGGCTAATTAACAATAATGAATGGAATTTATA
Source organism: Ascarosepion bandense (assembly GCA_037127315.1). Classification (NCBI taxonomy): domain Eukaryota; kingdom Metazoa; phylum Mollusca; class Cephalopoda; order Sepiida; family Sepiidae; genus Ascarosepion; species Ascarosepion bandense. The sequence continues at coordinate 453,594 of JBBBDQ010000554.1, read as the reverse complement.
GAGACCTATGAACGCCTAAAATATAAAGTACCAATGCATGGAAAGTATCGTTGTGAAAATCTATGTTCACCAATAACAAAGTTACAGTAATTTTTATGTTGTTTATAAAAGAGCAATAGATTCCTTCATTTATTCCCTCGTATATTTAATTTTATAACTGAACTGTCCATATGTGTATGCATTATGATATAGAATTCCGTCCTTACGGTGTTTATGCACTGGAGTTGCGTTCGTGACAAAAATTATCTTTAATTTCTAGGATAATGATTCTCACATTCTTGATAATTTAGCCTTACTGGCTTAACAGAGATGCGATAATTGATTTTACAATTTAAAATTCATCAAATAATTGTGTTTACTTTTGTTATTAGTTTCCTATCTGAACCTTTTGATTATCTTAAATAAATTATAGTTTTGTTGATAGATTGCTATAATTAAATATTTTAATTATTTAAATGAAGCCAATGTTTCCATGATTTCGATGAATATAATTAGAATCAACTTAGGGTGTATCAGAAGGAATTAAGAAATTAGTAAGCTTTTTTCATTATTATGTTTTGAAAAAGCTAACAAGACTAAAATTCTGTGTCTGATACGTTTATATTTAAATAGCATTGATAAAGAGAAGTATAATCAAATCCCTTGATTTTTGTGCTTATTAATGGATTTATTTATTTACTTTTATTAGTTGAATTTTAATTTGAAAATTTATATTACATCATTAAAAAAGAAGTGATCCTTTTTACGGGAAAGAAATATTATTGGATAGAAAAATTATATCTGTTTATATCTGTTTATACTTCTGAGATAAGGTAGTATTTACATCATTTACACTGTTCAGACTGGAAATAATATGCTACAGTGGTCGAACTAAAGGGTTCGGTTCTAAATTCCTAGCACCTTTAGAAGGCCGGTGCACCACCGACCGAAACGTTGTAAACATGGCAATAGGGATGAGGACAATATCTGAATAGTACGAACAAAAGAAAATGAATATTCGATGTTTTGCTTACCACATAAATGCACCAGCTCAGATTATAAATAGTTATTTAGCACTAATGTAAGAAATAATGACTGGTGTAAAACGCACCTATTGTTTTGTTGTGCGCGAATTATATATATTATTGGTTTTGAAAAACGGATAATTCACAACAGAAATATATTAAAATTTCAGTAAGCCATAAAGGTCTTTCTATCGAAACAATTCAAATATTTATATATGTTTAATTTATGAAATGATGTTTACAAGGAACTTGGTATCTGAAATAAAATATAAAGTGTAGTACTTATCTGATGATGATTTCTATGAGTTTGAAATTATCCGATTTTTGACTTTGGCTCTCCGGGAAATAAGAGAGTGATTGACTTTTCAGTCTAACGATATCTCGTCAGATCAAATTATGGTTTCCTGTTTTCGTGAAGATCTATTTTTAATTTTCTTACAGGTTTAATCAAGTAAAGTTTGTCTCTCAAAACAGTTCACGAGTCAAAGTAAAAGCTTTATTGCCTTTATAAGTGTAGTGCAGTATTATATTTCAATTCTTTTCAACCGAAAATATTTACATAGACAGATATTACACTGAGGCAGATGTTAGCCTACCATGATCCAGATAGCAAGCATACTGTTTTATATTGCCGTGCCAATACACCGCAGTATTTAAGGTTAGTTTTTGTAAGTGTTGTATAAGACGATCAACTATTTCTGTGTTAACTTTTAAGAATTAAATGTTGCCTTGTGCACAGAAATATACGGTAAAAATAAATTAGTTCTAGATTTGAAAATGGGCCTGACTATGTGAATACGTATGTTTTGCACGTTTCAAGATACTAAATATATTGTAATATATTATGCATAATAAAAATAATTGTTTAGAACAATTTGTGAAATAGTAATATTAATTTTTAATGAATATAAAATGTGTTTACTAAAAAGAAAAGAGACAGAAAAAATATATGCATTTTTTCTAGTTTTCTTTCTTGGAGAAAATCTATTTTGACATATTAAAAATGCAACGGATTTAATAGATTTTATTTGAATAAAAAGAGATTATTTGCATTTCGACAAACCTGCTTCATTGCAAACATTTTTAATACTATCTACTGAAGGTAGAAGTATAAGCAACATCATTTTCATTTTTTATGTTTCTAAAGTTGATTTTTTTTAATCATATCACCCCGAGGAAGGCGGTAAGGCCACTGATGTGCAGGGGGCTCCATGTAGATAGGGGCTAAAAGTTTAAATAGAAGAGAGTAAAGCAAAGGACGAACCAGTTAGAAAGGAGCAAGAGAAGGAAGGCAATACAGGTGTGATGACAGTTGCACATGTGGAGAGAAAGAAAAGGATATACAGGAATGAAGAAAGAACCAAAGTCGAGTGGTTCGAGATGATTATTGATTTTGCTTTTAAATTCCTGGAGGTTGTAGCCGTCAGGAAAGCAAAAACAAGGAAGCAAGTTCTAAGGGCGGGAAGTTCGAAAAAAAAAGATGCAGAAGTAGATCTGTCGTCTGCATTTGATTGATCTAACTGTGAATGTGTGAGACCCATTTGCAAGTCTGGTTACACGAGTAAACAACTGTTGCAGAGGTACCAGTGACTTAATGTCGTTGGAGCAGAAGCCATGAAAGTATTTATAGAAAGGACAAAGTGAAGCAACATCCCGTCGGTGGGAAAGTGGCTGGAGTTGAGCAGCCAAATCGGTAGCTATCAAATTACTGATTATCCTTTGAGCCTGTCAAGAACACCGAGATGAACAGCGGGGGCACCTGACCATATATGTCAGCAGTACTCCATGCACGTACGAATGATTGATTTGCAGGATGGATTCAGGCGTTGAAAACATCCTGACCCGACACAGTGACCCAACCATCCTAGCAGTGGATTTAGCTATTGACTAAATGTGTAAGAATTATTTTTTGTATTTCTACCAAATAATAATAATATGTTTTAATATTTTACTTGTGAAATATTTTTAGGTTGAAATTTGTTAAATTATAATGATTTATTCTAAAAAATTCCTTATTTTAAAAAAAAAAAACAAGAGCGCGTTTGGTATTATTGTAAAAATAACCATATTTGGAATTTTCCTTATTTGGGAAAATGGGCGTGTCTTTGTTACTTATATGACAAAAGACGCGAAGCAATTACACCTGGGTCTCGGAAAGGCGCGAATAGTTTTCGTCTGTAAGAATTTTCCTGTTTAATTAGAATCTCTTGATCGTTTCCATCGTTTGGACGTGTCAGATTTTCTCCGGTTTCACTATAAGTGAAATCGTTATTTATTTTCTAAGTTGTAAATTTAGCAACTTAGATATATGGAGGAAAATTTTGGTATCTATAATCCAATTCCTCTCTTTTTTAATTCAAGAATCTTCCAACGATTTCAGTTGATGGACGTTTCAGATTCTTTTAGATTTCACTATAAGTGAAATCTTTATTTTTTAAATTGCAATATTTAGTAATTTATAATTTAGAGGTAGATATTACTAACCTCTGCGGTTTATGTTAACTGTGAGAAAAAATTGTGCGTAACATACTAAATTACTTTTTCAATATGTTTCCCGTAAAATTTAAATTGTGAATAATTACTATTTTTGAAGTGATTTAAAACTAAGCGTTTTATTTTAAGCTTCATTTATAATTTACGTACTAACTGTTCTTGTAAGTTTTAATAACTTGTATTCAATGGCTTTGACTTTAGCCGAAATAAAGTCTTTTAAAGTATTTAAACCATAAGATTAATACATCATTAATGTTATTTACATTTTGCATATTTAATTGTGCAACATATATAAAATTAGAAAGAACCTATGAAATGTTTATTCTATAAGTAAAACAAATTATTATATATCTCTAAATTTAATACTGGGAATTTAGGAATATTGTCTCTTTATTAACAAAAGGAGAATTTAAAATGTTACATTAAAAAATTAATGTAAATTAATTAATATAAATAGTAATACAGCCGGTGTAAAGGAAATAACTTTCTCCAAACTAGACGGCTGTTTACAAACAAAAACATATCTTTTCATTTATCAAATAATAATTAATATCCGTTACACATTTTCTTTGAGGACATTTATTGCAAGACATTTTCAATTTTTGTTTGAAAAAATTTGGTGTTGAATTGGATTCACGGAATTTGTAGTTCTATAGAAAGAGTAACAGATGCTTTTTAAATCCTATTTATTTACAGCGTAAGCAAGTAAGTAAAAATTGTTTTTCTCTAAAAAATTTATTTTTCTATTTTCCTTTTTTTTAAAATTCTTTCAAATGTAGTGGTTTCACTTGAGATTAGAAGAGAGTGGAAGGCCGAAGAGGCGCCGTGTATTACTCTCCGAGAGACTCGCTTCTTTCATACTTATGGAGGGCAGGAGAGGTTGCCTGTGATGATTGACAGACATCAGCTTGGTCTTAGACGCATTGGAATTTACAAGCCACTTCTTACCCCAGTTCACAACAGAATGTAGATCACTCTTAAGATCAGCAGCGAGATAATGTTTGTCCTCCACGCCGGGTTTCTTACTGATGCGGGAGTAAATTGTTGTGTCATCTGCGTAGATGCGTACTTGGATCTTGATCTCGTATGAGAAGTCATTTATGATAAAAAGAAAGATAGTCGGGCATAGGATAAAGCCCTGATGGACACCAGCTTTTGTACAGTAAGAGATGGAGGCATGCCCATTCAGAACGACCTTTATTATACGGTTATTTAGGAAAGATTGAATCAGATTTAGCAGTCTTTCTTTAATAACATAACCCCGTAGCTTGCATGGAAGGCCCTCGTGCCAAAGCCTGTGAAAGCCTTGGAGATATCCAGAGCAACAGCACGGACCTTGCCTAACTCATCAAGGACCTGGAACACGTACTCCGTAATGGTCGATCGTGGACCTGGCAAAGCGGAAGACATACTGCCTGTCAGAGAAGATTTTATGAGCAGTAAGATGCTGGACTAATTCGGCATTAATAAAGGCCTCGAGCACCTTCTCAAAAATTGGTAGAATGCTGATAGGGCGATAGTTGGATGGGTCCGAGGGTTCACCAGAGTTTTTAAATATAGGAACGACAGAAGAGGCATTCCAGCATGCAGGAAAACAGGAATCAAAAAGACAGAAGTTATACAGTTTAGCGAGGACAGAGGAGAGTTCAGGGGCACAGTCTTTAAGGACAATCACCGGGATTCCATCACTACCGCTCGCTTTATGGGGGTCAAGTTCTGATATTACGCAGGATACAACTGTCGGGGTAATGTATATTTCGTACAGTTTAGCCTCAGTTCAAATAAGGAAATCGGGCGAGGGTACTCCGGATGAGTCAAAAATGGAGTTGGATGAGAATCTGCGAGCAAATCACCCAGCCTTGTCCGCAGATGAGGTGAGACACCTCAAATTCATTGATTAAAGTGGGTATGGAGGATTTGCTATTGCTAAGCACCCGTTTGCATAGTCCTTGGAGCCGAAATGATAAAGTTCATGGTGTGGATACCAGCTGAATCGGTAACAGAGTCTTTAAGCCATTCATCATGATGGGCATTAAGATCTCCGAATACAAATATGTTAGCGAATGGGTGGTAGGAAGTAGCCTTATCTTTATTGTCAGAAATGCTGTCTAAAAAGGAGCAGTCGGGGGAGGGGGTGAAACAGTAAAGAGAAGTGACGTTGTAATATATTTCATCATTAGGAAATGTTCCGTGTTTTATGGACAGCAGAAAAAACAGTGAGATTTTTTCCAAAACGTTTTCTCTGTTACGGAAACATAATAAAAGTATTACTGAAAGAATTTAAACTTTTCGAGGAAAATTACTAAACAATGGATATTGATGATTTCTGTTTGCGGTTCTATAGTGAAACACATAATTGGGATAGGGAGTACTTTATGGATGTACCAAGTCGTATTTTCAAACATATGTTATCATGTTCATACCAACCGAAGTAGTTATGATGCCTCAAATCATACAGCTAAGATAGGCATTGGATTCAGAAAGAAAACTGCAATAATTACAAAGAAAATTGTTTCTGAACTGTCCCTGTCCTGTCTAAAATCTACAATAGATGCCTTGGTGCTTATTACTTCCCTTATCGTTGGAAATCCTGGTCTATAGTTCCAGTCTTTTAAAACTCAAGTGACCTGTCTGATCTTTTTTTTTATTTTCGGCCTAATTTCCTTCTAAGTTTTTTGATAAATTACTAGAGACTATAAATAACACTGATTAGTTTGAGCATTGCAGCACGCCGGTGTTTTCTTTCAGATAATCAATATTACTTTAGCTTCACTAGGTCAACTGAAGTATTAAGAATTTTTGCTGAAACAGTTTTTCAAGATTACGATAAGAATAGTGAAACACGGGATGTACCTTTTGATATCTTGAAGGCATCTGAATGGTTTTGTCATACTAGTCTTTTTAAATAGTTTAACGTTTATGGTAATTCCAGACAAATTTTTGAACTGATTTAGTCATGATTATCAATTCGAGTAAAGAAGATTATCTTAAATAGCCACACTTCTAGATATATTTGCATTAATTCAGGTGTTGTCCAGGATCTTATAGTTAGAAATATCTCATTGCTAACTTTTACCAACAAAATTCTTGATGTAATCAGTTCTTAAATCGGTATATATGCTGACTAGAGAACCATTTACTAGGTTAGATAAGGTCAAATTAATATCCGATCTAAAAATAAGTGCTTGCAATCTGTAGTTCAATAGAGAAAGAAATGGTTTGTTAATTGTAAAGTTACAAATCCGAAAATACTTTGACCACCATTGCTGAAGATATGTTACTCATTGCGCTTTCTATTACTAACGTTTCCGCTTACAATATTTTAAATGTTGATATTGAATTGGCAGGTATCCTTTGATTAACTATGCAGTTTGTAACTAGACATAATTACCTTACCATATTGTTAAGGTTACAAACCGTTATGGCTTAGAAACTTACTGGTACATCGGGACTGGTGCTCCTACTACATAGAAAGAGATTCTGAATTGAATCTGCAACGTAAGGGATCCTTATCTGACAACATGGTTTCATTCGGCTTTCCTAACGCTGCGACCACTCGTCCCATTTATTCACCTTAAATTCTTTGATAAATCAGATTCAAGATTTAACGGAAACGTATTTCTGAGTAAATCAAAATGTATCAGGGAACTTTTTGATAAGTGACACCCAAAGATAACTAGTAATATAAAACTGAATAAAATATAATTGTACTCTATTTTGATGAAAAATCAAACAAACAAACAACGGAAATGATTTAAGGCTCAACATAATAGTACCACCGGCACCACACAGACGGTCACTGTCCTGCTAGAGCGATATTTAAGCTTCTTCTTGCAGTAATAGTAGCAAAATTATACAAAAATTTATAACTTACATCCACAAATACCAACGTCGAGAAAGAGGTAATTATGGCACTTTTTACTATGATAGCAGTTATATCTTATATTGACACGTTCTAGGAGATATTTTCCAAAATTGTTATGTCAAATCCAAAGGCCCATATCGCAGATGATGGTAAAATATTGAAAAAACAGAGCCACTTTTAATAATATAGATTAGATATTTTATCACGTACAAAAAGAATCTGCACTCGCTTAATCATGCAAGAGAACAATTGTTGATTTAAATCATTATGACTGGTGCAAAACACAAAAGAGCAACACGTTGTATGTAGTTGTTTTTTTTATGACATGAACTATTATATTGAAAAAATTACAATGTCTACCTACTACAAGGAAAGCTGCTTGAATATAATATATATAATGCAAGACAGTTTACTTGTACATTCTATCATTTGTCTGTAAGTTGAAAATTGATATCACATCTATTTTTAATGTCTTTTGTATAAATCTAGAGATCCGCGAACGAAATCAAAATGATTTGCAAATCTACTGGTCCTGACCGGCCATCTCAGCTTCACTCGTTTTGCACCGTTGTTACTTAACATTTCTGGTCCTTTTCAGTTAATATATTAATGGTAATTTTTTGAATCAGCCCTTAACCTCTGTACCTCGTCTTGATGAATTTAAGCGCAGTCCTATATTGGCAGTTTTGTTTCATATATTCATTTTCCATATTAGTAGATGTAATCTCATGCGCTTAACAGTTTATTTTCTGAAATTATCGTTGAGAAAAGGTTTTTTGGCTTCTTGATATTCTGTTAACTACAATCTTTAAATATGTATATGCAACGTTAGTCGCAATAGCATTTTTCCTTGAATCCTATTTGTGAAGAAACCTCTCTGTTTCTTCCACTCTCACTAATCTGTTGAGAATGAGTGTTTTATAGCTTTCTTTGAAGTGGAATGGTTAAAAATAATATTGCATATATCAGATGAAGTCGAGTGCATGTATCATGCGTTAAAATGTGCTTAGTGATACATATGACCAGTGTCTGACTGAAAATAAACGGTCAGCACAATTTTGTCAGCCAGTGTTATGAATACCTTTCTTAAATAGACGTCATGACGGTACACAGTAACATATATTTCAACAAACTGATACTAGCTCTCATATTTTGATGCATAACATAATTTTTTAAAAGAAAATGACTACCTTACATTTCGAAAATTGGCCAACCAATTTCTTGATTTAAATGTTTATATCTGGGAGAATACTTGAAATCTAGTAAAAGAGAACTTGATGGGCAGATTTTAAGAGACTGTTGATAAAATTGGGTAAGTATCTAAGTCTGAATAGAAAAATATTAATAATTGCTTTATTTTAAATATGATGTTCTTATAATTATCATGTATATTTAAAACTTTATATTCATAACTAACGAAAAAATATAATATAGGCCATTTTATGCAAAAGGGATACAAAAATATTTGATGTAATATGCATTACTTTAAAAACTTACATAATGTAATATTTTTATCAATATACACTGCACAAAATATTGGCTCATCATCATTCTTTGGAAGTGATGTCAGACTACATACATATATATATATATATATATATATATATATATATATATATATATATATAAAGATATTTTTGAGAACAATATTCCTTGATTTGTCGTTGATGTCATTTTAAATTTAGAGCTAATTCCAGAAAGGCATTTTTAAATTATATAAACTTTAATTCACTTGACATTATTGCCTATAGAGCTTTTACTCAGGTGTATATATATATATATATAGAGAGAGAGAGAGAGAAAGAGAGAGAGAGAGAGAGAGAACGAGAGAGAAGATAACGCTCATCGACTATTTTTTTAAAATATTTTGACCGATTGCAATACAGTCATTCATTTACAATATTTTTTCTGTTTACCCATCTCTCGTCCAGCGGTATTCTTTCTGCGTTTTTGTTCAGCCAGTGGAAACAGTTGTAGATATCCAATTATTTCGTTATAGCATTTTGATGAATAGTATGTAATAAATGTCCCTTTAAGTAGAAGGGATGAATTAGTTGCTTCATTAATAATTTCTTCCGAGCATAGCTTGAATATAAATACGCTGAGAAGGAAGAACGTAATAGAAATACCGAACGAACCCAGGAAAGCCACTTAGCGGACAAGAAAATATAAACGAATGAAAAAGGACGAGTGCAAAGAAGACCACTAAACTCAGGCAGAATACATTATAGACGGTGTCATATATATAGACCTATATTTTATAAACAAGATAGCCATTTAATGAAGTGTTCGATCATATGTCACTGCACTTAATCCGACGGTTTATTTTTTAAAAAATAGAAATGTTTCTATTGAGAAGTATATGAAAATACGTTCTCATCATTTATAAATTTTCAAAAAGGCATGAAGAATATACTAACCTTTTAAATTACAATAATTGTAAGGTTTATTGACTTGCTAACAAGATTAACGGTTTAAATTAAATATGAAATTAAACTAATTCAAGTTTATAAAAATATTCAAAATGACGACGAAGATTTAATAGATTTCGCGGGATAGCATATATATATATATTTTTTTTTTTATATATATATATATTTTTATATATATTTGATATATATTTTCATTTGAATGATACGTCAAATATCGTAATAAATATTGTGTAACTGAACATTGACAAAAATTGAGAAACATTGTTTTATGTAATTTTACTCCTAATTTTTGAATTTGACTGTGCTGAAAAAGTACTTAACACCTATACAAATAATACAGGAAGAATATATTTAAAAATTAGTTTTAGTTATTTTAATATATGTTTTACTATAACCATTCACATGTTGTCATCACTTTAGGTATTAAACAAGAACGTCATTCAATCGTCACATAGGTCTGATTCACTGGAAACTGTCCAACTGCTTAAACTTATTAAAATGGTTAAAACGAAAAAATATTGATCAATACTTAAATTTTCATGTGTGTATATTGGAAGCTGTTTTCCGACAGTGGGAACAACGATAAGACTGAAAATTTTCAATGGCGTAGTCGTCTGTGTAAGTTTAACAAGGCTGCTGAATGTGCTTTAAATGTGAAGAAACAAACATCATTGTCTGAAAGCGAAATACAGAAAGATCTAAATAATGCCGGAATTGAAGTAATTAGATTTAAGGGATAACTGAATCGTACAGGCCTGTATTCTAGATCACGAGGAAAGACTCTACTATTAAAACGTAAAGATGTACAATTCCGTTTGAAATTTGTTAAAAAGTATGAACATGAATCACATGAATTCTGGAAGAAAATTATTTGGCCAAATGAAACAAAAATTTAGGTTATCGGAAGAAACATATTTAGACAATTATGGAAAAAAAGAAACTGAATGCAACCCAGTAAAGAACATCTCAACAGTCAAGTATGGCAGAGTGGAAGTGTAATGATTTGTGGTTTGTTCTTCGTATAACCGTATAGGAGAAACAGAAATAATTAAGGGAAAAACGAAAGCAGCAAAATACAAGCAAATCTTATAAAGACATCTATTAAAAGTACAACAGCTTTGGGGCTTGACCGAGATTTTGTATTCCAAGAGGACAATGATCCAAAGCACAGATCAAAAACAACTCAACACTGGTTCAATGAAAATATAATTGATGTTCTGGAAAGGCCTTGCCAGTTCCCGTATCTGAGTCTAATAGAAAATTTATAGAAAATATTGGAGTTGAGTGTACACGCAATAGATCTAACAGATATGTTGGAAAGGAAAAAAGTCTGAATGTGAATGTGTGAAACCGCCAATATCTTCATACAAGAAGATTGTTGAAAACTACAGAAAACGAATAGAAGTTGTAAGGTAGAAGAAATGATATGCTAATAATATTAACAAATCGTGTTAAATATTTTTGAATTTCATTGCCAATAAAAGTATATGAAACTGCGTTTATTTCAATTTTATTTCAATATTTATTTATTCATTGAATTATTTGAAGAAAATATCATTAAACATGAACGATGATTTTTGTAAAATTTTTAAAAACAGATGGGTAAAATTATTTTCCCACATATATATATATATATATATATATGTGTGTGTGTGTGTGTGTGTGTGTGTGTGTGTGTGTGTGTGTGTGTGAAAGTGTGTGTGTGTGTAATATGCACCTAATGAATGAATATCCGAGTCGGGCTATACATGTAGGATAATATGTATATTTAATAATATTAATAAAAAAATAATACTATATATATATATATATATATATATATATATATATGTATCCGGTGCAATGACATGTCAGTGCTATTGTAATTTTGCACAATTTGAAAGGCAATTATCTGTCGCATTGTATTTGTACGTATGCAAACTTTTGAGATAAATTATTTCTGAAATGTGAAAATATGTACTTAACAAATAGGAAAACACACATATACATATATATATGGATATGTTTATATATATATATATATATATATATATATATGTGGAGATGTTTATATATATATATACAAATATAAATATATATATATATATTTCTCTACTGTATATAAGAAATAATATTTAGCTATACTATATTTTACGTTCAAAGAATTCATATCTTTAAGACTAAGATTTACCTTGCGACATACATGAAGTACAATAGTCCTCATTCTTTTGTATTTCATGTTAAGAAGGAAGATGCATCAGATATTTCCTTCCGGAGGATCACTATTTTGTAGAAGGTATTCGGCTGTGTTAGCTTTCGAGAGAATTATAACCTTTAGTTTGAAACTAAAACTTTATACATATTTATTTACAAGTACAACAAATTTAATTCGTGATAATATTTAAAGTATATCAGAAAGCGTACTAATGTACCAAAGTTTGCATAATTATTATAAAATTTCTGTTTTGAAAGGAAAATATGAGAACGGATAAAAAATTATACGAAAAACGTATGTAATATTTTGTCTCTCATTTAAATGAAACTTTCATTAAAGAAATTGTTGCCCAAATACAATATATATATATATATATATATATATATATATATATATATATATATATATATATTGTATTTTTATGTACGCATTGCTCATCCAGTAATGAATTAGTGCAATCTGGCTATTGGGCGTCTATAATGATAATATACACCCTAAAAGGTCTGCCATCTTCTAATGAGCGTCCATTTTCGTCGGGTTTCAATCCTGGGTTAAAAGCAATCGGAGTCAAATCGTACTGATGTGCTTTGATACAGCGAAACAGATCTGTCTGCAGATGACTATATATATATATATATATATATATATATATATATATATATATATATATATAGGCAGCTGTCCCTTTTTTATTAAGGTTTCAAAAATAATGGCAAACAAGGTGTGATGATTAAGATTTTATAGACTTTTTCATGTGATGTTATTATTTCTTTCCAAGTAGTGGACATAAATTATATAGAGATTTTCCAAATATTCTGTTTATCCATGCGATTTTAGCTATACGTTCGGCTACTTTTGAGGGTAGATGTTATTTTACCTGCAACTGAATAAAAATAGTGTGATGTGCATTTAGTGCAGTAGTATGTGTTATGTACCGAGCACGGTAAGTATTTTGCTATTATGTTCGAAATTGTCGTTATTTTAGTGTTGCCTTTTTAGATTGTATCTACAAGACTTTCCTTATTTTTAGTCTTTTTTGCATGTAGATGCCTTGATGCTATTTGTGTTGTCACTTATTATGTTTCGAAAGTGTTTTGTAATTTTCCGTGAGTGAACTCCGTTGAGAGAAATCTAATGTCAATGTTCGAGTTAGGTTCGTAGTGGTATAGGCTGATATAATTATTTGCAAAATTAGGATCAAGAAGGCAGTTCATTAAAGTACATGGGAATTCATAAATAATGTTTGTTCGTTTAAAAAAAACACAAAACAAAATCAACAAACTATCAGAAATTACTGTAATAAACAGTCAAAATCAGCTACAGCTGCTTAGAAATTTTGGAAAAAATAAAAACCAAACAAAACAAGAAAATTTTTAATAAATCCAATGACAGCTTCACATTTGTCTATTTTTCTGAGATGAGGTAGTATTGATAGTATTTAAGTTATTCGAGCTATTGTCCTCATTTTTGCTGTCATCTGTACGACGTTTCGGCCGAAATTCCCAGCATCTGAAGAAGGCCGGGGTGTACAACGACCGTAACGTCATACTAATATCAATAAAGATGAGGACAATAATCCGAATTATGTAAATATTGTAAACATCTACACAACCCAGCTATACAATGCGAACAAATGTAACCACCGAAAAAAGACACGTTTTCATGTTAAGTTTAATGTCTCATAGACAACATAATATACAAAGCTATCGTGACAAAAACAAATATAAAAAATACAAACGGAATGATTTATATAAGAGAAACAGAAAAACCACAATACATCATTCAAAAGTAAAATACAAAAGCACAAGTTTATCAAAATATGTATGAAACCAGAAAAAAAATAAATTGCCACAAAAATAGAATGGGTAATAGTAAAAAGACACCCCAACACAGCAGTAATAGCAAATGTTGTAAATTATGACTGGAAAAGAAGTTAGCAATGATATTCTTAAAGACTAATCTAAATTTTTAAAAAATTAATAGGATCAATATGAACATAAATAAAAAAATAAAAAATAAAAATGTAAAAATTTGAATTAAAATACGACACCAGGAACATATAAAGAAAAATTAATAAAAACAAAATATACAAATAATGTAAGTAATGAAAAGTAAAACAAAGTAAGAAAATTATACAATAAACACTAAAAGAAAAGTAAGAATAAAATAAAAAGATAAAATAAAAATTAATAAACATGCGTAAAGCCACAAAATTAAATACAATAAGAACCGATTATTTCCCAGAAAAATATACAGTCCCGAAGAAATTTATATCAACACAATACGAAAAAGGTTTACCCCTCATAAATAGTTCAACAATATAAAAAAAACTGTTGTGACCCATTCACAAAGTTGATTTGTTCTGTAAGGGCCAGAAATAAAGACACAAAAGACAGTAGTGTAATCATATGCAATGATATATATATATATATATATATATATATATATATATATATATTTCTTTGATAACATTTTTGTTCTTTTCACAGCTATCTCTCACTGAAGAAGTTTGTCAATATTATTGGTATCTTTATTGTATCTGTTTATCTCTCTTAATCTATTCTCAATTATCTATCTATTATATTTTTGATCATTGGTGTCTATCCATTCTTTCTATTCACACCTATCTATCCCTATATCGATCTATCTATTTATCTATCTATCTACGTTGTTCTAATGAAAGACATCTATTTTAGATTTGTATGATTTTGCTTAATGATTAAGAACTTGAGGCAAAATATAAACATATAGTATTTGCAAAATTTTGACTACTATTATATGTAATTACAGCAACAATCATAGGTTTAACTGGTAAAATATTGTGCACTTGATAGATATGCAGTCTTCACCTAAATTCAATGCATTTTTTACATATCATTTTTCCCAAGGAGAACGTAACAAAATTAATTCTTTACACGGATTTAAAGGTAATTCGAACTTAAATATGGCTTATACGATTAAACGGTACTTTAAACATAGAATACAAGATTACAAGCGGTTTGTATTTTCCTAGTCTCACTTAACCAACTATCACAGCAGATATATTTTAGATATAAAAATATAACTGCTTAGTGCAGTAATGAATGAAAAGTCTTATGATAGATGTAACAAATTTTAAATTAATAAAGTGAATAGTCAGTGATAAATTCATCGAAACGTTTGCTTAACATTTTCAGCTTATTTTAGTCGATTTCTTGCATTAATCTATATGTATAGGTTTTATAATTCTTGATATATTTGTTTCATTACATACGTAGGCATTGTGGTGAATGAAAGATTAGCTTAATAAATATGTTTTGTGATATCAAGGCTGAATAAAAATATCTATATCTTAAGTTCAGCGTTTAATATTAAGCACGTAGACATAAAAAAAATCTCTAAAGGCCTCTTTCTAACATGGTCTAAGTGTTGGGGACCATTCTACGCAAAAAAGCGCCATCGATGACACTTGCAATTAATTATAAGCGCTGCTTATTTTATTTTTCCTGGATATTGCTTTGCAAATCGACTAAAGACAATTGATTTCCCAGAGGTGAAAGGACATTGCGAGTGTTAAGGTAAGAGAAATCACCATCCACTTCAAATTCGACAAAATCTAAAACAAGAAAATCACAAGTTTTCATTGATTTTCAAGAAAGAATATATATATATATATATATATATATATATATATATATATATTGATCACTAATTATATATATATATTGAATTAATCAATAAACACTACGCAAAAAAATCAGCATTATGCAACATTTTCAATATGTATTTAATCACATTAAGTTATAACTGTACAAGTAATTTAGAAAATTAAATAAGAATAATCAAATGGTCAGAAATCAAAATATAAACGTACGAAATAAGAACACTAATAAGGATTGTAACTATACGTACAAAGACAAAATTAAAGGTCTTTGTAAAAGTGAAAGGATTATTTACAAAGCTGATGTATATGATACCGATGTAACAAAAACATATTTGGGGTCTAAAATGTATTTATAACAACATGGAATAATCATAAATGTACATTTTTAATGTGATACCTTAAAAATTGTACTAAAGTTGCTAGCCAAGTAAAGAAATTAAAATTGAAAAATAGAAAAAACTCCCTGATTTCAATTGGACCTTAAAGAAAATAGCGAACAATCAAAGGTGGATATATATATATATATATATATATATTCTGTAACAGGAGGAAACGGTAACCATTATGTTTTTCCCAGATAAAAAAGAATAGTAAATGAAAGAACAGAAATAAAATCCGTATGCAATTACACCTATAAAAACATACTAGGATCAAACAAAAATAGATTAGTGTTCTATGTTACTGAAATGATTCTTCTGTAATTTTGACATTTTCGTTTGTTTAAAAAATTCTAGCTGCGCTTTTGTAAAAAAATTGCTGTTCCTACGTTTAAAACGTAAATTAAACACAGTTCCAAATAAAACATATTCAAATATTTTACAATATAATAGTATTGAGTATTTTCAAATACGACTGTGTACTGGTCTGATTTACTTATGACACAAAAAACAACTATATATATATATATATATATATATATAGATATATATATATATATGAAGAAAATGTACATATAAATAATACTACTGAATGATAATTCACAATAATGTTCCACTCGAAGAAACCAAAAATTGCCCCCGGCAGCAAAAAGAATTAGACGTCTTTGAGAAAGACTTAACAAACCACGTAAGAAATATAATAGTCCTTGAAAGAAGACGTATTTCAAAAGAAACTGAATAAATATATAACTAAAATAAACAATTTTACAAATGTATTTATCGCAGCTAGAATAAACTGGAATAAAAATAGATTAAGAAGATTGCCACATCAGCTGTCCTGAAGCTTCGATTACCACAAGATTCCTGCCATTATTCTAGAGAAATAACCTCAAACATTTGTACGCAAAATATGTACAAAACAGTAGGTGTCGGGATTTTTATTTTAGGGGATTTATGATGAATTGTTGTAATTAGATTAAGATTTTCCACAAATCAAGCAACCAATATAATATAATTTTATTATTGTCAGTTGAATCTGATATTCTGTCATCATTTCAGAGCATATGATATAAAGGATGGTGAAAAGAATGTTATTAAATTTAATTGATTTAAAGATTTTGGTCATCAAAACAATCGCTCGCTCGACAAAACGTTAAAGATACGGGAGGAATTAAACTCTAGTCATTAAAGTAACAGTTTTCGAATAGGGCGGTGTTGAACGCTGAATAATTCACTTAGTACAAAAGGTGTGTAGAGAAAATCCACTAGATTACGAGGGTTACCTACCAGAAAAAGAGCTGCTAAAATTTTCATAATAATAATAGCAATACTGACCATTTCCTTTTAAATAATCATTCGGCATTCAATGATCGATGGACCAGTGGTTCACTTTTTTGAAAAGTATAAAATAGTTCCTTATAACTTATACTAAACATAATGAATCCATACAGCAAGTATTTGAATCGTTTAGTATTTAGTAATCCTCGAGAAGAAATGTAGGGAAGCCGTTTTTTATTACTACATTCCTGTCCCTTCAGGGTGTGGTTGATCATGGCTGACCACCAGTTCTTATCATTAGAATTTTAAGCATTAGTTTCGTCATTATGTTTATCCAATCCCTGTTCTATCATCTATTTATAACAGTTTGTTTCTTACTGTATATGTTGTTTTGTTCTGCGTATCTTACCTTTAATATGTGAAAAAATGTCCAAAACCGCTTTCTTAATTATATGTTCAAAAATTTCAAGTGTCTTTTTCGGGTTATAATTATAGGGGTTGTTCACTTTTCTGACTGTTATTTCTCAGCAACGTTTATGTAAAATTACGTTTCCATTGCTTCGAGTCACTTTTTCATCTGTTTAAGATATTGTCTAACATGCGCTGCGTTAGATAAATACTGATATTAAATAGCAGTTCAATTTGACTTTGTTTAGAATGAAACATTTCTTTATCTGAAAACTTTATGTTCAATTCGACTTTGTTTAAAATGAAATATTTCTTTATCTGAAAACTTTATGTTTTTGAAGATATCATCTGCTATTGCTACGAGCCGTTGCTCTTCGTTTAGCACTTTGCAGATGTAAGAAATTCTATTCTTGGTTGATTGTGACGTTTCTATTTCTAATAGCGGATCATTGTCTAGACCTCCTTGTTAGAGACGACTCAACTTCTCTTAAAATTCATAATTACTAATTACACGTGTACACACGAAAATACATATATCAGCATTCGCTTGATTTTGAGAATAATCTTTGCACTTTCTCATATCACAATCTGCATCCGCATCGTTGTTGAACTTTATATTTGGCTTGACTTCTATTGATTATTTTTTATAATCATATCACCCTAAGCAAGGTATTTTACTGCCACTGATGTACAGGGGGTTATATAGGAGGAATGTTATCAGAAAGAGTAACAGGTTTTAGGAGGTGTCGGGAAGTGTGTAAGAGAAGGATGAAAATTCTGATGAGAGTGAAGTGGACGAAGAAAGGAGAATGAGAGAGAGGATGCAGGTTAGTGAGACAGGAGATGACTATCAACATTATATTTAAATTCGTGGAGATTGTTACTGTCGAGAAATCAAGTAAACGGAAGGGAATTCCACAGGCGGGGAAGTGCAAGAAAAGAAGCTGCTGGAGTAGTATTTGAGTTTACATTTTATTGGTTTCACAGTAATAGAGTGGGACCAAGTTCCTAATCGTGTGGCTCCAGTAAATAGGGGGTACTAGTGAGCTACTTTAATCGGAGCAGAAGCAGTGAAATTATTTGTAGAAAAAAAAAGCAGAGAAGTCACATTGCGCCTGTGAGAAAGTGACTGTATCCTAGCTGCCAAATCGGGATCGATCACATTATAGATTCTCCGTTGGATTTTGTCAAGGACCCCAGATTCATAGACGGGCAGCCAACAATAGCGGCGGATTCAATGGACGGGTGGATGGTAGATTTATATATGTTCAGGATTGTTTCAGACGGGAAAACCTTCCTGGCCCTACAGAGATTACCTACCTTGAAATTTTCATAAACGTTTCATTAAATTCCGACTGTGAAAATCTACAAAGAATTGCATATTTTTTATTTTTCCTTTCAGGCTAATCACCTTTGATGTTCCCAATTAATATTTTGTTATTTTCATGAATTATTTTGATTAAGAACTTTATTATCACTCGCAGATTATTACTTCCGTTTTCCCTAAAACGCAGCTTTAATTCGATCTACCGGATCCATCTCAGCCACATAACCTGAGGTTTAATCTGTCTATAATCTTCATGGCAAACACCGCATTTATTTCGGGAATAAGTTTTCTGTCACTTTATAGACACCATAAACTAATATTGTTGTTTACCCACGCTCAAAATACTTATTCAGAAATCGAATAACGATGTTAAAAAAAGATATTTCTGACGGTAAGCTGAAAAAAATGATTATAGATGAACGTAATCATAATGAAAATTTTCCACGTGATCTTCTGGATGTAAGTTTTGCAAAACCATAGGAATTATGCACTGACAAATGTTTGCCTCTTATTGTGAACTTTGATAGCTAACTGCTGAGAAAATGGATTACATATGTCAGATTTGAGGCCTTTTACAGTTTGGGAAATTTGGAATTTGAAAAAAGTCTTATCCGACATGTGGTAGGCTAGACCGACCGTCCTTTACGCCAGCAACAATATTTGCACTGAAATTAAATACATATTAAATATCTGGTGAATTTCTGAAATATTAGCTTTTAAACGCAAATTATTAGCTAAGATAAGGAGTAATGAAAAGATAAGGAACTGAAACTCAGATAAAACGTCATTCGTTTAAAAATGCGAATGATTTCGAAATTAAGTTTGATATAAAATTATATAAAGATATTTATGGTGGGTTTTGCATAGTAGATTCTTATTGTTCATTTTTCTTGTTTTGGTTCTTTTTCTTGTTTATAGGATAGCTTTTTTAAAAACATTCAAATTTATAAGCCATTTCTTGTCCAGTGATGGTAAGGTTTTACGCAAACAGCTAACAGGTTTACACTCACGGGCCTATCGGTTATACTATTAATACAGGATTATGTAATTGTGACCTAAGCATAAATACCTTGATGGCAACTGATAGCATCGAGAAGTGCGTTGATGAAAATAAGAAACAAGGCACGCACGAAGATAGAGACTAGAGAAACACCCGCTCAGACACAAAAAATTCACAAGATATAACGAATTAACGTAGTTCCTCTGTGATTTCTAACCGCCCTAACCTAGTTTCTCTGTGACTTTGGTATAAGTTTTTTATGGTATTTGTTCTGATGAAGTGTCCACCATATTATATAGACATTATTAATTTAGGAGCAGAGCTACATTGGCGGAAAGATATCACAACTTCAGTTCAAATGGTTAGATGGTATCGTAAGTTCTATGTTGATAATTGTTTCTATCAAACTTCTTTTGCTAACTTCAATCTTCAAACCTTTAATTACATTATCATTAGTTATCTTATGTCTTTGTAATACTTATTCTTTTATTGTCGTCTCTCTCTCTTTAATGGTAGTTATTTTTCATATTCCGTAAAATTTATTAACACCTTGCGTTCCAGTAACTTGATTATTTGACTTGGCTTGAAATGTTTTTATTTAAAAAAAATACAAGTTACTTTGAAGAATTATTTGAATACACAAGTAGCAGATTTCATGAAAGTATCAATACCGTTAATAATGAGATTAAATTAATGGGTTCCATTTCTCACGGATTTAGCATAATTGCTTCATAGTCAGCCTGTGAACTACTTAGTTCACTATCATAATACTTTTTTCAGCTGTTTTTTTTAAATATATCTATTTTAAATTTAGATAATGATCTTCGAATTTATGCAAGGAAAACTTTCCACTTACATTAAAATGGGATTAAACTTTAAACTAATCTCCATGTATTTTATCAAAAACTTTCACTCGGTAACTCAGATTCCGCCATTATATTTATTAAACTTATTTATAGACATTTAGATTCTTTTTATGTGGTGAATAAAGCGGAATATAGATGAGAGAAAAATAACTTAATTTAAAGATAATTTGAAATCTGACGCGTTTTGTCGGACATAATGTCGTATCGATACCAGAAAAACTGTTATTGAATCACTGAAAATACCACTTTTAAACAGCACAGCTGAATAACATATCACCTATTATTAATCAACGTGAAAATATTTTCAACAGTCAGAGGTTTACTGGGAATTTTTATATATTTTTGTAACACGGAGACAGACAATGTAAATTGCATACCTTAAAATTATCCGCCTTGAATATTAGAAGTGAATTTATTTTATCTAGTTCACCCCATGCAATGTAGTTAATCCTCTGAAGCCACGGATTACTGGCTGTGTAAGTGTTACAACCAAACACTGAGGAACGAGTACAAAATAATTCTAATCAAGGGGATTACTATTTGCATTTATATTTTTGATATTACACTCACATTTTTCAGTATAAATTTGGCTGGAAAACATGGGAACGGAAAAAAAGATTTCACGAGTAATAAATGAGTGAGAATAAGCTTTAGCATAAACTTTACCATTATATCTAATCAATACAACTGTAAATTGATGAGACGTCTTTACTACGCTGGTACTTCGTTCAAATTCAAAGAGATTAGTCACCATACCTAAGAACTCATACAAACAATTATCATGGAAGTATTTATAGAATAAGAAAAGGAAGTTAAATTTTCAGGAGCAGGAGAATTACGGAAGCCGAAAAGACAGGTTATGATTAACAATATTGATGATTCTTCTTTGGATTTTATCAAGGATCTCTATATACACAGAAGACAGAGTTCAATTTTTGGGTTGGCAGTGCTTTTCTCTTACTATGCGGCCATTTCTCAATCCAATCGTCTAGATTTGGATCGTGTATCCGAGTTTAATGTCTGGGGGGAGCTTGAGAGATATCTGTAGTTCAAAGATCGGGGTCTCCTTCAGAGAGCATACGTTCATAGTGATAGATGAAAAGACAAATGTCTTCCTCTTCTTTTTTTTCGTCTTCTTTTTCTTCTTCTATATCCCTTGTGCTTTCAGGACGTAAGCGTTCATAACCTTCTACGTTTATATATCCTTGGTAGCTCTTAGCCTGCTTCCTTCTGTTAAAACATGCAAACCTCACTACTGTCTATTTTTTACGCTATCTTGTCTGTTAGATGTGCGTTGTGGTGCATGGATATCGGCTCGGAACGAGAAATCGGTCAGCCGGGTTCGAATTCGAGTTAAATTCATTGCATTCACTTACTCTTGGGAAAGATATGAATCCCTCTCTTCTCTCCAGTTATGCGTTAAATGACAGGAAAGATTGGGTTCTATAGACTTGGTTGGCAACAAGTCTACCGCAGAAAACAATGGCGAACTACTGAAGGATAATCTTTTACCCAGTCAGTCATGTCTCTTTCGAGACATGATCGACCAAGCGTGTTTCACGTATGGAACTGCTGGTCTGTTAGAATAAGACCTCCTTCTTGATTGCATGTCCCAAGAACTTTAGCTGTCTCTTTCTTATACTCAGTATTAATTTCCTTTCGGTTCCACCATTTCCACAACCTCATTATTGTTCACGTGCTCTATCTATGATATCCGCATCCTTTAGTAGAACGACATTTCAGTTGCTTAAAGTTTTTCTTTCGTCTTCGATGAGATTGTCCAGCATTAACTGCTATATTGAAGAACTGACATCACATAGCAAGCCAGTATATTCTTCTTTGATTTAGTGAAATTTGTATGCCTCTTAATACGCTGCTCAACTTCTGGAATGCGTCTTTAGTCTTGCTAATTCGCCTACTGTTGCTGTGTCCCACTTTCTGTCTTTTAATAGAAAACCTCCCAGGCATTAAATTTTTGTACCTACTTGATTGTAGTATGCACACAGTGTATTTTACAATTTGAGCTGCTATTTTTGCTGCTGATCATGAACATGGTTTCCTTGCTGGTTATTTGTATACTTTTCTTGTCACTCTCTGCAGCTACCTTCTGTAGGAAGTCTTGTAGTTTCCTTTCCGTGACTGCTATCAACACTGTAACATCTGAGTACATAATGTTCTTCAGATTCTGCCCTCCGATGTCTAATTCTAGCATAACCGCTGGAATCCTTAATAGAGACTCATAAGACCTTAAAATTTTCTTTTTTTTAATCGGGATTTTTCCACAGATATGTTGCTAGAGAAATGTCAGATTATATATCACTTGCCAAACTGGTAGTATCTAATATTTAACGGTGACCTATGATTTAGAATCAGTACTATCATACCAGATTATACGCGCGTTGAAAGACTGTAAATATATAACATTTCCTTAACCTAGAAGATAGGTTTATTTTATAATACACCTTGTTTGCATATATGAACACAACAACTCTTGATTTATCTATTCTTTAAATGGTAATGACAACGCAAGTGTTGTCTTATTTCAATTTTTCAAGATTAAAATTTATATAGATGATTTTAAAAAATCAATTTATTAATCAATGATGACGGAAGAATTATCCATAATATTAACACCATAAAGATATTTCTCCATTAATCGCAGTTCAGAATTAATTGTAATTATTGATACATATCAACACACTCATACACACTCACACACACACACACATTGCTAGTATTATGTACATAAATATATATATATGTAAGAATTTCTATATTTTCTCTTTATATATATATATATATATATATATATATTAATTAAAAAAGGATTAATTCAATGATGTTGGATGATCATTTCGATATGAAAATCCCCACGAGGGATAACACATCACCTCACCAACAGAAAAACCTTTCAGAAACTGGAGAAAAATCAGTCTAATTTTCCTTTTTAAATAGATTTGCAAAGAAATTAAAAAAGAAAAAGAAAAAGAAAAAATAAAACAAAATAAAATCAAATAAAGGAGAAAAGAAAAAAATTGACATCGTCTGTGTTCGCAAAAAAGGAAAGAGAATTGTAACTTAAAATTAACGGACGGCGTGTTGAATTGATGTAAGGTTAAGCTACACGGAAAAAAGGTAGGAGATAAGAGAGATAAAGGAAGGGAGGGAAAAAGATAAGAAAAGAAAGAAAAAAAATTATATATGACAGACGCTGGACATATTCAAAAACCTAACTTTCCAAAAACGTTGAACTATTAGAAAAAGGCCTCTATTTTTAAATGGAATAAAAAGATATATGATTTAAAACAATTTTTAAAAAATATTAGGTCATTTGATTTAAACTAAATAAAGACACCGTTAGGTAAATAAAAAAAAATCATTTACAATTATACATGCATATAGAAGTACACACATTGTGCGTGTGTGTGTATGTGTATGTATGTATGTGTGTACTTCTATATGTATGTATAATTGTAAATGATTTTTTTTTTTTTTTACCTAGCGGTGTCTTTAGTTAGTTTAAATCAAATGACCTAATTTTTAAAAAAATTATTTTAAATCCTATATCCTTATGTCACTTTTTCTTTTCTTGTTTATTTGATTTTATTTTGTTTTATCTTTTTCTTTTTCTTTTTCTTTTTCCTTTTCTTTTTTAATTTCTTTGCAAAGCTATTTAAAAAGGAAAATTGGACTGATTTTTCTACAGTTTCTGAAAGTTTTTTTTCTGTTGCTGATGTGTTATCCCTCGTGGGGATTTTTATATCGAAATGATCACCAACATCATTGTATTCATCCTTTTTTAATTTATATTTGCTCTGTAATATTTTATTACATAGAGCTCTCTTCCTGTATCATGTTTTAATATTAAAATAAAATTTTTAATATTAATTAGGATCGGGTTTTTGGAATTTACCTTCCTGCTTTTTCCGCTTGGATTAAAGTATTTGAATATATATACATATTTAACAAAATTACATGAATATGATAGAATATCATTAGAATAAATTTGTTTTAGCACTTCTTCTGTTTTGTCAAGTTATATTTTTTAAGCATTCTGTTTTTGTATACAAAATTTCAATGCATCCGTACCTACCCTATAATTATATATATGTGCGTGTGCGTGTGCGTGTGTGTGTGTGTGTGTGTGTTGTTTTTGATGTTAAGTAGAAAACGTGTGTATTTTGAGACGGTAAAATTTAAGTTTATCACCTTCATATCAATAATCTTTTAGAAAACGTACTCTCGACACTACAAACAGAAATATAAAAACGTTATGAGAAGATTATGTTGCGTCAATTTTCAATGCAGTGTATTCTTTATTTTAAATATCTTACTGGAAAAATTTAGCATCTTTCCTGGACATCAAGAAGTCTTTCCGCTAAGAAATTATGATCTACGTTTTCTAATGTTAACTATTTTTAAAACTATAACTCTGTGTATGATAAATTTTTCTCTTAGGATTTGTTTATATTTAGAAATCTTTGATATGGCTTTTTAGGATCTAATTCAAGTAATCATGTAACCTTCGCTTCAATGACGTTAAGTTGATAACATTTCAAATATAAATTGTCTATTTACAATAAGACATTCATTAGAAAATACATTCATTCAAACAGGAGGTGTCTTAAAATAGATTTCAATGGAGACACCATCCTTTTTCATTTTGTAATCTTTACCTTTTATTCAGGTTTGATTCCAGATAAAAATTGTCATTAAGCATCGCAGCACAGATATCAATTTAAAATATAATCAGTTGTATGTATATTTGAATGCGTGCTTGCTAATAATCATTTATAAACCTACAATATATTTCTTCAATTTATTTTTAAATGAAAAAATAATCATAATATTTATCAAATAATCTCCACAAGTTTACACGAGATTTCATAATTGTCTGACATTTTTCATTTAAAAAAAAAATATTTTTTCTTTTTCATACTATGCACAAGAAGAATGTTTTATTCTAATGGCTTCTTAAAAATGTCATCAAATTCTATGTTAGTTTTGGCACAGGTTTGCGTGTGCATATAGTAAATGGCAAAAACACATGTAAATTTATAACACACAACACATATATCCAAATATATATTATATAATCACATGCAAATGGGAGTAGATAGACTAAACTATCACCCGGTTCAGACTCCACCCACTCCTATTGAACAGGTGAAGTGTTTCATCCCTTGTTCCCTGTTTAGGATGTGTTTCCCGGCTTTCTCTTTTCCAATCTTTTCACTCTTTTCTTCTTCTTTTTTTCAATTGTAATAGATACACTAAGCTATCGCCCGGTTCACACTCCACCCTCATCTTTTGAACAGGTGAAGAGACTCATCCCTTGTTCCCTGTTTAGGATGTGGTTTCCGGCTTTCGCTTTTCCAATCTTTTCACTCTTACGTAACCCCCTGCACGTCTGTCGCGTTAACGCCTTGCTCGGACTGATATGATTAAAAACATCATTTATACGCTGTCATTTTACATGACAAGCATAAAATCAAGTTTTATTTCATAACACAGATGAAAAATTAATAATATATAATAGGAATATTTTGACTGTTATATACCCTCTAAGACGGGTGTAAACTACTTCGACGAAAATAATAATGCTTCATAAAAATGTCGCTGATTTTCTCCCATAAATATCGATTCATAATTTTCGTAATGATTCGGATTAATTCAAGATATTCCACAAGAACCATGTTTAAAAAGATTAAGCACAATTTAGCAAGTAGAGAGTTTCACTGAATTTCCTGCAGATAGTAGTACTATCATCCCAGTTCATAGACATATATTCTCCCTCAAAAAAGAAAATATATCATGTGATGTCACGTAGTAAATGTTATTAAACCTAAGAAAATTGATTGATTGATATGTTTTACCTCTTATCAAATTTTTGCCGGTGGTTTAAAGTTGAAATATATATTTCATATAAAAATATAGTTTTTCATATAACAATGTTTTTTCGATATTCCAAATACAATTTAACCCCATTACCTCAGACAGGATAGATTCATCACTTTGCCAAAATTATTGAGAGCCAGTCATTGTAAAGACCAAAACTGCAAGTCGACGCCGAATGTCTAACAGCTAATATATGTATATATATATATATATATATATATATATATATATATATATATATATATATATATATACTTCAAATTACATCCTTTTGCAAATTAATTAAAACATAACAAATAATATTTTCCTAGTCTAATCTTCACTTCCCTTGATCACGTATACGTCATGGTTGGTGGTGTTGTTACTAACTCTCTCTAATAATCACTGAACCCCTGCCTGTAATCTGTATAGACAGGATTATATATACACATCAAGTTCATGTTTATGTGCAAAAAAGGGTGCTTCTAACATTCCCCTCCCTAGCTTCTTTTATGGGAGGAGCTAGCATTTTTATTTCGCTTGGAACCTAAAATTCTCAACAACTTCCAAAATATGACTTTTTTCATCGCGCCAAAGTTTTTTTTAAGAATGACAAGATTGTCTCTTCATTCTTTCTTTGTTGTTTAGCGTGTCTCACTTGTTCGCCTGGTTTGCAAGTTTTTCCCGTAAATATCGATGTAATAAATACAGGTTGCATATTCTTCTACGCTATTTCTCTTGTGTACTGCTGTAGAATACCGCTTTGTTAATTCTGAAGTTTCTGTCGTGATGCTTTTTATTTTTTTACAACACGAGTTAATGAGTAAATCCCATATATTAAAGTGCTCTATCCAATCCGTTCCTATCAGGTTATGTGTATTTTCGTATATTTTTAGTTTTTGGTCTTTCCTTGAAATTTTACATTAAATCTTTTTCATGTTAAAGATGTAGCAATCTTTAGTGTGTAACATGGTCGGCCTGTTCAACTTCCGCCATGTCTGTAAATTTATTATTGTTAAGTCTGATCCCGAATCCTATTGCAATTTGAGCTTCTTATTCAACATTTTCAGTTCAACATATTTTCTTGTTTTAATCTTCCACTCTAGCTTTTGAAGCTCGAACCGTTGCCTTGGATAACTCCAAAGCATTCGACAGAATCTGGCACGCTGGCCTCCGACGCAAAATCCGGAGCTATAGCATAACTGGACATTTGTTTGATATTATTCAGTTATTCCCCTCTCTAACCGCCTATTGCAGGTGGTATTAAACGGACATGCCTTCTAAAAGTACCATACGAACGCGAGTTTCCCTCAAGGCTCTATCCTAGGTTCTACGCTCTTTCTGGTCTACATTACTGATCTCCCCGATGCCATAAGATCCCGAGGAGTTTAAATATGATGTCAATATACACTTCCTAACATACTAACTCACACCCATTCTCTCAAACTCTCTTTCTACCAAGCCCTCATTCTCGTTATCCCTACACGTCTATCACCCTCCTTCTGATATTTTCTATATCTAACCACTCTTTCTCCTCACTTCCCCTGTGTAACCCCCTAACCACTCACTCTCATCACTTTCCCCAATGTAACCCACTAACCACTCATTCTCATCATTTTTCCCTATGTAATCCCCTAACCACTCTTTCTCGTCACTTTCCCCCATGTAACCATCTAACCATTTTTTCTCATCAATTTTCCCGATCTAACCCCCTGCGCAATAGTGGCAGTGGAATGTCTTGCTTAGGGTGAAATGATTAAAATTACCGTTGCTTTGTGGTCCATCTTACCACACGCTCGGAAAATTTTTGTACATGAAAAGACAATCTTGAAACCAATGCCAGCCACCACATCTCTAACATGCAGAAGCAGGGGATTGTTTTTTATTGGATTCTTGTCAAACATAGTTTTTTTTATCTCTTTTCTTTGTCATTATAAACTGGTTTCTGGAGAGGGTCCAAATCCTGACTTTTTGATGTCCTTGCTATCTTTCCTTATACTGAGGCATTTCTGGCAATCCTCTGACAGTTTTTGTAGTGCTAGCCCTGTCTCATTTTGAAGTTTTGTCAGCATTGGTTTTTTCATTTCGCTGTCTTTAGCAGCAACTAGTCCTTTGAAAAATATGAGACACTTGAAGTCATCCGGGGCAAGCTCCGCCAATTTAAAATCGTCACAGTGTTTGTTGACGATAGCTGCGAATGTAGAATATTCCTCGTGTTTGTCTTTTCTGAGATTAAGGCCTTTCCACCTTTTATGGAATAAGGAGATTTTGGGCTAAACAGCTTCGTGAGGCATGTCACTGACTCGTAGAACGTTAAATCGATGGTCATTTTTGGGAAAATATAATGTACTAAATTAGTGTGTTCGTCCGTAAACTATTTTCTGAGTAAAAGCCTTAGTTTTTTTCTTTTTACTTCAGTGTTGGCAGTCAATATTAAGAATATCTTCATATCACCTGTAGCATTCTCCAAGATTTTTGTCTTCCTCGATTGAGTATTTAAAAATACTCAATAGCATTCCACATATCATCTTGCGAAAACGTTTCCTCGTTTTCCGTGTTCCTTTCTAGTGAGGTACTTGTTAATTTTAATAATAGTTCTGATAATTGTTATTGGATCATTAATTCCATTTCTGTATTTCCATTTGTTTTTCATCATTTTCTTTTTGCATT
Organism: Ascarosepion bandense; assembly: GCA_037127315.1. Taxonomy (NCBI): domain Eukaryota; kingdom Metazoa; phylum Mollusca; class Cephalopoda; order Sepiida; family Sepiidae; genus Ascarosepion; species Ascarosepion bandense. The sequence goes on along the minus strand of JBBBDQ010000554.1, from coordinate 424,160 downwards.
TTCATTTGTCTTTCTTCACTTCTCTTAATTATTCCCAGTATAACTTTCTGAAAGTTTTCCACGACTTGATGTTTCGATTCCATGAGGGGTTTGAATTTTTTAGTTATTTCTTTGTAGGAATTAATATCGACAGTTTTTCGTTTTTTTTTCTTCTATCTCTCTGTGATAGTGTCGCCAATTGTTTGTGGTCCACTTGTTCGAATTCTCGTAGCGAACTTTGTTAACGTGCTTCAGGGAAAGTTCGTCACAAATATGTTTTGTGACTTGTGCACGAATCTACTTTGCCAATTGTTGTTGGCGACTCCTCTTATGTGAATTTCGAGATCCTCGACGGTAATTTGTTGTTCCTCGTGGTTATACGTAAGTTCGCGTTCTTTTGTCGCCATTTTGTTTTTTGCGACTGATGTGAAAAATGTATTTTTCCTCCGGATGAACATGTTTGAAATCCTTTGTCGCCAATATGTTGTTGACAACTGACGTGCAAACGTATTTCTTCCTCTGCATGAAATTGCTCAAAATCCTTCGTCGCCAATTTGATGTTGATGCTTGTTGGGTAACTACAAAAAATAATAAGTAGCAAAAACAGATATTGAAAGGAAAAATGTAAGTTATATTGAACGGATATATACAACTAGAACACGGGTTAGTCATTTCAGGAATACTAGGAATACTGTTAGTAAGAATCAATATATACAATCTTGTAGGGAAGAAGCATGTCGGTGTAATGAGTCTATGTCCAAAACACTCTAACTTAATATGCACCAACTTACTGACCAAATTACTTTTTACTAACTCTCTCTCTGACAACCACTCAACCCATGCCGTACTCTGTATAGACAGGATTATATGTATACATCAGGCGAGCCCATTCTTATGTGCAAAAGGGAGTGCTCCCTAAAACTTCGCTTATGCTTTCCTACTGCATTTTTCTTTCGAATTCACCTGATGGATCCAGTTTGTTTCTTTGTCTTGATGTAACAGATGATATAAACAATATCCACGATCTCACTGTAATTCTTGGCAGCGTGTTCGTGCGTTGTTATTAAGTCTGTACGCTTCTGAGGAATAATGTCCATCGCAACAATGACGGTAGAGCTACTATTCGGCTGTCGAAACAATAATGACTGGGGGTGATAAAAATCTGATCCAATCCGAGATATCGCAATATTTTTCACGGTCAAAATAATTTCATCATACACCCCAAAAAGATTCATATTATTGCACACCAGTGAAAATTACCTAATCTGAGGAAAAAGAAAAGAAAAAATCGACTACACACTGTAACTTCAGTGGGCCTAAAACTGAACGTATGATAAAGAAAAAATTGTTTTCAATAAATTCACTCCAGTTTTACTTCAAACTTGATTATCTTAAATTTCATTGAGATTGACGGGAATAAAATTTCAGTGCAAGATTAACATTATAAAAATCGGAGCGTAAAAATCAGAGTGTCACAGGAGCCTACTGATCCTGAACAGAGAATGATTATTGAGGAAAGAAAAGTGGATGTCAAAAATATGAGTAAATTACCGCGACAACTTGAATGCAAAATTATCTCTGTCGTCTTTGCAAGAGATCTTTGCAATATTGGTATGCAACTTGATCTCTGTGGGCGTCTGATATAGTCTCCCTGTTTTTCTCTCTATATACCAATCCTTCTCTCTCTCACTCTTTCTCTATATATACATACATGTATATATGTATATATATATATATATATATATATATATAGATAGATAGATAGATAGATAGATAGATATGGTTGTGTGTGTGTGCGTGTCTGTGTGTGTATGTGTGTGTGTATGTGTGAATAGATTGTATATTTACGCTGTTCCTTCTTTTGCGCTAAGCTTGTTTATATGGACATTATGACAAAGATGGAGCACCCAGATTTGGTAGAACTCTACAAAAAATACATAAATAAAACTGTACAAATATTATAGCTTATTCCTTTTTCTTCTTTAGGAAAACAAAACCTATATAAAAAGCCACTCAACTTTTAAATAGATAGATAGATAGATAGATAGATAGATAGATAGATAGATAGAAACACGATCTGTGAGATGAGCCAATTTAGATAGATAGATAGATAGATAGATAGATAGATAGATAGATAGATAGATAAAGTTGAAGTAGTTGAAAAACAGTCCCTAACAGAACGGTTGATCGTAATCAATTTTTTATTTGAGTTGTTCAAAAAAAAAAATAATAATATAGAAACTGTGCATATATTGTATCGTTTTTTTCTCCACGTTATTGCTTAGCGATTTTTTTTTTATTTCTGATGCAAACGTAACTCGGAAATATGATATTGCTTTTTAGCTTTCATTATAATTCCCGTATGAAGATTTATCGGATAGTACAATTAATAAAATATTTTGTATGCCGAAAGAGAAAAGAAAATTTCACACATTAATTTTACATATTGGCGCCAAGTTTTAAAAGAATAGACTGCAGTTAAAAAAAACAGTGGTCTCTCGCTTATGTCTAATTTAATCACGCACAAGACGAATGAAAGTTAAAGAAGGGTTAAAAATGTAAATGCTGTAAATTAGATAGAAAATATTTTAATGGCAAATAAGCTATTATACGATGGCTGTTGAGAGTTATTAAAGAATTTTGTCGATCTGATGTGAGAGCAGATATTATAAAAAAACAGTAAATTTGACAGATGTGATAAAAACAATCGGGCAGCATATTTCCAAAACGAAAATCACTCTTTTGTTCACTGTGGAAAAGAATCTCTTATCAATGTTAATGGTTCCAAATAGTTAATGGTTCAAAATGTTAATGGTTCCAAAACGAAACTGCTGTATTTATGTCATTCTACAGAAATATGTTGTATTACATTGATATGGTTGATGATAACAACCACGAAAACAATTTATTGAATCGGAGTATTTGTATTGAATCAATTTCTACGTCTTCTTGCTAAGTAATTTGCATAAATGTACCATGCAAGACAGGTCTTTTCTATTCGGAAGCCATCATGCCCGTTTATAAATCTAATATTTTTCATTGGCAGCAACAATTTCAACAATGTAATGATGTCATACCAAGTTTGAGTATAATACGTTACCTCTTCGTCATAAGGGCCCGTGGAACAGTTGGTATGACATCAGATTATTAACCAAAACTGTGTTCGTATCCTGGTAGTGGATGCGCACTACTGAAGAATCCCAAATATAGGACGAAACAGCCGTCGAGTGCTTTCTGCATTGTGTTGAGGTCGAAGAAAACGCTCGATAAATTACTTTATGTCTTCAGTATTGTCGTTATATCTTGTATGGAGATTGGTTTATATAAACAGATATACTTTATAAAATACAAAGCGCAATATTCAGTTTTATTTAGCCTGATGTGTCATCTCAGAATCACTCATATTTCTACAGCTGCAACATATTTTATTTGGAATTCTAATATGAGTTTTAAGATGGTATTTCTGGTAAGTTTTCTTCTTTGATACCTTGGTTTTACGTATGTGCGTGTAATACTAGCTTGACAGATAGGTTCCATCATTTTATATTTGAAATGTCATATATATCCTAATAATATGCTAACACTTTCGTCTGTAGCACACAAAATATTACTTTTCAGTACATTATGATATTCAAATATTTAAATACTATGTGAATCATTAATTGTTGGTTTTTTTTTCAAAATACTGTTTTTCATTGTTAATAATGAGTTTTTGTTCCTTTTAAAATTTAACTATCGGTTACTTCTTGCATCCTAATTCTCTTCTTATTGCATTGCCTAAAGTGACATTATACAAATCTATATGCAGTTCATTTTACAAGTATTAAACTGGTAACGTAGCATTATTTTTATTTGCTGTTCACTGAAGAAAAACATTCGTGTTTAAACTAAAAGAAAAATATGAGACAATATTTCCGAAATTCGAATTTTATTTCCTGGGATTTAAACATATCAGTATCACATCATTATTTATTTTTTAAAAGAAAGCCAAAAAATCAAATAGTATTTAAGTAAGTAAACTTTAATATTTGTTTGCATAACTCTTGCTTTCAATAAATGCATCACGCCTTCGACCCACTGACATCAGTAAACTTGCATTCTTAATTGGTGAGTTTCCATATATTTAACCTAGATTTTTTAAGTTTTATTTTTCTTCGTAGTTCTTCTCCTATACACTTTTTAGGAGGTCAAATACTTGTTTTATTGGGTAAAGGTCTACTGACTGATTAGCCAGGTTAAAACTGTCCCTTTTTACTCTGATGGTATCCATTGTTGTGCTGTAGTAGGATTTGAATTTTTGTCTTGCAGCATGATAAACTATTTCCTGAAAAGTCTGGTTGCATTCTTCTGTATTTAGCAGACAGAACGATTCTGAAAACTTTTGAAATACTTTTGCTGCTGCTATCATGATTTAAGACATAAATGAATATGAATAAACCTGTCCCAGAAGCAGAAATGCAGTCCCAAACCAAGACACCCCTCCACCATATTTTCTAGATAAGCTTGCAACTTTTAGATCATAAACAGATCATTATTCTACACGTTAGGCTTTCTATCACTTTGGTAGAAATTATTCTAAGATTCATCAGTCTGTAAAATTATTCTTGGTCTCTTTCAGTCTTTAGACTTTCTTCCAGATCTTATGTGGCTCATCTGTGCACTTCCTTGTAAATTCTAATTTGCCTTTCCGATTTTACTGCTGATGAGTAGTCTGCATCTTTTGGTATTGTCTCTATATTTCTGACCTCAAATTTGTCTTCAAATGGTAGATAGTTAAATATTCTCTCCTGCACTGGTGAGACAATTTATTACTTCTTTAGGATTTCTCCTTACAACTCTTAAAATATATCTGTCAACAAGCATTGTTTATTTTGTCCGTAAACCTGTTCTATGACTGTTACTCCGTAAATCAGCTGTATTTTTAAAAATTCTAAATTATGTTGTCTCTGCACAATGTGAAACACATAACTCTCATCTGTTTTCTTTCTTTTCTCAGCTTCAAAATGACTTGCTTCTCTCAAAAGATATCTCTATCGCCTTCAAGCTGGTTTAAAATGCAGTTTATACAGGTAAAACCTAAAGTTTAACCAAGATGTTTTTGATTTTTAATCTATCAAACTGAAAGACATTGACTGCCATTCATCTTCTGATCTTGAAAGTAAATGTATTCAGTGAAAGAAATGAGGAATTAATATTTATGTTCCAATAAGTTTAAAGCGTAGTATATATATATATATATATATATATATATATATATATATATATATATATATAACTTATATTTCAGCGTATAGTGTGACCTTCAGATAAGAAAATTAACACAATACCAGTAGAATAAGGCGAGTGCTTAGGAGTATATATACGATTTTATTGAAAATGTTATTTACTGTATTCCTAGAAACTCAAAATAAACGAAATAACAAAACTGATTCTATTTAAGTTTTTGCTATCCACGAACCCTATAAAGAAAATATTGTTTTGTTTACGTTTATCACGTGATCATTTACGAATACTGACTTTTCTTCATCTTTCTTTTTTTTCCTGTATTTAAACAATTACAAACAGCCTCGTGTACTAATGACCATTTAATAATAGTTGATGGCCCATCACAAAATCTCACTAATGACAGTACCATAATATATGATAATAGGCTATTACACCTTTGAACGCAGTAATAAATCGATGTTTATATTTTCTCAGCAGAGCCTGCTTGGATACAAATCGGTTTCATTGATATTCTTCGAACAAGCAATTTATTAGAAATTCGTGCCACTAATAATTAAGGTATAAATAGTTTTGTTGCAATTATTATCAGTTTATTTGATAAAGTCAATTTTTTTCAAGTACGTTATTGATTATCGAAACAAAGGCTAGGTTAGCCTATCGAGAAATATCATTTAGAATTTAAGGAGGCTTGTTTTAGAATTGTACTATCAGTTAACTCCCAAAATTCAAGGTTGAAATTTAGAATTAAGAGGTCGACATATACACAAAAATATACGGTAAATATATAGATTATTATGATCAACTATATGCATTCTTTTGTGTAAATGATTCAGTTTCGCAAATTCTAAACTGAGAAAAACGCAAAGAGAAAAATTGACAAAAACAAAATGAGGAACTTCGGCTCTACGTGTGATGCTCAACTGAAAGTGTACGAAATGTAATAATACAGTACAAGAGGCAAGTGGTGGTTCCTTGCATCAGCGATGAAACTCGGGTCGCAGCAATATCCGCCGAGAAGGAAGCCCTGTCATGGAGGGCGTTAGTTCTTGATAATGCTGTGAAAATCGTGATATCCGGCAGACGTGCTGTCGATTAGTTGAACTTAGAGTTGCAAGAAGTTTCCAAATTATAATATATATATATATATATATATATATATATATATATATATAAATGCGTATGTGTTTTTGTAAGTGTGTTTGTGTTTGTCTGTGCTTATTTTTATGTGCGTCCACATCGCTGCTGAATTTGACGCTATGTTAATTTAAATTGTGTCTAACGGCAAAACCATGGACAAATTGTTTAAATCTCCCTAGTAAGAATAAGTACTGCCTGGATGATCACCTTCCAGCGGTTTGAGATAATATTATTTTGAAACCTTCTCGACGAAGATGGCAGACATTAACAAAATCGATACTCTAAACACATTGAGCCATGAGAATGCAATTTTTTGGAATTGAAGAAATATTATCAGTGATAGAATATAAAAACAATACAAAAATCGGCATGATACAAATCTGACAAAATGTAGATTTACGTGACAATTAAAACATAACTGATAAATAATAAAAGGTAGATATATAAACATTTTGTTAGACAGTGTCATCTTGCTGATGAACATAAGAAGTTAATTTGTTTTAAGTGTATGCAAAAACAAAGAAAAGACAAATAATTTAATAAACAATATTAACGCCTCTTCTATTAACTTTAAAAGAATTGAATGCCTCATTAATATAATATGACAAATCGATATATGAACGACGCATTGAAAATATTAAATGAAGTAGGTGTTAGAAATTTAATTCCTGAATGTACTAATGTACTAATGTCACTGTGTCGGTCTAGGAGATGTTTTTTTATTTTCGCCTGGATACATCTTGCACATATACAAATCAAGCATCAGTCCGTGCATAGAATGCTGCTGTCATATATGGTCAGCCGCTCCCGCTGTTCATCTCAGTGTTCTCGACAGGCTCCAAAGAGTATCAGCAATGTGAAGGATACCGACTTGGCTGCTCGACTCCAGCCACTTTCTCACCGACGGGATGTGGCTTTCCTCTGTCTGTTCTAGAAATATTTTCAAATCTTTTGCTCCGACCAACTTAAGTCACTGATGCCTCTGCCACGGAGTTTATCGTTCATCCAGACTGGCAACTGGATCGCACGAAATACAGCCGACAATTCTACTCCGGCAGCTTCTTTTCTTCTGAAACCCGCTTCCATATTCTTGCTTTCCTGACGCCTACACTCTCCGGGGATTTGAATGTCAATACCCATCTCTTATCCACATGACTCCAGTTATTTTACATCACCCTGTATATCTTCTTTTCTCTCTACCTTTGCAACAGTCTTCACACCTGTATACCCATCCGTCATTTGCACTTTTTTTGACACTCCCTGTAACTGCTTTGTCTTTCTCTTTTTTCTCCTCCTATATAATCTCTTATTCTTATGTAGCCCCTGCGTATCAGTGGCGTTACCGCCTTGCTTGGGGTGAAATGATTATAAAATGTATTAAATGCAGAAAATCGTGGTACAATATATTCAAAATGGAAAAGAATATGAAATGGTTTTCTTTTTCTATATGCCACTTTATTTGTCCACATGGACGATCATGACTCTCCAATGTTCGCTATATCTTGTATACAATTGCAATTTATTTGCTTTTGATCAGGTACTCGTCTCTGCGTTCCGCTATACATGGCTACAATACCGACAGTTAGCTGACTTCAGACTGTCACCCATCTCTCAATTTGCGCCGTAAAGGTTAGAGTTTTCATGCCTTCTCTTCACATGCTTCCAAGAAATTTCAGGTTCCTCTTCCTGATTATAAAAAGAAAATGTTCTTAAATATTGTCTCGCTGTTTATGGCTGCAACTCCGGAATTTTAGTATCCTTTTTTGTAACAGTATTTAAGATGTTTCCTGTTATTTTGTCATCTCGGGTGAGTTTTACAGCTTTCACTGGCATATAAGTGGTGCATATACATAGCAATCACGCACTTTTGTTTTTGTTTCTAACCTAGTATATATGTTTCTTATGTTTGTGCAACTTTAAAAATGTATCACATCTTTTTTTAAATACTACTTCGGATTTCAATGTCGCAATTTTCTTCTTCTGTTTTTTTTATATTTCTGTATTTGTATCATGTTGATATCTCCAATTTGTATCTCGCATATATTTTTAATTTTCGCAACTGATGTATTGTCATATTTTTGAGCGAACTATTTTATTAATCTCTGTAAAAGACCCTGTCCTGTTTTTTTCTGTGTGCGCGCATGTGTGTGTGTCTGTCTGTATGCTCTCCGCCACAAAATTTATTCAACTGCCTATGTTGTTAAAAAAAATCGCACTAGAGTATACATCTCCCTTAACAGGTCGTAGATGAAAGGTTTTTAAAGAACATACAGCTTTGTCTTCTAGTTTCTGTATAGTATTCTATATAGCTTTCTTCTATTTTTTGTAGGTATTTAATTCATTTTTCTCTGCATGGGTCAAGTTTGTTCCCAACATAATTTCTGGATGATATTTTTCAAAGAGAATTAGTTTTACTAGCCGTTTAGATGCATCTATATGCTGTACCTTATCAAATAATTTCCGAAATCTATAAAACATAACGACAGAGGCTTCTGCATTTGTATTGATTACAAGAAATGTGATCAAAAAGAAAACAATGAAAAGTATGCTAAAATGCAATACAATACTAAAAAGGAATTCTTGAAGATGTATTAACAGATGAAGTAAAAATTTTTAAGAATAAAAATTAATATTCAACTCTCTGATTCTAATAATACAATGAATTAATCATGTGAATAGCAGACACAAAAAGGAAATTAAAAAACCTCCAAGCTGAATGCATAGTCATCCATAAAAAGGGCAGCACAGTATGCCAAATACAGGTCGGGGATACTAGAATCAAGCAGGTAACAAAATCTAAATAACTGGAAATTGTTATAACAGATGAAAAGTACGATAAAGAGATCCGAAGGTGTATTGACATGGCGAAGAGAGCATTCCGGAAGTTGAGTAAAGTATTAAGAAACAGGAAAATTTCGTTAAAAACAAAGAGAGTACTGGATTGCTATGTGTTGTCAGTTCTTTAATATGGGAGTGAATGCTGGACAATATCATTGAAAAGGAAAGAAAAACTTGAAGCAACTGAAATGTGATCCTACAGAAGCATACTGGATGTAAAGTGGTGGATCAGTTCCATATTACAATTAATTTATAAACTGACACCTCTCTTTGTGGTAACAGCAATTTCTATAAATTTATATTCCTGAGATCGAAAAGCACGTGTTCAAGTAGAAGGCAGATGTCACCACTGGGTATTATATTCCTGAGATCCAAAAGCACAAGGATCTGAGAAGAGTATTAAGAAACAGGATAAATTCGCTAGAAACAAAGAAAAGTAGATTGATATGTGCTCTCAGTTCTAAAATATGGCAGTGAATGCTGGACAATATCATCAAAGATGAAGTAAAAACTTGAAGCAACTGAAATGTGCTTCTACAGAAGGATGCTGCGAATATCATGGATCGAGCAGGTGAGCAATTTTGATGTCTTAGAAATGATGGAAACAAAATTAAATAAATACTGAGCATCAGGAAGAGACAGCTGAAGTTCGTGGGACATGCAATGAGGAAGGAGGGCTTGGAGAACTAGATACCAACAGGCCATAGAGAGGGGAAAAGAGACAGAGAAAAGCAACGGATAACATATTTGAAAGACCTAATCAGGTCGATGATGGAACGAGGGATGTATGTTGTAACAGGATAAGGCGTGCTAAGAGACACCAGGGATAGGGAGACGTGGAAGGCCATGATCGCCCACATCCTGAAGAGACAGGGAACATAGAAAGAAATGATGAAGTTTGAAAGTAGAAATTAATGCATAGCCGAAACGATTTAAGATATTTGAAATGCAGAATAAAGAAGCAGGTGTTGAGGAATTTAATATTCACTATGTATATTTAATGCAAAAATGACACCGATGAAAACCGAATTTCTTTGACATTTTCTATGAATCAATGACGGTGAATCTTTAAAAGATGATAGGTTTAGGCTAGCAAATATTGCCCACTTCTTAAATGGATAGTATGCAGACAATAACAGCGTATACCTTGTACTGAATATAAAACAAAACGAGTGACCTAAAAATAATCAGTTAAATTGTGGATAGCCAGGGGCTCTTTGAAAGAAAGACAAAAATATATAGTAGCGTTAACTTTCAAGTGCTGGTTCTTATTTGAGGTTCTAAGCTTTCGGATCACATGAGACATCTTCAGAGTGGTTACAGAGACGTTATCATAAAGCCATTCACCATCAAATATGACATTATCTTGTGTTGATACAAAACATTGCTATCTGACAATAAAAGTCACCGAATAACAGACGCAGCTCGTGAATTTTTAATGCGCTTCTATGACGCCACGCCGTGTGAGAGACCGAAATGGTAACGATAGAAACGTACGTCGAAATGCAATGTAATGCGTCGTGAATAATTTGAAATGTGATTTATTTGAGTGTGGGTTGCTTTTATTTAACGTAGACCACCTCCAACATCTGAGAATTTTTTTGCTGTGTGCTTGTGTGAGTATTATTGTGTTATCCACTAAAAGCTGTCTAATATTACATACATTATAATGCGTAAATTGTGGCCATTTTATATTTTTATTTTTCTGTGTGCACATTGTTTTTGGTTTTCTCGACTGCATAATGTAGTAGGATCATTTCGGCAATGTCTGTAGGTAAAAATGCAACATTACCCAATTAAATCCACCAGAAATTTAGAAACGGTATTCTGAAACTTTTGGCATGGTGATTACTAACATACGGCTGCTCAGAAAATTTACTCTGTTCTGATAAGAAAAGAAAACTTGGATTCGACCTTTTGCTTACTTTTCGATAATATTCAGTTAGTTAGGTGCCATACGTGATACACGGTTGGGCGATCATGTCTCGCAAGCGACATGACTGACTGGGCAGAAAATTATCCCGCAGTAGGTTGTCATTGCTTTCTGCGGTAGACTGCTTGCCGACAAAGGCTATAGAACCCAATCTGTCCTGCTATTTAACCCATAACTGGAAGGAAGAGACGGATTAATACCTTTCCCAAGAGTATTTGCGCGTAAGTGAATATAATGGATTCAACTGGAATTCGAACTCGGCTCCCCGGTTTCTCGTTCCAACGCACACCCTTCGATAATATTACTCAGAGAAAAAAAAGCTAAATGTTAAAACATATTCCGATATAGATAAAACTTTCTGAAGTCGCCTGGTATTTTGAACTAATGTATTTGTGACTAGAAGCTTTACGCAATGCATTCAAAAGAAAAAAAATATTTGATATTTACACTGGCTGAATATATCAATAAGGGTTTTTGAAAATAAGTAAGCCATCAGAAATAGAGAAATGCCTCGAAAAATTACATTAAATTACATTAATATAAAGAACCATAGCTACAGGCAATTTTATTATATTATTTATCTCTTGTCTATGTTAATATGCCAAGCATTCAGTCAAATGCTCCGCATATATGTAACTAGAAATGCATCTAAATAATTTTTTCATAATTGTTTTCAAAGTATCTTTCTCTTTCACTTACTTTCACTCTATATCTCTCATTTTCTTTAGCTTTCTCTCTTTCTTTATATATATATATATATATATATATATATATATATATATATATATATATATATATATATCAGAGTAAGTATAGAATGAGGAGAGAATTTTTTTTTCCGTCCAAAACATTCATTTAAAACAGTGCTTGATATATGATGTATAGAGCTGTGAAAATTTATATTAAACACACATCAAACAAATTATCGGGAGAAATAACGTGTGTTATCATTTGTAGTTCCATGTCCTTTATTTCTCCCGATGATGTGTTTGGTTTACAAACACTGAAACAGCTCTATGATTGTAGAGAAGAGGACATATATAGAAGAAATTATGTACATGTTCTAAAACATAATTCATAATATATATATATATATATATATATATATATGTGTGTGTGTGTGTGTGTGTGTGTGTGTGTGTGTGTGTGTGTGTGCGCGCGCGTGCATGTGCTTACCAGATTATCGAGCTCAACCACCCTTCTAAAGATAATAGTGTTACAAGTGTACAATGAGAATGCTACTAACTGAACCTTAGGTACAATAATCTGGCGAAATAAAAAGGTCGCAGTCACCGAGAAAACCTTCAGAGATAGACAGTAATTTCAGATTTGATCTTCTTAATATATCTGCAAACCACGGTTGGAAAGCCCTTCTGCACTGCTATATAACCCAGTGCTTAAGGAAGAAATATTCAGATATATAGATAGCAGAGTAGTTGTTCAAAATTCTTTTTTCACTGGTTTCTGGCTAAACCTTTGTACATTATTTAAAAAAAGCTGTTGATAAATAAAAGAATGGATCGTATTTATATTATTCATATACCGAAAGTATAAAAATAAAAATCACATGAAAACTAGACGGGCATTTTAAGAACACTTGCGCATGTATGAATATAATATATAGCACATAGAGTACTGGTGTTAATAAAACAGAGCCAGACCTAATATATTAATGCTATTACGTATATATTAAGAAGTTGAGGGATATATATATATATATATATATATATATATATATATATATATAACATTATTAAATTAACTACTTTTAGCTCATAATTAATTTAGACCAATACACAGTTGTATTAATTTGAGTTCAATACAATTTATATTGTAGAACATTTGAGTTTGATTCTTTTTTAAACGATTCATGATGCAACCCATATTTTTACCAGTTTTTGTCTTCAAACGATTTACAGTATCTGATTTTACCGTTTCTTATGAACGCTCAGGTAATGGGCTTTTTATGAACGCGAAATTTTCAAAATTAGAAGTTACAGCATTTTCATTTATAGATTTATGAACCTAATAGGTAATTTTGTTATGGTTACACATAGTCACAATTTAAGTTTTTTCATCAAGTAATTCATTTTGTTTATGAACAATACAGCAGCTAATTTTCTTCCTGCGACAGTCAACATGTTTTGCCACTGTTGTAAGACTTGTCTGTTTTAACAATACTCCACGTTATGTCTAGAAAAGACCATCACAAAAAATGTAATAAAAGCAAAATAATATATACATATACCCAAAAACATTTTATCTTTAATTAGACTGTTATGGGCTGATAAGGATAAACACACAAACAAAAAGAACAAATTAACCAATCAAAAACCACAAATATATCGATAATGCAACAACGTTAACTTGAAGGATAAATAGCCAGATTAAACTACTAAATACTCTATATATTCCTTTCTGTATCTATGTTTTATTTTATTATCATTTCAACCCAATTATCATTGCTATACAGAGGGTTACAGAGTGACAAAACTGGTGCAGAGGATATCGAATAAAAGATGACAGATGGCTTGGATTTAGGGGCATAAAAATTTGCAATTGACGTTGCATTTAAAATATCAGAGATTGTAGCTATCAGGGAAGCAATATATTGAAGGGAGTTCAACTAACGGGAAGTTCAAGAATATAAACTTTTAGATTCGAAGTCGTGTTTACATTTGAAGGTTTTGACTGTAAAAGGGTGGGACCTAGACGCCAAGTAGTACGAGTAATTTCATGCGATTGGAGTGCCCGGGAAATAAGTTTTTCGGTGCAGAAGCCTTGAAAATATTCGTAGAAAAGAGAGAGAGAGGAAAGCCGCATTAGGTCGGTAAGGAAGTGAATAAAGGCGAGCTGCTAAATCAGGATAGAATCCGTTACACCAACCTTTTGGATTTTGCCGAGAATCCTGAGATGAATAGCAGGAGCACCCGAGTAGATATATCAACAGTATTTAATGCAAGGACGAATGGTATATTAATGACTGTCAGTGTATGATGTCACATTTATATGACACGTATATTTAAAGAATAAATACAGCTTCCCGAAAATACACACGCCTTTCACAAACCAAAACAATAAATTAATAAAACAATAGAAATATGATTTCTTTCTCTACGGCAATTATGACTTAACAAACTTACAATTGGTGAGCGACTGTCAAACAAAAACATTATGAACATTAATAATTTTCTCCGTAAAATTGATCCATCTGTCAGACAGCTTCGAGGAAAACTAAAATAATGTAATAAAACAAATTAAACAAACAAACATTATCGTTCGATTTTAAAATAACTCGTTTCAATGAATTCGCGCTGCCCGAGTAAAGACTATATATATATATATATATATATATATATATATATGGGTGTATGCGAGAGTGTTTATAATAGTGAACGCTGCATATGTAAACAAATACTTTATGAGGCCGTCATCGACTTACCAAATATAGAGTTGAGATATTTCATGACAAAATAAGAATTGATTTTCCCGTATCCTATTCCAATGTGGCGCCAAAAACTCTAAGAATGTTGGCCATAAAATAAACTCTCTTATTAATTCCACCAACCTTCCCTACCGAACCACATCTATATTCCCGGTTGTTTTCTTGATTATAAAGCACATTCTTTTTTCCCTTTCTTTTCTCCTGTCTCATAATTTCCTTTTCTCTATACATTCTCCGGGCCTCTTTATCACCGTCTAATCTTTTTCCCGAACAAAACACTTCTCCTCGCTTAAATGCGCTTGATCGAAATTTTTAACTCATTTTTTTTTTTATTTCTATGCAGTTCTCTTTATTTCTTTAAATGTGCCATATTAGGATTTTTCTTTTCTGCTATTAGTTAAATTTGTCTCACATTGGGATATCTTTTTTTCTGTTTTTATTACTTAATTTATACCCGTTACTTACCGAGATTTCTAAATTTCTCATGCAATATTTTTACTGGAATAGCTTTGCGCTCTCATAGTTAAACTAATTCGTCATCACTCCTTACACATATTCACATATATACTCAGAAAAAAACAAAACAAAAAATAATATATATACAAAGAGAGAGAAAGAGAGAGAAAGAGAGAGAGAGAGAGAGAGAGAGAGAAAGAGAGAGAGAGAGAAAGAGTGACAGGAAGAGTTAAATAGACGTTTCAGATAGAGTATATTCATAAACGGACATTATGGGAGAATGCAAAATGATAAACATATCATGGCCGAAGCTTTTCAACATCAGAAAGTATTTACCATAGCAACAATTGTCCCTAAAATGATGAAATACATCTGTAATTTTAAGATTATATATATATATATATATATATATATATATAGGTTTCTCAAATATTCAAGCCTCTAGACGAAATGAAATATATTATTTAAAAAAATGAACGAAGAGTCTCCAGAGAGATAGATTGATATCTCATAAAATAGCGTGGATGATGATAAATATTAATCAAAGAAAAAGTGAATCTATGTCTTAAAGAGAAAATTATGTATACATACATACATACATACATACATACATACATACATACATATTTATATAATGAATTCTCCCGTCGATTTCGACGTATGAGGTCTAGACAACTGTTCAATTCGACGTAGCATGCCTGCACTTACTCAATCGTAAATGGCATCTGAGTCCTGCAAGAGACTTGCAAACAAGCCCACAATGAAGGCAAGAAGGGAGATTTCACAAATGATCGACTGGGACACTTGCAGATGCTTTGGTTCTCTCACGTCCTACGCGCAGTTGGTCAATCTTAGTCTGAGAGAACTGCTTAATGCCCCTCAGGCAGGCAGATCTCCATTCATGTCGTTGAGAGGCAATTCATTCAAAATCACGGTGTGGAATATTTGTACATGTCAAATTCATTTTCAGCTTATCCTTAAAGCGAAGCAGAGGTCTACCCACATTCCGCCGTCCACTGCTGAGCTCACCGTACATCATTTGCTTTGTTATCCGGTCATCTTCCATACGTAAGACATGTCCTGCCCAACGCAGCTGTGATTGCATCAAAAAGCTTTCAATTCCGCTAATACCGCAGCGCGTGAACAGGTCTGCTTTGACATCCGATTGCCTATGGTGAGACCACAAATTGTTCTAAGGCAATTTTTGTAGAAGACATCAAGCTTCTGGATGTTATCATGATAGACTGTCCAGGATTCCGATCCATAAAGGAGCGTCGTTAGCAGAAGTGCTTTATACACAAGTATTTTAGTCCTGAGGCTAATCCCCCTATCATCCCATAACCGATGGCGCAGTTTCCCAAAAGCACTAGTTACTTTCGGAATTCGATTAATGATTTCATCATCAATTAACTTTACTTCCAAGATAGATAAAGTTTTGCACATATTTCAGATATTTACTATCTATTCGGATTGGTATAACGGGAAAGCTGTGTACTGGTGGCCGCTGCTTTACACCCAGAACTTGCTTTGGTGTGGGGCAAGGTTGGTGAATCACATCTGTTTTCTTGATGCTGATTGTCAGACCAAAAGCCTTGCAAGCAGCGGAAAACCTATCTACAAGCAGTTGCGCTTCCTCTTGAGAGGTTGCACAAAGTGCAGCGTCATCTGCAAACAAAAGATCCCTCATGATAGTTTGTCGAATGAGAGTTTAGCTTTGAATCGCTCCTGGTTGAAGAGACCACCACTTGTTCTGAATTTGAATTCTACACCTGTACCAATATCAGCAAAAGCATACTTCAGCATAACTGAAAAGAAAAAAAGCAAACAGCACAGGTGCCATTACGCATCCCTGTTTGGTACCATTTGTCACATTGAAAGGTTCTGAAGACTCCCCATTTGAAACAACAGATGTCTTCATTCCATCATGAAAAGACATGATTATATTCAGTATGTTGTCGGGTATTCCCAGCTTTTTCTAAACCTTCCAGAGAGCTGCACAGTTAACTGTGTCAAAGGCCTTTGTAAGGTCAACGAGAACCATATACAGCTCCTCGTTCGTCTCTTGGACTTTCTCAGCACCTGACGGAGGGAAAGTTCATATCGACAGTACCTCGACCAGCACGGAAACTGCACTGAGATTCGGGGTAGATATCGTCAACAAGGTGTTTTATCATTTTGTTGAGAGTAAGCCTTGCCAAGATCTTCCCTGCAATTGATAAAAGTGAGATGCCACGATGGTTGTCACAGATGTTCCTATTGCCCTTGTTTTTATACAGGTGTTAAATTAGTGCATTTTAGAAATCCTGAGGGATATTTCCAGTTAGCCAGATCTTCACAAAGAGATTATGCAACTTCTTCACCAGTTTCTGACCACCGTACTTAAAAACCTCAGGAGGTAATGCGTATGTCCCAAATTTTTCCCCTGAAAAAAATTGCTTCATAGCAACAAAAACCTCATGTATTGCTGGAAGGAAAAAGAGTTCAGGAATGTCAGGTCGCTCAGTGATAGATGAAATTATTTCTTTGTCAGTTGTAGAATCATTGTTTAGAACTACTTCAAAATGCTCCTTCCGGTGATTCAAAATATTCCTCTGTCAGTCAGCAGTGTGCCATCACTTGAAAATATGGGAGAAACACCAGATTCGTGTGGCCCAAAAACTTTCTTAATACTTTCATAAAAGACTTTCGAGTCCTTCCTATCAAATGATTCTTGCACTGATTTGGCATGTGATGACCACCATGCCTCTTTCATTTGCCGTAGTGTTTTCTGGACCTTGCGTTTGCATGTATTGTACTCTTTCTTCTTCAATGTGTAGTTCTTATCCGCAATCCAGATTTTGTGAGTCTTGTGCATCTCGTTGATCAAATTCTGTGCCTCACCATTTTGATCATCAAACCAGTCCTGATTCTTACGTATAGTTAAGCCCAGAACTTCCAATGCAGGTGTGTGAATTACCTCGCGTAATGATATTCATGAAGATTCAATATCATCAATTATTTCAACGGAATCTAATGAATGATGAATGTGGGCGGACAGTGCCGCTTGTTGAACGGTGCTTTTTAAAGGAAGGACGTTAATATGTTTGGGGACAGAGGAGGGTTTCTTTTGTCTGCGTTGTAGATGCAACGTGGTTTTACTTCGGAGTAAACCATGGTCGGAAAGATAACAACCTTTATGGAATGAACGAGTGATATGAAAGTCTTTAATGTCATGTCTTTTGGTGAGGATGTAGTCAAGCAAGTGCCAATTCCTTGAACGAGGGTGCATCCATGTAGTCTTTTGGGAGTTTTTTTCTGTTGGAATACTGTGTTGGTACTACACAGGTTAAAATCCCTGCAAAGTGAGAACAAAAGAAGACCATTACTATTCATACGACCAACATCATGATGACCCAAAACACCACACCATGTGCGCTATCCACACCCACACGAACATTAAAATCATCCATTAATACAAGTTTGTTCCTGTGTCGCACATTCGCAACAATTTCTCTCAGTTGATTGTAAAATTCATTCTTTTCCGGCTCTGTTCTGTCTAACGTAGGAGCATAACAACTAATTAATACGACACGGGTATCGCATTCTAGATTGAGGGTTAATGTCATTATGCGATCCGAAAACGCATTTGGAAGGGTTGGTAATGACTTGGCAAAGTTGGACTTGATAGCAAATCCTACTCCGGAATGACGAGGATCTTCTGGGCCTTTGCCGCTCCAGAAAAAGTAATACACGCATTTATCTTCAAACAGCTGCGAATTGCCAGCCAGGCGCGTTTTATTAAGAGCTGCAATATCAATCCCGAACTTTTTCAGTTCAAGTGCAACAAGAGTTGTCTTACGTTCTGGCTGATTATCATTGTCAAGTAGAGTGCGAACATTCCAAGACCCAAAATGAATATTTTTGCTTCTGCCATTGTTGGGACTGCGTACTGGATAGCTAGGCAACTGCAGTTCGCTGTCAAGGGTGGTTTTGAGCAAGAATTTGTTTAGGGCTCCTTTTATAGCCCCCTCCCCAGCATGGGAAAAGCAGTGCTGTCCCTAAATAGGCCTGCTTTGTCACCGATGGAGGACACGAACTGCACAACTGCTCAGGTATTTGTGCAGAACGGCCATCACCCACCGGTCGGCACAGTGTATAGATCCAGCTAGGAAATTCCAGTGATATCCTTCACCTCTTCCCGTAGCCTTCACCCTATCGTCTGTGGACTGTTGTGTGTGCAGGACTTTTGAATAAACTTAAGTTGTCAAGAAACCCACAAAAATGATTTGATTATAGTGGTGAAAGCCTGTGCAAATACTATCCACACTTTTTGGATCCATTCATAAACTCAAGTCGATGCAAAAAATTGCCACAGATTAAGCAAGAAAAGATCTCAGGTTTTACATCAGAGTTTTCTTCTCCTAGATACCTGTCTTAACAAAGACTAAGGATGGTATGTTGTCCAGTGGTATAAAACGCGCCCCCAAACACCAACCTGGAAATTCCCATGTCCAGGCGCATATAGATATAGAAAGAGAGAGAGAGAGAGAGAAAGAGAGAGAGAGAGAGAGAGAAAGAGAGAGAGATTGATAAATGTTCATCTAAATGACGCAAAAATTAAAATAATACTGACATCTCATTTTAAAATACCAACATTATATGAATATTCTTCGAAATATTAAAAGAGAAAATTTTTTCAATAAAATCGACATTGGCTTCAACCGCAGCCTCCAGCCACGTTCAGAATCTGTGGCATCACTTCTGGACGAATTATTGTTAAATTTGTGAAAGTTGCCTCATCTCTTGCTTTCAGCTCATCTTCCGTTTTATGCAAAGAAATTTTGGTCCCTGTATCAACCGTGCCTCATAAATAATTTATCAAGGGGATCGCATTATTTGGAGTTAGGGGGCCAGATATTCGGAGTGATATGATCGTAGAAAATGTTTAACTGGATTGACTTCTTAGACATGTTTTAGGACATGGTGCAGATCCCTGTTGCCAGACATAGGTATTCACAGCAGCCCATTTTTGCCCGATGGGAGCATTGCTTCATGAAGGTACTTGATGTAGGCCTCCGTGTTAAGTCTGAGATACTCACTAACAATTACAGTGTTCATACTGAATAGTTATGACTTTAGAAAATGTTTAATGATTTTTGTTTCTTTTATGTTTATTTGTGCTTCTTCGAGCTATGGAGATGGTCTTATCTATCATGTGTTTTATTATAGAAGGGTATAGTTCCTTTATATCGTGTTGGATAAATTAGTAATGTTATTTGTTTTTAAGTTACGGAAGCATAGCATTGTTCTTTTCTTTGTGTATCTTCAACTACTTTCCACGTGACTTCTCCATTATCTCTAACTTAATAATTTCTAGTGATTCTTTTGCTTATTTTAACTCGTTCAATTTTGTTAAGGCTTATGTGTCTAAATGTTGAGTTTGTTTTGAAACTACCGCTGTCGTCTTTTAGCGTGATAAGTACTTGTCTTTTAGCAATGTAATTCATTCGATCGTCTAGGTATCATTTCAGATAGATAGATAGATAGATAGATAGATAGATAGATAGATAGATAGATAGATAGATAGATAGATAGATAGATAAGGGGATTTAATAATAGACATTATTGGAAGGTAAAAACGGCTATCAAATTAGATTAATAAATTTTGGTGGGAGGCTATTACATTTTAAAATAATTGCTTGTATGAACTCATAGAAACATGTATCAATACGTTCCCAAAGAATCGTTTTTAACTTGAAAAGGCTTAAGACGGTAGGTGAGAATATAAAAATCGAGGAGTTAGAAACTACTCAAAAATAAAAGATAAGAATAATATTAAAAAAACATTTAAAACTTCTTCAAATATTTTATAATGATATAAATAAAAAAAAAGATGCAACAACAGAAGGATGTTTTAAAATCATAAGTACAAGATAAAAATGACAGTGGTGAAAAATAACATTTAAATAAGTTATCATTTCAGAAATTTAATTAAAATTGCGTTAGTCTTTTTAGATAAGATCAAATACTAAACATACTGAGATGGTTTTAAATATACTTAAGAGTATAGACAATAATCGCAATAATTGGTGATTTTCAATTTTTGCCATCATAGGATTATCCATACTTATTTTGTTAGTACATTTGCTTAATAAATATTATCATTTGTCATATTTCTCTTATGATAAACATTAGATCACTTTTGCTACATTTATAATACATCTTGAACATAGAAATGTTTACCTTCAACATATTCCTAAAAACCTACCCATCGCATAGCCATCAGTATGCAGGCTAAAATTAATAGAAAAGTAAAAGTATTTATAAAAAGAATGAGATAGAAAGAACATTTATTTTTTAAGAATTTGCACAGATAAAATACCTATAGAAAAATACAGTTTAAAAATATAAAAATGATGCCCTCAAAACAAACAACAGGACGACTTCGATAAGTACTTGACTAACTTAGTAAAAGACATCAAATTTTTAAGCATGAAAAAACCTTTGCAAAAAATTAAAGTAAAAGAATATATAACTTGAAAAAAAAACACTAATGTATTTACCACAGCAGATAAAAGTTGACGTTCATACGAACTAAACGAATCTTAGACACTGCAAATTACTCAATGGTTACCCAACGAAAATATACAAAAAGGCCTAAAAACATAATCAGATTTCAAAAAGGAAATTATTTTTTTTTCATGTTTTAACACATGCATGACGATAAGATTAAAACATATAAAAAGAATTCATTTTGGATAATTTTCACGTTCTAATGAACGTTAAGCAATTTGTCAACCGCTATATTTGAAGCAGAAAAATTATATAGAGAAATGTTTAGCAACACATGTTTGAGGTTATTTTTGTTACTATAACTCAAACCCCAAAAGATGATATTGGAAAGAAGATTGAAAGTACTTGGGTACATAAAGAAATGAATTATAATAAAACTGTCAAATTACAGCTCATTTCTAACATCTTTTAATTATAACACTCGAAAGATTATCCGTGAGTATGAACATAATTTATAAAAAATAAACAGAGACACAATGTTTGAAATATATTTAAGCTGACATGTCTAAAAGAAACTTTGATGCCTAAATACAAATATATATATATATATACATGTGGGTGTTTGTATGTTTGTGTGTGTGTATATGTGTGTGTGAGGCAAAAAGCAACATCATTAAACGGTTATAATTTAAGAATTTATTTCAGCAATATAAAAACTTACAGTTGCATGATTTGGACCTTTGTTTAGATATATTTACGGAATTTAAGATGTATCAGCTAGCCTTTTAGTTCAGGTATTTACAACAAACCTACTATCATATAAGAAATTTTAAGTATGCCCAAAGCACATGGTTCAACCACTGATAATTCGAAATTAATTAGTCAATAAATGTGGAATTAGTATATCTTTGTTTAGTGAAATTGTAAGGAAGACATTTAAATATTACATATATATTTCGTAAATATTAGATATTTTACGTTTGACTTATTACATGGAAAGAGTGCTAAGAGAGGAAAGAATTAACAAAGACGTATCGTGATGGCCAATTACGCATTCAGAAAAGTATACTGATTATACAAATGCACGAAATTTTCTTTGAAAACAAAGAAAATAATACTGAATTTTACATGATATCTGCCCAACTGGATGGCAGCAAATGCTGGATTAATTATCCAGCATTCTCAAAGATGAAAAACATACTCGATGACAGAAATGTGAACCAGCTGAAGAATGCAGAAGTTACCATGGACTGAAAATGTGAGCAATGAGAAAAAATTGGAAAGAATATAAACATAAAGAAAATCTTATAATTAAGATCAGGAAGAGGTAGTTGAAATTTCTGGAACATTGAATGAGGAAGGAAAGCTTGTAGAATGTGATACTCACAGAGCGTATAGTGGCGTTGGTTTCTTTCATGGGTTTGAGCAAATCGACGGCAAAACAGAGAAGACCAAACTTTTTAGGAGTTTCAATGAAGAGGATGATGTAGAGGGCCATGATCATCTACTATTCTGAAGAAATACTGCAAATAAAAGAATGAACATCTTTATCTACATTCATATATATATATATATATATATATATATAAAGTCACTCAATTAATCCTGGGAATAACTAACAAAACAAAAATCTTTTAGACAAAATTCAACGTTATTTATCAACATAGTCTCCTTCTAGCTTGATACACTAATTCCAAAGATTATCTAACAGTTCAATGCATTTTTGTAGAACGAATAGTTTTTGGCATCAAAATACGCCTCAGTTTCCGGTAGCACTTCTTCATTAGAGCAAATCTCATTCCATGTAGCATTCTTTTGAGGTTTGCTAGCAGCTAGAGGCCAGATGTGAGGAATAGGTTGGTTACAAAAGAAATTCGAAATTAAATTCATATAGTTTTGCCATCGTTGCGATCGACATGTGACACGGTGCGTTATCGTGATGAAAGGTCAATATTTTCTTTTTTATTTTGGCCGCTTTTTGGCGATCTCCTCCTTCAAATGAACCAATAATGTTATATAAAACTTGATATTGACGGTTCTTTCTTTCTGACGCCAATTAACGAAAAGATACCTTGCGCATCCCGAAATACGGAGGACAAAACCTTAACTGCTGATGTTTGCGTCTTTGCTTGGTTTGGTATGGCATTCAACCGCTGCTGTTCTCTCTGCTGACTGCCGATTCTACTTGTAAAGTGGTGGATCCAAGTTTCAACCGTTGTCACATATTACGCAAATATTCCTTCTTGCTCACATAGTTAGAAACAACACTCTAAATCGTGGGCGCTTTGTTGTTTTTGATCGACAGTGAGCGAAAGCAACACCCAACTTGAGCACATCATAAACATTGACAAATACAATGCAAAGTAGTAAAAACACTGCCCTCTTATACTTTCAACTCTTGTCCTACCTCACGCATCTTCAATTTACGATCGGTTAAAGCGAGCTTGGGAATGTTTTGATGTTTCCAGGACATATGCCGGTTTGGGAGACTTGAGCGTTCAGCAAAATTTGTGTCAGCACGACTGCTTTTAAAGTTAGTATACCACATCTTAACCGGTGTTTCCGATGGAAAAGAGTCTGGAAAACACTTATCAAGCTATTACTTTGCTTAAACAGCATTTTCCAAACAGAAAGCAATGCTTTATCAACGAACGAAATTCAGATTTTTACATTGTTTTAAAAATTTGCAAGAGATTGACTTAAATAACTGTGATTTGCAAACTAATTATCCAGTTTGGCATAAATATTGTCACGTGCCATTTGAAGTTAGTAATTCCTAATAATCATATCGAAGTTTTAATAGAGGCGCTGTCTTTATGTCAGGCCCGGGATGTATTTAGCGATATGTTATTTGTACGAATATTTTCGTATAAGCATATGTCATTATATGTAATCATGGTTATTCTTATATTAATTTCCATATATGAATATGTATTATTTTAATTCTCTCTTGAACTTGCTGATTCATTATGCATCGCGGTTTTTAAATATATATATATATATATATATATGTATATATATATATATATATATATATATATGTCGTATAATTACTCTATGTGATAAACTCTTGGGTGATCATTTCTCGAAAGATACGTAACTGACTACCATTAATTTGTGTCGTAGACTGGTTGTCAACCAAGGTTATGCAACCCAATCCGTCCTTCTATTTAAACTATAGCTGGATGTAGAAGACAAGGATTTTAAAATATAATTGCGCCTAAGTGAATGAAATGAATTCAACTAAAATTCGAAACTGACACTCGGATTTCTCTTTCGGAGCCTATATCTACTGAACCACATTCAATAATAATATACAATAATTACTTAATCAAGAAGTAAAGTTAACAAAGAGAATACATAATAGCTACACATAACCGGATTCTCAATTATTTCTACTTAAAATATTTTAGAAACATTTGAAGCATAACCGGTAGCGACTAACTATAACCGTTAAAATATTATGCTATACTATGTCACATATAAGGAAATATTGTCCAGAATATATAAATAACAAAGCGAATCATAACACAATGGTTAAAAATGTGTCAACGCATGGAACAGAATAATGCCACTCAGCATTTAAGATATATATATATATATATATATATATATATATATATTAATTAATTTTGAAACGTGTTATTTATTTCCGCAACATAGTTTTACCCATTCGATATCTGATTATAAATCCCTTGAACGTATAGAAATGGTGAATCATAGGTTACGGAAAAAATATTTCTAAATAAAAAAAATAGCCACAGTCAAAAAATAAAAATGTATTGGACACTTTTTAATATAACTATGTACTGTTCTAATTTAATTATTACCAACAAACAACTAACTAAACAAGTAACTAACTCCCTAACTAACTAACTAATTAACTAACTATATATATATATATATATATATATATATATATATATATATATATATATATATATATATATATATATATATATATATATATATATATATTAATCTTGTCGCGCCAAGCAAGTTATTTTATGGCCACTGTTGTGCTGGGGTTACATAGGAGGAATGTTATGAAAAGTGAGAGCTTGCAGGGGGTGTCAGGAAGAGAGTAGGAGAGGGAAGAGAGTACTGATGAGATTGGGGTGGATGAAGAAAAGCTTGAAAGAGAGGATGTAAGTTAGTTTGACAGGAGATGCCTATTGACTTTACATTTAAATTCTTGGAGATTGTAACTGTCAGGAAAGCAGGTATGCGGCAGAGAATTCCACAGGCGTGATTTTCGAGAAAAGAAGCTGCAGGATTAGAATTTGATTTTACAATTTATTGGCTTCACAGTGAAAGTGGGTACCTGTGAGCTAAGTTCATCGGAGCAGAAGCCGTGAAAGTATTTGTAGAAGTGACAGAGGGAAGTCACACTGCGTCGGTGAGAAAGCGACTGTATCCCAGCTGCCAAGTCGGGATCGATTACATTAGAGATTCTCCGTTGGATTCGTTCGAGGACACCTAAGTGGATAGCAGGAACACTGGACCAGATATGACAGCAATGTTCAGTGCACGGGCGGATAGTAGACTTGTACATATGCAGGATTGTTTAGGACAGGAAAAACTTCCTGGCCATACACAGAAAACAAACTTTCTTAGCAGCGGATTTAGCTATGGATTCTATATAGTTATTACACTTGAGGTCTAGTGTGGGAGTTAACCCAAGGAGGTACAATGTTACGCTTTCAGAGAGAGAGAAACCTGATCCATGTTAATGGGCGGGAGGGAAGATTGTCTGTGGTGGTTATTAGATAGCAGCTTCGTTTTGAAAGCATTAGAATTTACGAGCCATTTCTTACCCCAGTCCACCACCGATTGAAGGTCTTTTTCGTGCTCGGCAGCGAGGTTAGCTTTTTCAGCTTCAGTAGATTTTTGATCGAGACAAGAGTAAACCGTGGTGTCGTCAGCATATATACCCACTTGGCATAATATTACGTCAGGCAGATTGTTAATATAGATAAGGAAAAGCGTAGGACCGAGAATAGAGCTTTGAGGGACACCCGCAATCAATTGATAGTATTGGGAGGCTTGTCCGTTCAATACAATCCTCATGTTAACGTTTGAAAGGAAGGACTGGATTAGGTCAAACAATTGTCTAGTTATACCATAGTCCAGCAGCTTGCATAGAAGGCCAGCAGGCCAGACTCTGTCAAACTCTTTGGATATGTCAAGGGCCACAGTTTGGGCTTCGCCGTTTTTGTCGAGGGCCTGGTGTATATACTCAATGATGGTCGTGAGCATATCAGGAGTAGACCTGGTGAAACGGAAGCCATACATTTTGTCACAGAAGTGTCTATGGGTTGTGAGATGTTGTACCACCTAGGCGTTAATGATATATATATATATATATATATATATATATATATATATATATATATATATTATGACCTATAATAAATACTTGTTGATCCTTCATAAAAAGTAATGATTTATTTACAAAAAATACCTAGAAGCATGTCACTGAAATATTTTTTATCACTAGCCATTAATGTTTCCCATGTTTTTGGCAGCATCTGCATTTTACGTCAGAAAAATTTACACGTATTTTGTGAATAATCACGAGTCAGCCCATTTTTTGGCACTTTGACAAGAATGAAAGTGCCACTCAGACATAATCCTTGCCATCGATAAGTCATAAAGGCAATATGTGGCGAATACGCCGGCTGAGGTATGAACTTCACATTTAAACATATCCAAAAAGATTTTCACTCGTTTTGAACATGTAGGCTGGTGTTGCAAAATTACTTTGTCTTTTTTTCTGGTCGTATACCTGCCTTTTTTTTCAGCAATAATTTCAAATGCATCAAGGTTAGTCGATAGGAATATTCTGGGATGATTTTGACCGTTTGAGCATCGATGTTAATGCATGACCTCGCTTAACCAAGGTTTTCTACGCTTGGGATTATCGTAATGCCTCCACTTTTTCCTCGACGGCTACAATACAATGCAAAAACATTCACAGTCTTCTGTTAAAGCAGCTGCTCACACGTTACTAGGCGTCGTTCTACGTCACTCGGTTTCAACTGATACGGCACTCAAACGCCTTGCTTTGAATCATTCTTACCGTTTTCAAACTTTTCAAAACTGCTTTATGATCAACTCATTATGATTTTTTCAAGTTCATCTTGCTCCCGATATGAATTTGCCTGAAATAATGCCTCGAAATCTTCATCTTCAAACTTTTTCAGTGCACCAGAATGTTCTTTTTTCTTCAACATCAAAATGATTCTTTTTGAAGCATCTAAATCAATCTTTGCATGTTGTTTCTGACAGAGCATGATCAGCATAAGATTCAACAAAAACTTTGCTGCAGGTTTTTAAATAAAGTAGTGCAGTAAAATTACCCGGAAATACACTCTTTAGCACAAAAGCCGACACGTTTCACAATATGAAAAACAAATTTGTTTATACTTCAGAGAAATCCCATACGCTGAATTTCAAGCTTGCTTATAGTACTTCCTTACAGATTCGTTATCATCTGTAATTCCACATTTCTGGAAACGATATCTGTTGCAAAATAGCGAGAACTTATTCAAGGTCGTAATACATACATACATGCATATGTATTTATATAAGCATACACACACACACACACGCACACACACACACACACACATATGTATATATATATATATCATTCATTCATTCAGTAATTAATTAGAATTCTCTCAGCTACTGGCGTATGTTTACATGATATATGACACGCTAAAATAATACGTTCTTCTACCGAGCTCCCATAGCTCAGAGGAAGAATCTCCACCTGTCCAAACGCAATCGAATGTCTAAACGTAATGATGAGCTGTGATACAGCGAAACAGATCTGTCTGCGGATTATATATATATATATATATAGAGAGAGAGAGAGAGACATATTTCTTTTAAAATTACTGACTAGACAAACTTCTCTGAAAATCTGATCATATATAGAAATGACAGATATTTTTATATTCCCTTTCGTGATCGTAATCTGAGATTTTCTGCAGCTCCGTTACACATACTCATGTAATCGTACAATTGTATGTATATTCATATCTGTCTGTATGTATGTATGATAACCATTTTTATGTTTGTGCCAGTGTTAATATACATGCTTTTTGTATTACTTCATGTACTTCTCTCTTGATTGTCTTGCATTCTTCAACTCAACAGCAATTCTCCGCTTTCTTTCTTACGGTTTTATAATTTCCTGCCTTTTCCTTTTATTGTTTATGCCAATTCCTTCGCTTTCCTCGTTTAAGAACAAAACTTTTGCGTTAACGTTTCTTGTGCATCTGTCTTTTTGTTCATCTTTTGTTTTTTATTCCATTTATTTACGTCCTATTCACTTTTTTGTTCACGTAATAATCCTCTTTTACTTTTGTTCACATTTTTAGTTTCGCCTTCTTTTTCCAATTCTGAAGAATCTAATTTCTCGTGTCTGTCAAAGAAGAACAAAAGAAAGGAAAATATAAAGGAAAATAATAGACATCTATCGTTATTGATACACGAATATTCTTGTAAACAATTTTCTCGAATAATGTAACTAAATAATGTCAGGGCATCATCCTCCCTTAATCGATCAAATAAGAGAAATACGTGCATAAAAATTTGTACGTGGATATATCTTCTGCTGTCTAAACTACCCGGCTATGGGTTTTGCGTTGAAACAACAACACAATCATATATCAACTGTAAAATCTATAAAAAAGAAACATTATTTTTTATTCATGTTAATGGACTCCCACGCCAATCCACCAATTGTTTCCCACTTTACGACGTTCAGAAACATTAGTGACAAAATTTAAATTTTCTCTCGATTTGTCTAACAAGCATCAAATGATTCTAATGCAGAATAAGCATTCAACACAACATTTGAAACAGCGATAATTTTCACAGTAAAATCGCAATAAAAACATGTCAATATTTGTTGTCGTTTTTTTCCATCTTTTATAAAAATTCCGTTATAATGTGGCAGTGAAGTCTTGACAATTACTGCAATGATGAAGACAGTCGAAGCAGCAGAAGAATGATGAAGGAACCATGGGCTAAATATGTGAGCAACAACTAGGTTTTGGAGAGAATGGAACCAAAACAAAAGAATGAAATAATCAACACTGGGAACAAAATTTCTTGGGCACGTAATTGAAGAAGGGCCGAGAAATCTGATTCTTATTAGGCTGTTTAAAGGAATGAGGAACAGATGAAAAATAGCGGGTAACTTATTGACGGTTTTGAGCAAATAAATATCAGAACAGGGCTTTGTTGAAATAAAAAGTCAAATTTTATTAATATGTAAAAGAATCAGGAATGTTTAGAACGAAGATCATCAATTATTTCCTTGTAAAGTATTTCGGCCTTTCTTGGTACAAGGCCACTTCCGAATATAGTCGACAATTCCGGCTTTTAAAGATATCATCAGTTGATTGAAAAAATAAGTAGAATTTTTTCACTGTTAATGTTATATCGTATTGGTGTAAGAAGAAGAAAAATGTTTGATGAGTAAATGTATGTAATTGATTTGCAAAGTTAAATGTACTACATTCATGGTTGTGCAGTGGAAGAATGTAAAGTCTCATGGTCCCTTCCTCATGGTAGGTCGGCGACAGGGTTAGAAAGAAAAAAGAAAAAGTAGTACATAGCGTGTCCTCTTGTTGTGTTGTTGCTGTTGTTGTTGTTGTGGTTCTCTTTAGCGGTGTAGAGTGAAAAAGGAAAATTGATAGCAAATGCGCGGTGTGACCAAGTCAGCTTAAAGTTTCTTCTTTACATTTTGAGGTGTTATCAGATAACGCTCTCATTCTGACTAAATTTAAAATTCCTTTTGTTACATTGCCGCGAGGTCCATCAGCTAACCGATCGCATGCTTACTGATTTGACCGTTCACAGAACGTGGTTTTTATGGGAAAGTTTATCATGTACCTGATTTCAGTAGTCATTTTCTTTTTTAGGTGTAAAAAAAATAAAAACGTTTGACTGACGTCATATACCAATTTTTCGATTTACTATCCAATTATTATCCAGAATTTTGCTTTTCACATTGACTTGTAAATTTTTCTTGGTCTGGGTTTTTCTAAAATGTTTTTAATTGTTTGAATCTACTTATGCGAGTCTGCAATTATAATTTGTTATAGTTGGGTTTTTCATAAATGCTTTTAGTCGTTTGGATCCGATTTTGCAGGTGTGCAATTTTACTTTGTGTTTTTTTAGTTAGTTGATGGATGATATACAATTTGTATCTTATATCCTGTAGCATTATAGCACATAATTGAAGAAGAGATAGAGTGGATGATGTGCACGTAGCTATCACTGTTTAAACGGTTGCCTCGTGTTTTACGGTTGCCACGTTGTATTGTTTGTTGTAGATTTATACTTTTCTGTGTTTGAGGTAGCTATATACTAATATAATAGAATATCGTCGGATATTATTGAGTTCTCCTAAGGTTCTTTAGAACAGAATTTAGTTCAGTGAACCTATTTTGTTGTGTGGTATATGAAAATCGATTCGCTAGAGACTAATAATATTCCCGAAAGGAAAATGAGACATGTCTACTCAGTACACCATATTGCGGATAAAAAGTGAAAGAGAGAGAAAGTGTATTTTCTTTCATAAAATACATTTTACAACACCATGTAATGGACACATTTTTCCAAACACAACAACTAGAAAATGTCTGTAAAAATATATATATATTGTGCAAACATCCAGCTTATTTTCCTTTCTCTCACCCTACCATAATTTTCATAACTACTAGAGTGACAGGGTGTAACAGATTTTCTATTTTTTTGTCTTTCAGATTAGATCATTTGCTGTGGAGTGCAGTAATATTAATCTGGGTCTATATTAAAATACGCTTACTCTTGAAAATATTTTGTCACACAATTGTTTTTAAAATTTTTATCAAACCAAGACACAAATGTCTCAACTGCCGATGACTGCCTGAACGTTATTCTAAAGAAGCGTACAAAAATTGTAATTTTGCCGAATACACTGGCAAGCCTTAGAGACAGATCACGGATATCGTTGGTGTCAGCATTTCAACTGTCAGTGTGCGTCATCAAGTTAAGCAATAATAATTTCTATTCAGATTTCTAGAGTTTAGTTAGTTATTTACTTTCGAGTGGATATATGACGTAAAATATGTATATCGATATGAAGTCTAAAATGAAGGTAACGGTACATAGATGTACAAACTACAGAGGTTCTCATATTAAGACATAAGTAAAAAATAATATTCCAAACACTGAGCGTGACAGGATGGAAATATATGCTCGATGTTCCAAAGTTCTTTCAATGTATTTACGAGATCGCAATCCCGAAGATTATTTACAAATGAGATTGAAAGTTCTTGGGAACATCGAGCAAAGAATAATAAAATCATCTGTCAAAGTCAAAGTTCATTTCTTACATCTTTTAATTATAATACGCGAAAGATTATCCTTGAGTCTGAAAAGATTTTATTAAAAATAAGCAGACACAATGTTTGCAATTTATTTAATCTTATATAAATTCTTCACTATAGAATGACATAATTGTTGCAAAAATATTTGTTAAAGAGCGAATACGCATAAATAACTGGTAGTAAAATTTGATAACTGTTTTAAAAGAATGAACTGAGCGGACACTGCCTGTTATTGTCCGTCTAAGGAACTCAGCCGGCATGCTGCGGTTTTTTTCTCTCACTTCATTAACGTGACAGGATGGATATATATATATATATATATATATATATATATATATATATAGTATATTGATGCAGCAAATAATTTACTAAACATATACACTGAAATATAAAAGGCAATGAATGTCTATTATGTTTAAAAATGAGCCGTTCTAAAGGTCAGATTCTGGCATTAATTTCAGTTGAAAATAAAGACAAAAATTCTCCAAAATTTGGATAAGTTTTTATTAAGTTGGTTCTAAGCTTTTGTCTCACATGAGCCTTTTTCAGTGAGGGTTTTAAGACGGGAACACTATAGCACCCACCATCAGCGACGATTTTATGTTGTGTTGACATAAAACTTCGCTAGGCAACGGCAATAGTTACCAAAAATAACAAACGCAGTTCGCAAATTTGCAATGCGGTTCTATAACGTCACACCGCGTGATAGCGTGGCATAACAACAGAACCATGTATTCAAATGCAATATAATGTGTTATGATTAGATTTAAACGTGATTTTCTTAAGTGTGGTTTGTTTGGATTTAATATAGATGGCTTCCAATATCTGAAGGTTCTTTTTAATTTGTGTATGAGTAAGGATTATTGTATTGTGAACTAAAATCTGTCTGATATTACCTACATGTTTATGTGTTTGTGAAAAATGTTGTTTAATCGTAATATGATCTGAAAGGTAACGGTAAGTCTACAGGAGAGCGTGGTTGTAGTAAAACCAATATGTGTAGTGGGTTTATTATTAGTACCAAAGTTACACTCTCTGAACGGGCATGTTAATTGATACACTACATTGGTTTTTTGTAGAGAATTTAGTTTAGTCCTTGTAGGGTTATTAGAGATTATGAGGTCAATTGTTTTGACATTTTTATAATAGATGATGAGTTTAATTTGATTATTACTATCCAGTGGTTTAACATATTTACGTATTATGTTTTGAGTGTTTTTCATCTTGTTTGTAGTTATTATGTATTTGGTTGCAATATTATAGGTTA
Source organism: Ascarosepion bandense (assembly GCA_037127315.1). Classification (NCBI taxonomy): domain Eukaryota; kingdom Metazoa; phylum Mollusca; class Cephalopoda; order Sepiida; family Sepiidae; genus Ascarosepion; species Ascarosepion bandense. Next base: position 390,993 of record JBBBDQ010000554.1, on the reverse strand, counting down.
ATAGTGTTATGTTTATTCTGATGTATACCATTATTAGTGATATTATCAATATTGTTAGAGCTATTATTTACTTTGTTGAGATACCTTTTAATTTGTTGATGAATAACGGAGTTAGGAAATCCCCCTATTGACAAGTGATTGCTTAATGTTGTGTAATTCTTTATAAAATATAGATTTGGAAGAAGATATCATTTGTGTGCGTTGAATTAAGTTATTTTATAACAGCTAACTTTTTTCTTTGGGGGCATTCACTATTATAATTAAGAAGACACGAATTTATGCTAGTTGGTTTCCTATATAGAGAAGTAGGAAATCTATCTGTGTTAGAATCGATGAATACATCAAGGAATGGGATTTTGTTATTAATATTATGTTCTAATGTAAATTTGAGGACGGAGTAACTTTCAAATTTGTTTTTAAGTTGTGCAATTTGATCGATATACTTGGCTAAAACGAAGATGCCATCTATGTATCTTACATATATAGAGGGTTTATTGTTGTCATTAATTATTTTATTTTCTAAATTTCCCATATAATAATTAGAAAAGAGGGGATCTAAATGAGATCCCTTCGCAATAGCATCTATTTGTGTATAAATATTACCTAAGAGATCGTGAAAAGGTACTTGTGTGGTGCATGTTAATAATAGTTTTTTTTTAATATAGTGGGTTTAATATTGATTGCTGGGAGAGTATCATGATTGTATACATAATAGATAATGATATCAATCATTTCATAGACGGGAACATTAGTGAATACCTTTTGAACATCTAAAGATGCAATTATTTGATTCTTAGGTTTTACGGAATGGAGAATCTGGAAAAATGCATTCGTGGAGTTAATGCTATATTTACTAGGAAGAGAAGGAGTAATTAGTTTGTTAAGTGTTTCAGAAAGGTTATATATTGGGGTGGATATTTGAGAAATGATTGGTCGGAGGGAATGATTTATGGATTTTTACATTTCCATAAAGGTAGCCGGGCTGAGTCACCTATACTCTTTTGAAGTTTATAGGATCCCATTTCAGCATTGTTTGCAGTAATAAGTTTATTAATATGTTTTTAAGTTGGGTGGTGGTCATGTTAGCCGAAAGCTTAGAACCAACTTAATAAAAAATTATCCAAATGTTGGAGAATGTTTGTCTTTATTTTCAACTGAAATTAAAGCCATAATACGACGTTTAGAACGGCTCATGATTAAACATAAAAGACATTCATTGTCTCTTATACTTAACAGTATAAGTTTAGAATATATATATATATATATATATATATATATATATATATATGTATATATATATATATATACAACAGTCTTTATTATAATAGAAAGGATTATTAATTTTTTGTGATGAATAACTGAATGAGATACAATGCTAGTGCCAAGAAATACATACATTTTGAGCTCCATATAATAATGACCTCTTTTACCATCTCCACCTAAAATAGCTTTTAAATTCACGGGAAATATTTTTTCTCGAACGAGCTCAGATTTCAGAGACATTAAATATTTTACTCTGGGCGTATATAACATACCACCGTAAGGCTGTTTTAATTAATCTCTATTCGTGTCAGTTTCCTCTAGTTATTCGCTGTTAATCCACTGCCTGATCTCATGGCGTAGGTCGGGATATAACCACAACTCTTAAAAACATATTTGGTTTGGCATTTCCATGTTAGATTCCTCAACATACTATTCCATGATATAATAGCACAACTTGGAAGTGGCGTTGGTACACTAATCGGAGAAAATAACAATAAGTAAATTAAAGAAGTGATTCAGTTTTTAACATTCTGACATTTCTGAACATTTTTAGTTTTTCTAACTTAATAAATCTTGGGCCTTTTAAGCTATATTTCTACTACGATGATAACAAAATCATATCATTAAAAAGTAGATTTACCATAAGGAATATTAAATTGAATATGTATACATTAATTAATTATATGTAACGTGTACCTTCATGACGTAGGATTCATGGTCATCCTCACCGTCTTTCTTTACCTCTCCGAAAACTTGTTCTAGATTTCCTTTCCTCAAACCCATTGTTTAAATAATTTTCTGTCTCTATTTTTCTCAATCAGTTTTTCAACGCTCTTTCTTTATTACGTTCCGTGGAGATTTTAACTGTTTCTTCCTGACGTCAAGTGTAAATTTCTGTTCTGTTTCAATTTTCTCTAAAATTCCGAGGTGCTCACGCTTTCGGTCAATGAGATCCTCGGCGTCGTTTTACAGAACTAGATATCCGATGCTCCATGTTATGTCTTTATCGTTAAAGAGATTGTTCAGCTTTCACTGCTATAGAGGAAAAAGATATCACGTAACAGTTCATTATTTTTTCTGCGTTTCTAACGAAGTTTTTTCTGTCTTATAATACACTGGTTACCTTTTGAAATGCTTCATTAGCCTTCCTAATGCTTCTACAGATCTCAATTTAACCTCTGTTAGAATATTTCCAAGCTTTTGTACCAGTATGATTTTAGTATCCATTATTCGTAATTTGCCTTTTGAGCCCATGGTTTCCCTGACAATCATGTACAATATGTACATGAGATTTTTTGTCCTTTCTTAATGTTTTCTTCATTAGCTTCTGTATTGGCCTTTGTAGTTTCATTTTAGTGTTTGCGAAATGATTGCTACCGCCAATAAGAAATCCTGGTAGTGCTTATAATTCTATCAGAACTGTATTGCTGTATAAGTTCAATACATGTGGTGAGAAGAGACATACTTGACTTAAACTCCTTTCAGGAGATATATTTTTCCAGAAACCGACTTCCTTCATTACATTTAAAGGGATTCTATCCACTTTATACACTCCTGATCAAAAAATTAAGACCACTTAAAAATCTTTAAATTTTTTTTTTTTACAGATAAATTTTAAACTCCTACCACTTAAGGTTACCAATACTACTACAATCTAAAAGATTATGGAAACAAAATCTACATTCCAAACATTTTATTTAGAAATTTACATTTTTATTAAATGAGGCGATTTACACATGATCAAAATCTTAGATTGTAGTATTGGTAACCTTAAGTGGGAGGAGTTTAAAATCTATCTGCAAAAAAAACATATATTTTTAAAGATTTTTAAGTGGTCTTAAATTTTTGACCAGGAGTGTATATTCAGAGTAAGACAATTTCAAATCCAAGTATGTGATGGATTTGTGGAAAACAGTTAACGACTTATTTATACAGAATAACGTTACAATGAGTTACGTAAGCAATCTAATCCTATAAGGTAAAGAATGAATGACAGTAATATATGGAGTTTCATTTCTGGCGATTCAGTAAAACAATAATTAAAATAATCAGAGGTTGTTATCATAATCCAAATGTGAAAGCAATGGATATTTTTATCTTGGAAGACATAAAACATTTTTCAGTCTTCTAAGGAGTGATTAGTATAAAATAATACGACTTTTATGAAAATGACAGAAATGGAATACATTTAATCAGTAATATACTAGATATGTTTTATTTTTCACTTCAACCTCAGCACAATTATTTTATATACTTAGATTAGTATGCCTGTCATTTGTCGATTTATCATTCTGTAACTCAAAATTTCTTTCTTTCACTCTCTCTCTCTTTATCTCTCTCTCTCTCTCTCTATATATATATATATATATATATATATATATGTGTGTGTGTATATATATATATTCACTCTCACTGGAAGCAATCGGGTGTGTAACGGTCCTGATTCGCTGTGATACAGCGAAAAAGGACACTATCCGAATGATTACGCTTTCACCCGGCGATTGGTCACCCTGGGGAAATGCTAGATTTCAAGATCAGCAACTACTTACCGCTATTTACGGATCGTTGTTCAGCAATGAACTTAACAGTCTTCGCTACTGGCCTTTGTTTACAATGGGTATACTCTAAAAACACTCTAAAATCTGCATTCTTCATAGATATGCACACATAGTTTTCACAAATAACATATCAACCTCCAAGAGAGTAGTGCGTGAGTTGCCAACACATGTAGACACATGTAGGCACGTACACATACTTTCACACATATACACTAAAAAAACACACGTACATGGATCTATATTTAAGGTGCGATAGTCGAATTATCATCTGAATTAAGTAAAACTAAAAATCACATTGACATTTCATTTTAATAGATACATAATTGCCAAAATTGCATAAATATATCTTGATATAATAAAGAGTAAATTTATTCAATATAATCGCCGTTGGCTACAACCACGGCCTACAGACGACTTCAGAATATACTGCATTACTATAACGGTCGCCTTGCTTAAGTAAGTAAATGTTACCAGCATGTTTGCATTCAGTTCATTTTTTTTTATTTTTTAAGGAGTTTTCTTGGTCTTTAGCTTAAATTCATACATAATAACCAAATTCTGGGTAGTTAGATGTCCTAATGTAATGAGTGATGTGATCGTAGAAATTGTTTGACAGCAAAAACTATGTTCTCCTGGGCGTGTGGCATCGCGCAGAGTGTTTTTCCTGAAGCAGACCGCACTACCTACTCATGGAAATTTTTGTAGATTACGGTAGGGAGTATGAGGACCGGCGTGGGGATGAATGGAGGCATAACGTTGCCTGTCACTAGAGATAGATCTAAAAGCCATTTTAAACACCATTAGACTCATGGCGGATTCAATTGCATCACGGTTATCAACCGATGGTGCCCAACACATCTATTCTGCGTAGTCTAAAGAATAAATTGTGCTTATTCACGAAATTAAAAATTAAAAAGGATCGCTATTATTTTACTCATCTCTCTTCTATTTTTCTCTCCCATATATATATATATATATATATATATATATATATATATATGTGGTGGGGGGAATGTATAATGTAATATGATATAGCTATAAATTATGTCAATATACATTAATAAATATTCATTTTATTATCACCAGTATAACGGATACAGATTGGTATGTTTCCATGTGTGTTTAGTTACGTCCTAATTGAGATATGATAAGAGTGATGTATTGAGGTGGGTTTTCCAGATACGTATGTATTGGTATGTCCAATATAATTATTATTGACTTTTGGTATGTCAGTAAGTCATGGAGATATCGATATTTAAATAATATTGTTGTTCTGTAATTTCGTTCTAGCAGCTGAGCTGTAGTTGATAAGTCTTGCTGTTTTAAATATTATACCGTATGCCGTTAATTCAATTATCATGTACTGATCAACTCGAGTCGTATAAAGCCACATACACACATACACACACAGAGACACATACACACACCCACACACACACACATATATATATATATATATATATATATATATATATATATATATATATATATATATGTCTTAATGTGCGGCGGTGTAAAGTTTTTTGTAATCAAATCAAATTTCTCTATGTGTTAATTTAATGTTTTCATTCTTATGAAGTGTGAATTTCATATGAATTCATATAATATTATAGTTTTTCTTATATTATTGCATTATTTGATTTCAGACTCATCACTTACTTAAATAGATTATAATGTATTTTTTTGAGTCCACACTAAACTAATATGTAACCCATACTTCACAATAGAAGGAAAGCATTCCTCGATTTTGCTAGATTTCTCTAGAAGTTACACTAATTTACATTTCGATCCAAAACCAGTTACACTATCTATCTATCTATCTATCTATCTATCTATCTATCTATCTATCTATCTATCTATAAAGATATAAATATCTATCTATAAAGATATAAATATCTATCTATCTATCTATCTATCTATCTATCTATCTACCTATCTATCTATCTATAAAGATATAAATATCTATCTATCTATCTACCTATCTACCTACCTATCTATCTATCTATCTATCTATCTATCTATAATTTCGAAGTAACGTCACATTTATTTCATGTCAGTTTTCATTCATTAGCTTGACGTTCAGGTTGCTGATATCCATAAAACTAAAATAATTCAATAGCTGAAATAAACGCTTACACATTACAATCAGTTTCTACTCTATGTGATTCAAGGTCTTGCCATTAGTTAGATACCATGTTGAACATTTTATGTTTGTCATTTAGGCAGTCTTTTTGTCGTTTCCGTGGATTAGATTGAGGGTGGCCTGGACTACGTCTGTTCTCTATAAAGGACATTTTTGGCATGAAGTTGTTCTCTATGCGGAACTGGCGTCCGAATCATCCAGATCATTATCATGGTCTTTCTGAATATTGGTAGCGTCAGTAATCTCGTATCATACACGTTCAACCATCTTGAAACTTTCAGCAAAGAACGCAAGCAACATTGATGGAAGTGCTTAAGGCGCTAGATGTGAGTGCGATAGGTCGTTTATGTCTTGCATGAATAAAGTGAAACATTTAAGACCCTTACTTTAAAGACCCCTATTTGGTTGGAAACTTTATGCCAGGTTGCCAGAAAGTCAGTTAAGTGGTACACGATTGAGAGATCTTGTCTCGAAAGTGACATGACTGACTGGGCAGAATATTATCCCGCAGTAAGTAGCCATTGCTTTCTGTGGTAGATTGATTGCCAACCAAGGCTATAGACCCAATCTGTCCAGTTATTTATCCCATAACTGAGGGAAAGAGTTTAATACATTTCCAAAAAGTATTTGCACGTAAGTAAATGCAAGGAATTCATCTGGAATTCTAACTTATCACCCCGACTTCTCATTCCGAGCCGATATTCTCTGCAGATATAACGCAACCAAATACTTGACTAAAATTCCACACGCTTCAGAAGCATTAGACAAGATCTTGAATGTTTATCCATATATATATAAGCATGACTCTTCAGAAATGTATGTATACACTGCTTATATAAAACACGTTAAAATTTCCCATCACTGAGTCCATGTGCCTTAGCGACTCCGACTGACACCAAACTGGTTGAGTTTCGATCCCGGTCAGAAGCAAGTGGATGTGTCTAGCCAGACCGATGAGCTGTGATACAACAAAACAGGCTTGTGTGTAGTTGACTAATATATATATTGTAAATACGAAAATATTGCGAGTTATTTGTTTGATAATCTGTATTATATAAACAACATTTTATTTAAAAGAAAGTGGTATAATTCAAGATATAGGTTAGGTAAAAATACTATTCACAAACTTTCAAAGCAGATAGATAGATAGATAGATAGATAGATAGATAGATATGTACAAACTGTGATAATTTGATGTAGACAACGAAAAATAAAATTAAATCGATAGATACGTGTGAAAGGACTGAGAATTTAATATAGATAGATAGATATATAGATAGATTAAGAATAAAAGGCGGGTTCTATGTAATTTCAAAAAGAGCACAATATTGACAGTTTTATACTTCATTTTGAGAAGCTAAAAGCCTAATATATTTGATGTATAGTGAATTTTATACTCTCGATATTTTCTTGAGTCAACCAAATATAGTCAATTAAATTATTTGATTAATTCCGAAATGCTATCTGTTTTATATTTCATACTTTAATACTTGTGCCAGACACAAATATTTTATAAGTAATCATTTATAGTGATGGCTGATTTGATTATGTTATTTTTTAAAACTTACGTAAATTTCAGAATAATGATTCAGCATTCCCATTATATAGCGTATGAGTTATGGTATTAGATTTTTCTGCTATTTAGTCTGCATTATTATTAGAATTTAGTAATGCAAATGCCTATGTCATATGTACAACCCAGAAGCTTTTGAATTCCCGATCAATAACTTGTAAATTGTTACTCCTTGACGGATGAGTCAAGTAAAGAATAATTCATAGATTCAAGAGATGTTTGAAATGTCTGATCAGCATAAATAGACTATAAATCAAGTATGGTGTCAGCTTCAGATACTAACCAACAGAGCGTTATGTAACCCTGGCTATAGAAACATGAAAGGCATTAATGTTGAGTGTATTCGTATGTGATGCCAAAACAAACTACTGCCATCATTAAAATTTCAAACTGAGTTCCAAGGTGAAATAGAATATCTGCAAGGACAAACATGTTGGCAATGACAGAATCCAGAAATTCCTCATGGGTATATTGCTGTTTAGTGGGAGCATATAGTTTGTATTAGAAAGGTATAGATCATTTTTTTTCTTTAAAAAGAAAGGTACAAATGTAAGTACATAGGTTGAATCGCATGGTTGTCCCTGACATCATCCTCGTGAAATTTTGTATACCTCTCAGCCTGCCGAACCTCACTACCACCCAACACAATACCATCCGAGTCAAGGACATAGATAACTAACAGATATACTGTTGAATTGTTTCTTTAAGAGATGTCCACATTACCTATCCCTGCTAATGATTTATGAGAAGTGATATGTGTATGAGAACGTTCGAATCACGCCCATATATACTCTCTGGTTGAAAAAGAAAAACTCATTAGAAGTAGAAAAGGTAATCCTACTACTACTACTATTAATACTAGTAATAATAAGTCTTTTCACTAGGAACATTCAGACAAATATTATACATAATTATGTGGATCCAAAATGCAGGTTCTGTGATAAATACCAAGAAACAATAGACCATCTAATCTCAGGATCTTCTGTACTTGCCACAAATGAATATAAAAATCGTCACAATGGAGTAGAACAATATTTACCATGGACAATATACAAACATTATGGAAATTATGTAAATAAACACTGGTATAAACATCGCCCTGCGCCAGTTACAGAAATACAAGATGTCACTTTCTCTAAGATTACACCATCTATACAGACAGAAAAATTGAAGCAAATCGGCCGGATATTATTGTTAAAAACAAAACAGAAAAAATCTTGCTAATCAATTGATATGGCTTCTCCAGCGTATTGTAATGTAGCAACCGAGGAATTCGGAAAACTGACAAAGTATAAAGACCGGGAAATTAAAATAGAAAAGAAATGTGGAAATTGAAAACAAGTATCGTACCAGCGATAGTAGGTGCATTTGAAATGATAAAAAATGGAACAGAAAAACACATTAAAAGAATCCCTGGAAACCCCAGCTTAAGAGATATTTAAAAAATTGTTTTTTTAAATTACTGCCCACACACTAAGGAGACCTTTGTCTACCTAACGCTAGGGATGTTAGGGAGATATGAAAAAAACACGAAATGGCAGTTATAACAGACTTGCTATGTAGTTGATCATAGCAGGAATCGATTAATAATAATAATAATAATAATAATAATAATAATAATAATAATAATAATACACTATATCACGCATAATCATCATTTTCATCAAATAATGCACGTCAATCAACCCTTTACCTCAATGATATATATGGAACCTATAAGTCTGATGAAATAAACATCAAAAGAGGTATATTTCAAGGTAATTCTCTGTCTCCCTTACTATTCTACATATCATTAATAGCACTAACCAGTCAACTTAACAAGCTAGAATGTTGTTATAAAATAGCCCAAAAGAAAATAAGCCATCTATTTTACATAGTTGTATGCTAAGAATGATAACGAGCTGGAAGGTCTTCTGCAAACTGTGAAATGCTTCAGCGAAGTCACTGGAATGACATTCAATTTGAATAAATGTGCTAAAGCTACAGTTTTACGTGGATCACTACAACAACCATCCTCAATTAGCTTGGACACTGCTGTAACAATAAAAGAATTAAAGCCAGAAGAAACTTATAAATACCTAGGTGTAAATAAGAGTAAAAACATTCACCATAAAAAATGAAAGAAATAGTCAGTAAAGAGTACTAGAGAAAGGTACGAATGATAATAAAAACTGAATTGAATTCTCAGAACAGAATTATGGCCATTGATATTCTTGCCATCCCAGTTGTCCAATATAGTTTCAACATCTTAAACTGGACTCTAAACGACATCAGGCGAATGGATTCTAAAACAAGAAAGCTTCTTTCTAAGCATAAGATGCATCATCCAAAGGCTGATATAGACCGTCTATACATAACCCGTAACGAAGGTGGAAGAGGTCTTATTCAGCTAGAAATCTCATACAAAAACAACTATTGGCTTACTAACATACATAGAAATAACAATAGACTGGATGATACAGTTTATCAAATATGAAAACAGACAGAAAAATATTCAATAATAAAAGAAGGCAGTAAATACAATCACGATTTACATTTAGTAGATTTTGTAGAAAAGCAAAACAGAATCCAAGAACCAACTATTGGGCAAAGATATGAAAATGAATGCCAATGATAAAGTTCTTGAACAGATGGAATAACGCTGGCAAGCCATACCTCTGCATGGCCAATACCGAGAACGTGCCAATTAATCAACTGTTGATAAAGTTAATACTCAACAATGGTTACGTGCTTCTGGATTAAATTTGAGACTAAAGGCCTTATTTTTGCAGCGCAAGACCAAAGACTTTTCACTAGAAGCTTTCAGACAAATACTAAACATAATAATATGGATCCAAAATGCAGGTTTTGTGATAAACACCAAGAAATAATAGACCATATAATCTCAGGTTGTTCTGTACTCTGCCCTAAATTAATATAAAAATCGTCACAATAGAGTGGGGCAATATTTAAAATTGACAATGTGCAGACACTATGGTAAACCTTTAAACAACCACTTGTATGAACATCACCCTGCACCGGTTACAGAAATAGAATATGTCACCATTCTGTGGGATTGCACCATCTAAACAGACAGAAAAATTTAAACAAATAGGCCGGACATTATTGTTAATAACCAAACAGAAATAACTTGTCTATTATATGATATGGCTTGACCAGTGGATTTCAACAAAGCAACCAAGGAAATATAAAGAACTGCAACTTGAATTAGAAAAAATGTGGAAATTGAAGAGAAGAATCGTGCCAGTAATAGTAGGTTCGCATAGAATGATAAAAAATGGTACAAAACAACACACTGAAAGAATCCCTTGAAATCCCAGCTTAAGAGATATACAAAAACTTCCCTTATTAAGTACTGCCCACATTCTAAGGAAAACTTTGTCTATGTAACGTTAGGGATGTTAGGGGAGATAGAAAAACATGAAATGAAGCCATAACAACACGCTACGACCTGCCTTAGGTCTTGGTTGGTAGTACGAACCTAGCAGAAATCGAAATATGATGAAAAACGGCATTATAATGATAATAAAACAAGTATAACGTTTTTCGAAACTCCTCAAAATTTTAGGATATTTTTTGAAAAACGTACATATGAATAATTTTTCAGTGTGATTACCATACCGTATGAATTATTTGTTCTTAGTATTTAATTTTGTATAATATTTTTTTAAAAATTATAATTGTGTCTCTGTCTTTTGGCAACCCATCTTAGGAAATGAAAACCAACCACAACTGAAGGTGGTGATTTTGCCAAGGAATGAATATCTGCTTTTTTATGATCCCTACAGGCTTCGTTGCCTGTCCTTCAGGAAGAAATATTCATAATATAGAAAAACTGTCATATAAAAAAGCTCCAGCCCAAATAATGAAATTAAAGAAATAACAAGAATGCCAAATAGAATGGGTGAATCAACAATTCATGAAAGCCAACCAGATATGGACATAACATTTATTAACATCCCACACACCTAGAATTATAATGAAAAAACTATGATTAACCAAAATCCTTGTCAAGATTATGTTGAAATTTTAAAAGAGTTGAAAAGGCGTGATTTTAATCACTCAAAATCTTGCAATCAAACGAGTTCAAAAACACACTGATTTACGGAAAACATATATAATATACAAAAATCTAAAAACAAATACAGAGAGGTATAATCAGACACAAAATATTGAAATGGAGGAACGAGAAAAACTCTCATTACAACCAAGAAAGCATAACCTCGAAAACAATACATTTCACAGCACTCGCATTGATTGTGCATGAAGTATATCTATATATAATTCTCAACAAATCTGCAATAGCAGTGACAAAATTAAAGCATCTGATACCATTGATGGCTGAAATAATCAGAGACTATAAAAAACAAGATTGTAGTCCAAACAAAATCATTGAATCCGATGTGAAGAAAGGTTACAGAAAAATAGACAAATAAAACTTAGAAGAGACTCTCAATTCCAGACAATAGAAAAAGTTATACAATTCTGATAATAAAATATGGGCACGCTGTGAAGAAAAGAATTGGACTACGCACGTGGTAGATAGGATAAAAAATAGACTAGAACAAATATGGGTGCGAATCAGAAAAGAGGATTCACCATGTGCAATAAAAATGATGCAAAGACCAATGTCTTATTAATAAAATGATTTTCGAAAACTGTAAGTTGAATAGTGTACCTGATTCTTGGATAATAATCTCTTTGAATATATTTAAGTTTTCATCAGTGGTCATTAGTTGCATCAATGTATGGTAATATGGAAACCAAACATCACCTCAAACATCTAAAAAGAATCTGTAAGTTTCGTGAAAGAAAATTCAAAGAGGAATATTTCAAGGTGGCTCTTTGTCTCACTTACTATTTTGTACATACCTAATAGCATTGAACAGCTAACTTACTAAGACGGTTATAAGACACCTCATGAGCAAATAAACCATCTCTTATTCTATTTTTATAATCATATCGCTCCAAGAAAGGCATATTACCGCCACTATTTTGCAGGGCGTTAATTAGGAGCTAAGTTATGGGAAAGGGTGATAGGTTATAAGAGGTGTCAGTAAGTGGATATGAGAAGGAAGAGAATACTGATGAGTGCGGAGTGAACGGAGAAAGGAGAATGAGAGAGATAGAGAGAGATAATGAAGGTTAGTGAGATAGGAGATGACTATTGACTTTGCATTCAGATTCTTGGAGATTATAACTGTCGGGCAAGCAAGTAAATGGAAGGGAATTCTACAGGCGGGAAGTGTGAGAAAAGAAGCTCAGGGAGTATAATTTTCATTTACAATTGATTGGTTTCACAGTAAAAGAGTTGCTAATCTTGTGCCTCGGGTAAATTTATACATAGGGGGCACCAGTGAGCTAAGTTCATTAGAGTAGTTGTCGTGAAAGTATTTGTAGAAGAGATACAGGGAAGCTACATTGCGTCGGTGAGAAAGTGACTGCATCTGTGCTGTTGGGATATATCACATTACAGATATTTTGCTGGATTTTGTCAAGGACACCGAGGTGGATTGCAGTTACATAAATAGCTTAAAATTCTGCTCTAGGAAAAACAGTAAGGTGAAAGGTCTCCTGAAAACAGTAAAATACATAAGTAATAATACTGGAATGGAATTCGGTTAGGAAAAATGTTCTAAGGTCACAATATTGTGAGGATCACTCCAACAAACTTCCACTATTAGCTTAGACTCTGGGGGACATATTCAAAGATTTAGAGCAAGAAGACGATTGTAAATAATAGATTTAAATAAGATTCAAGGAACTCAAAATAAAACAAAATAAAAGATATATTATGAAAATGTTCTATACAAGTTTGCTACTGGTATTAAGAACTGAACTGAATATTCGGAACTGAATTATGTCTGATAACAGACTAGACATTTCAGTAATTCAATATAATTTCATCATCCTGAAATTAACTCTAAAAGACATCGCACGAATTGTCAGTAAATGTCATTTCTCAGCATAACATCCATAATTCACAGGTTGGTGGATAATGCGTACACATATCCCGTATAGAACGTGGAAGAGGTTTTATTCAGCTAGATGTGTCATGCAATACAAAACAATTGGCTTACTAATATACAGAGAAACAAAAACTGGACTGGCTTATACAGTTAGTCAAACAACTCGAAAACAGAAAGGCAATTATTCAGTCATGAAAGAAGACTGTAAATACAAACAGTTTTTATATTTAGTAGATTCTGTAAAAATATGAAACAGAACGCAAAGACCAACACTTCCATTTAAAATATGGATAAGCAAGTCAAAGATAAAGCACTTAGAAGAATAAAAGAAAACTGGCAAGACAAACCTATGCATAGGGAATATCCAGAACGTGTTAAGAATGCTAATGTCGATAACGTTAATACACACTGAGACTTCTGAGTATCTGGATTAAACCGAAGACTTTATTCTTGATATGGAAAACTCGGGTATTTTTCCTAGGAAATTAATGAAAACATACATAATATTGTTCATTCAAAATGAAGAATCTGTGATAAATATCAGGAAACAATGGAGATTCTAATCTCATAAGGTTCTATACTTTCGCCAAATGAATACAAATGTCATCAGGGTAGAGTCGGAGAATATTTTCACTAGACAATATGCAAAAGCTTTGAAAAGTATAGTTAGGAATATAACCCATAAGCGGTTACAGAAATAGAAGACCTCACAATTGTCTGAGATTACACTATCATTACAGATAGGAAAATTGTTTTGGTGGTACGGATGCTGTTTCAACAACTAGATGATAAGCAGAAATAAACATAAGATAATACGTCTGATTTTGGTCTGGAAACGAAATCTGATACATCCGCACAACATTGCGTTCATTACAATTCGTGCGGCCGTATGTGAAAATCACATCTACCTGCTCACGATTTAGACATTCTGCCATTGTTAAACGGCAAGTTTCTCAGCTAATTCATTATTAGACACATTAAGAATTGTACGTGAATAACACATATAATAAAGCGCTATCTACCAAAAATCTTTTGTGAGCATAACAATTTAAAAATGATTAAATTCCAGACTCACGTTTTATGTACATTTTGTTATTTTATTTGGTGTAAGGAGCCTACACCTAAGGTTTGTTTTTAGTTTTTATACGGCCTATATGCATACAGATAGATGTGAACTGTAACAAATAGGACATTAACAAGGTGGTATAGCTATGTATTAAACTAACGGAGAAGTTACTATATACATACATATGTATATATATATATATATAAACATACTCATAGATATATATATATGATCAAAAAAGAGATAGACATATAGATATGTATATAGATACATGTATACAAACTGAAATAGTTATCAAGATAACTAAAAATCAATGAAAAAGTTATGGTTATGTATATATATATATATATATATATATATATATATATATATGTAGATAGATAGATAGATAGATATGAGCAGAAATATATAGGTAGATAGGAACAAAGTTTCATTGCTATCTAGCTAAGTAAGGAACTAATTCTGCTATATATAAATATATATATATATGTGTTTATTTATCTGCATGTGTGTGCATGTAAGAGAGAGTCAAAGAAAGAGAGAAAAAGTTAGGATGGTATGAAAAAAATTTAAAATTCTCAATCTGTTTATTTAGCTCCCTAACGGAATAGCTCACTTGAATGATATAAATTCCGTAACATATACTTACTCTTACTCACTCTTTCTCTTTCTCTCTCTCTCTCTCTCTCTCTCTCTCTATCTATCTATCTATATATATATATATATATATATATATATATATGTGTGTGTGTGTGTGTGTGTGTGTGTGTGTGTGTGTGATTATAATCCAGGAAGGTCGATATTTAATAACATTTTTCTCAATGTTATAACACGTTAAATTTATCAACAGAAATAATAAGGTTTTCTTACTAGAGCACGCTGCGATATCTCCCTTGAAAAAAAAAATTCAAATTACATAATTCCTCTGAATTTTTTATCTCATGAAATTAGAAGTTTATAAAGTGCATTTCAGATATTCGAAACTATTTTAAAGGCAAAAATAAACTCGCAAGCAAAAAAAAATCTGTTCTGTGTATGCTGAAAATGCTTTAGCTGATAGAACAGTCAGTCAGTCAATTAAGTGCCATACGGTATACACGCTTGGGTGATCATGTCTCGAAAGAGACATGACTGACTGGGCAGAAGATTATCTCGCAGTAGGTTGCCATTGCTTTCTGCGGTAGACTGGTTGCCGATCAAAGCTATAGAACCCAATCTGTCCTGTTATTTAACCCATAACTGGAAGGAAGCGAAGGATTAATACCTTTCCCAAGGGTATTTGCGCCTAAGTGAATACAATGGATTCAACTGGAATTCGAACTCGACTCCCCGGTTTCTCGTTCCGAGTCGATATCCACTGTACCACAACGCACATCCGATAGTTGGTGACTCTAGCCTTCTTAATGAAGAATGCTCAGGGGACCCAATCAAGTCATTGATTGAGAATAACCTGCATAACCTGGATAATGGTACCACATGATCCGAGTAAAAAGGACCTTTTTGATTGTATCTCGTTATGTGTTTTGTTCCATAAACACAAACAGGCATCGTTGTTAAAATAAACTTCCGACGGGTGATGAGAAATTGATCGTTTACAACAATGTTAAGTGGAATGATTCTGGAGTAAGCGAAATGATCTAACAGTAGCCACCACAAAAGCAGGTCATTTTACCTAAAATCAACCATGCTGTACTTCTGATGTAATTGAAAAGGAACATCGTACTACAATCTTCTGCCAAGTAACCACTCAAATGCATCTGAAAATTACTACTTGCTACACGATGAATTAAAGGTAGCTATTCATGATAAAACTCCAGAATTGGCAAACATGAATGTTGTTGCTTTCCATCTAGGTAATTCTGGACTTCGCATTTCTTTGGCAAATTAGCAAAATTGTCGAATGTTTGCTGTGTTTTGTTAACATCAATCCTTTGGATTAATATTTATTCTGGTTCTTGCAAAATAATCTTAGTTGTAAAAAAATTAAGTCTTTGAACGACTTAAAATAACATCTTAAGTTGTTCTTTGCTAAGAAATCACCGAGATTTCGGGAGAACAAAACATTGTATTTAGGAGAAAATGGAATAATTTGCGCAATAAAATATTTAGTTGAAAAAATAGGTACTAGCATAATTTTCATTTAGTGTTGTAACTCATAAATGTTCATATGTTCGATTCTTGTATGACTGACATAATTATATATGAAAATGAATAACGTGAAGTTAAATGAACTCAGAGAAAATAAATAAACAAAACGACTTCCAAAATTCGTCTTCAACTATAGAAATTGTAAAGATCTGTGAGAGAAGCCGTCTTTAATAATATTGTGCCACTTGTATATCCGGAGCTGAGTCCAAGTTTCTTTTTCTTTGCAGATATTAGTCGGCTTGTGAATCAAATCAAATGAACACACTGATTTGCTCGACGATTATGAAATGATTTAATGCCAAAAAAACATTAAAAAGATCAGGCCGTTGATTGGTTGATGGATTATTACTTTTTCAGAAATGAAACATAATAAGCGCGGTTACACATGTAAGATGAAAAGAACGAACATATGTAGGCACGTATTTCGGAAGGTATAGAAAACCGGCCTATCCAGATGAGGATGAAATTAATAGGCGATTGAGAGAAGAGGCGAGGTAAATATTTCTTTATGCCAAAAGCGATTACAAATTTACGAGGTAAATCGTCTGACTTATTCTGTTAAAAGAAACTGTTATAGTTAAGCAGATTGTAGCAATATGTCATTAGGCTTGATGTTCAAATCGTATATATATGTAAGTATAGAAATGCTTTGTTTTTGTGCGTCTGACCTGAGTTTTAAAAAATACTTTATCAGAAAGATATAAGAAATCGTATAAATATTAACAGCAAATTCAACTAACATAGAAAAAAACTTTGAGATAGATAGATAGATAGATAGATAGAAGCAGATTTAAGGTAAGTTTTTATTTCAATTAAAAGATCGATATATATATATATATATATATATATATATATATATATATATATATATATATATATGTACCACCCCAACGGTCCGTCCTAACAATTTCCTCCGGCGGCCGTTCTCCACGCTGTGATGTTGCCGGGAGTTTGTAGAAAATGTCGGCCGGACAGCTGGGGGTACAACATTGACTATAAGGAACGAACTTCCACAATTTGGATGAGTTTTAAAGGATGCTTTATTCGTTTAGAATTAGCCTTATCTGTTGGGGCAGGCGAATGTGACACACAGCTCTAACTCTAATTAATGGAGATGAACAAACCCAAACTGAACGAAACAAGACGAACGGAGATCTTTCCTTCAAGCTCGCACCCGGCGGACTCCCTTCCACTTAACTCGTCTTAACTTTCTTAACTGGCTCTATTTATTTAAAATGAATACGGAAATCCGGAAATGCTTTAGACCACCGTTGACAAACACCGGCGACTGTAAGTCTGAAATTTCAGTTATCTTTTATTTTTATCTTAATAAGGCTTCCGCCGGAAAAGGCTTAATGTGTGGTCAAGATACAGTAAAGGACAGCCTTTGACCGGGTCATCGAAAAACGCACCTAGTGAACTTTTCTGAACTTTATCTCTTTATCACTGAGTCAAACATTTACCAGAGGACAATTTTCCTCATAAAAGAAAAAGCGTTTATTTATTTATTTTTTCCTCTTCTTTTTCACTTTTGTTAAATATGTTGTTAAACTATTTTCTATTCTAATCTATTTTCTATTTTAATCTATTATAATAAAATACATATATGTCTAGTTATCGTGTCACATATATATATGTATATATATATATATATATATATATATATATATATATATATATATATATATATATATAAACAGATTAAAATTGAAAGCTAGATAAAAATATATATATCTACAAATTAACATGTACACACTTAAGTGGATATATATTAATATGAACAGACTGATATATATATATATATATATATATATATAGAGAGAGAGAGAGAGAGAGAGGGAGATAGATAGATAGATAGATAGATAGATAGATATGAATATAAGCAGATTTAAGGTAATTTTTATTTCAGTTAACAGATCGAGAGACATAAATAGAGAGACATGAATATCAACAGATTAAAATTGATAGCTATATAAAAATCTACAAATCTACAATTGAATATGTGCACATTTAAGTGGATATATATTAGTGTGAACAGACTAATATATATATATATATATATATATATATATATATATGGATAAATATCTGAGGCCTGCTGTTCATAGGATCTGTGGAAAACTTTTGCACCTATTTCTTTGTTATCAGCAGTTCCAAAAAGCGTGGTTGGTGCTACACAAGCCTTCACCGCACCAGACAATTCTCTGTGTGGCAGTCTAACTGAGTTAAACACGCATACGTCGAAATTGACAGGAGAGTCCATATATATATATATATATATATATATATATATATATATTGAGAAAAAAGAAAGAGAAAAACAATTATTCCAACAACCAAAGAAATTTCTTCTGTGTCATGCTTGTTTGAACGTTTGTTTTTTTTCATTAACTTGGCAGGAATTTCTCAGCTTGTTGGATTCTTTGTTTCTATTCTTTTTCCTCCTCCGCTGTTGGATACTTTGTTTCTCTCTTTCTTTTTTCTTGTTTTTCTTTCCAAGTCCACGTGTTACATACTGGCTAGTTAGTTGGCTAAATACACGCAGAACTGTATTTTTACCTTACTAGAAGAAACTATGAAATGGGATAGAAGCTCAAATTTCTTTAAAATATTCTGAAAGTCATTTTTCGTTTAATCTTAAGTTTGTGTTAGTTGTGTGTCATGCACACAAACACACGCACACACACACACACACACACACACACACACACACACACACACACATATATATATACATATATATATATATATATATATATATTTTAATGTCAACAAATGTAAACATGTAAGGGAAATTAACGAAGATTAACGAAACTTGGTTATGAACAACCGACAATTTGAAAATGATTTGTTTGAACATCGATATAAAAAAATTCATGATAATAGTAGCTTCCCCTATGTGGATAGGGGTCGCAGGTTCGAATTCTGCCTAGTGACACACATTTTTGTATTAACATTTATCGTAAATAATCAGGCGAATAGATATTAATATATAATACTGTTTAATTAAAAACAGAATGCCTCTTTAAATACGAGTATCGATAAAAATATATAATGTTCAAACAAATCATTTCAAATTGTCGGTTGTTTATAGTCAAGTTTCTTTAATCTTCCTTAATTTCCGTAATATATATATATATATATATATATATATATATTGTATCGAGGCAGAAAATAATTTTCCAGACATATACTGTTAAATATAAATGACAATGCATGTTTATTGTGTTTAATCATTCTAAACATGGTATTTTTGGCTTTAATTTCAGGTGAAAAAATAACAAAGATTCTCTAACATTTGGATAATAAGCAATGATAACAGTTACCAAAAAGTGAAGCGCAGTTCGTAAATTTGTAATGCGCTTCTATGACGTCACACCGCGTGAAAGCTCCAAATATAAAACAGAACTATATATCTAAGTGCAATGTAATGTGTTATTACCAGATTTAAGCGTGATTTTATTAAATGTGGGTATAAAATCACGTTTAAATACAGTCATAACTCATTACATTGCATGTAAATACATGGTTCTGTTAACATTTCAAGCTCTTACGCGGTGTGACATAATGGAACCGCATTACAAATTTACGAACTTCTGAAGATGGCTCGTGTGAGCCAAAAGCTTAGAACCAACTTAAAAAAAAATTATCCAAGTGTTAGAGATTTTTTTGTTTCACCTAAAATTAAGGCCAAAATACGATATTTAGAACGGCTCATGATTAAACATAATAGACATTTATTGTCTCTTATATATGTATGTATCTATATATATGTGTGTGTGTGTATATACATATATACATATATATATATATATATATTCAAATTCTTTTACGATCATAATATCATATTATCGTGAGAAACCAACACCCACATCATTGGCGATAATAATCATTTTCGTAATTCACAATCAGTTTTTGAGTGCGTATGTGTAAATAAAAGGAGAAGGGGAAAAGATGAAAGAGGAAAGAAAACGTCTGCCTGGCAAACAGAAAGAGAAACCTTCGCAGTAGAGCTGGAAGAAGTCAAAATAGATTTAAAAAATTATAAAAATTTCGATGTCTCTATGGGGAAAGAAAATTCCAGCCATGCGTTTCATGAAGATTTTGGGAAAACAAAAAATAGGAATTCAATAGCAAAGTGAAGACTAATAAGCTCGTTTCACATCCTTAATAACCTTTAGTAGAAATGTAATCTAGTTTTAGTCGAAAAAAATTAAAATAATACATATTTTAAGCAAAATTTACTTTTAAACTTAAGAAAAGAAATATTATCAAATGTCGTCATAAATTTAAATTTAAAATATGAAATTTCTCTGTAAACCCTCTAAATAAAAAAAAATATTTCCGTTAAGTAGATGTTTCCTTTCTTCCTATTAATGTTAATAATAAATTTTAAACTTTTAAATTTAAATGTAGCTCAGTAGTTTGATATTAGTTGGCATCCTTAATTTTAAATTTAATTGAACTAAAATTTATTTCCCCTAAAATAATTGGTTTATTTTCTCATATCAGCCTGCACTACAAAATATTTTAAATAAAACCTCCCGTTTTCTATATATATTTACATTCTATTTCAAGATCTTTCCTTTCTGATTCTATATATCATTTTTATTTTCACCTAAATTATTTAGTTTAATATTAATGTAGTCAAGATTTTGAATTTAATAGAACTTACTTTCCTAATAATATTTATTATTCTAGTTTCAAATCTTTATTATATTGATCCCTTCCTGTCATCAATATAACTTATATATTATTTACATTTCTACAAACACACACACACACACACACACACACACACACACACACACACACACACACACACATATATATATATATATATATATATATATATATATGATAAAATAATTTCGTTTTATTTCGTCCAAAATTTATTTTATTTGTATAAAAATATTACTTAATGATGCCATCGTGGATTTATTTCAAATTTAGTTACTGTAATTAATCTAATTTTCAGTATTCCTTAAATATTTGTTCACTTTAATTAACCATCTAATTTAAATATATTACATGTGCCAAGAAAGAAAAAGTCAATATTATAACTATGTTGCTTACAATTTTATCACAAATGTAATTTTATTTCGAACAGAAAAGAATGATTTTATGCTACCAACAATTATAAGGAAACAAGAAAAGAAAATTCCTTGTATATTTTCTTGTTAAGGTACATTAATTTAATTTAAATAATCCAATCAATGTAACCATTTTATTTATATTTTAGTTGTAGTTCCAGTGTTACTTTTCAAATATAAAATATTTAGATTGACAAAGTGAAATCTTCATTTAGTCATTTAACAATTTCCTTCATCAAAGAAGATTGAACTAAAAGTGATTTTACTTACATTCATTTTGTTACCATTCTATATATCAATGTCTAAATTCCATTGAATAAAAAAAAATTGAAAAATATGTAACTTTGATTTTTGGTGTCATCTTCTTGTCTTGAATTTAATGCTTATTTTCTAAAGAAACAAAAAAAAATTACATAAATATTGTGGATATTTTTACTCTTAACAATTCTAAAGATCAACACAGGACATCAACAATTCTAGAGTAAAGATCTCTAGCAACTCTCAGCAGATTACAGGACAAAATAATTAGAAGAATTTTACTTGACACAAGATGAATTACTTGTAGGTAATTTTGCTAAAGTTGTGTCATGAAATGTATGTTAAATTCTGATTAAATGTAAACCTTATCAAATCCCTAAAATTTCATCTCCACATAAATATTAAAAAATGCAAGAAAGGTTGACTGGTTTTAATTGTCACATACCTCAGTTTCTCTCAGTCCTGTTACTTCATCTACAACACTGAAAATAAACAAGAGAAAAGAATCAACAACAACAACAAAATGATAAAAGTGGCAACTCATCTATGGCTTCTATGGGTCACATATATATATATATATATATATATATATATATATATATATATATATATATATATATATATGTTTTCATTGAAAGTTAACATTGAGAAAAAAGAAAGCTATTACATATTAGTTTCTCATTCATTTATTCCTTTTTTATCCTGAGGCAACTTTTCAACTTAACTACTTCCATATTAACAATATTCGGGCCTTATTTTGGATTAAAACTTAAAAATAAAAGACATTCAAAGGCTGAATGAATCCTAACGTCGATCTTTTCTACATACATGTATAATAATTTCATTTTTTTATGTATCGATTCCGACTTCTCTTACCACTATTTTGAAGATTTGTCTTTCTATCTGTCAGTCTGACACGCTTTATCATTCCTCGTTCTAATTTTCCTTTTCTTCCTTTCTTTTTGCTTCTTTCTTTCTTTTTACATTTTTCTATATTCTTTTCTTTTCGATCATCTTACATTTTTCTTTACACTTAAACAAATGATTGTATTTTAACAATTATGATTATTATCACCAATCATACGGGTGTTCGTTTCACTCATTAAATTTCTTATATGTAATTAATGAATATTGACTCTGTAAATATTTTTTATTAAAAGAAGCCCTCTGGCTGAAACATGTTTAATATTTAATTTTTAATAATTAATATTAATAAGATCTGTTTGGCATATTATCTTCAATCTGCTTCATGTTGGATTAATCTATCTATCTATCTATCTATCTATCTATCTATCTATCTATCTATCTATCTATCTATCTATCTATCAAAGCAACAAATTGAGATTCAAAGTTGCATGCATTTTGATTGCTACCCTCAGAGATGCACACACCAACTTAGAAAGATATATATGAATATTATATATACGGATACACTGAAATATTGAATATAATTATAAGGAAGGGAGTTCTACAGGCGCGAAGTGCGAGAAAAGAAGCTAATAGAATTAGCGACGACTGAATTTGGTTGTTTCATTTGTAAAAAAGCGGGAATTATTTGCCATTCTGGTTGCTAGAATAAATTCTTTTAAAGTGGGCACCACTGAGCTAAGCTCATCGGAGCAGAATCCATGAAAATATTTGTAAAAAATACAGAGAGAAGCCACATGCTGTCGGTAAGAATGTGGCTGGTGTCGAGATGCAGAATCACCTGTGGATCCTGTCGAGAATACTGAGAGAAATAACAGGGACATCCAAACAGTTATAACAGCAGAGAGAGAGAGAGAGAGAGAGAGAGAGAGAGAGAGAGAGAGAGAGAGAGAGAGAGAGACAGACAGTATTGCTTTCTGGGAACCTATCAACATCGATTCTGATAGAGGGATAGTGGAGTGGCTACGATGGTTTACATATAACAGCTTTATTTTGGAAGCATTAACATTTTTTACATCAACAATCACAGATTGAATGTCCTCGAGATCTGTGCTGAACTTATCTTTGTCTGCTTTGGCATATTTCTTACTGAGGCAGGTGTAAATATTGGTGACGTCAGCGTAAGTGCCTGCTTAGGATTTGATCCTGTCAGGGATATCATTAATGTAGATCGTAAAGAGCGTCAAACCTAGAATAGAGCCCTGGCGAACACCTGCGATCGTGTGATAGGATATGGTGACATCCACGTTCAAAACGGCCTTCATTATGCGAATTTGAACGAATGGATCAAACCAAACAAGCGTCCAATGTACCATAACCCTGCAGCGTGCACAGAATCTAGCCTGCTAAACCCAATCAAATGCTTTGGAGATATCCAGGACACCAGCTTGAGCTTCGCCGTTCTTAAGGAGGGCCTGGAAATTGTAGTCGGTGATGGTCGTTAGCATATCAGCAGTACATCTCTCAAGGCGGAAGCCATATTGTCTCTCCGAAAAGTGGTTAATGAAATATTCCACAATAAGATATTTACTTATAAAAAATGCTCAAAACACAAGTAGATATATAGTTATTATTAATATTATAATTAACTGCATACGGCAACTTAATACATCTAATATTTCTAATATAAAAGTGAAGATTCAGCTTAAATTTTCAGTTTTTTCATAATATGCTGATCATTTATTTTTATATATTGCATTTTATATTTTCAGTTACCATTTCATTATAGCAAACCTTTTTATATTATATTTAAACTTTTGACATGTCTAGTACACACAGAGTTCTTTGAGAATGTGTTAACCTCAAAACCAAGTTTATTCATCTCATTTGATGACTTTCTTTATTTTTAGTTTAATTGTTTTAAACCTCTTTATATATATATATATTGTCATCCGCAGGCAGATCTGTTTTGGTGTATCACAGCTCATCAGTACGGTTAGATTCCGATTACTTTTTAACACAGGATTGAAACCCGACCGAATCTGGGCTATGGGCGTTCGGTGGAAAAAGGCAGACCTTTTAGCGCATATATATTATCATTATACGCGTCCAATAGCTAGAGTGCTCTAATTCATCTTACTGAATGCGCGATGCGTACACGCCAGAGTAGCTACTGTTTTTCAAATCTACCATTCTATATATATATATATATATATATATATATATATAACCACATTTCATGTCATGATAGAAGTGTATTAAACACCAAAACATTGCAGCTATTATGTTGCAGTATGCTATAATAATAATAATAATAATAATAATAATAATAATTCGATGACTGGATTTTAAAGACTTTAAATATATACAAGATATCGCCCGTCATCATCAATTTCATCAAACAGTGCATGTCTATATGGAAAACAACCCTTTACCTCAATCATATGAATGGAACCTATAAGTCTGATGAAATAAACATCAAAAGAGGTATATTTCAAGGTGATTCTTTATCTCCCTTACTATTCTGCATATCATTAATAGAACTAACCAGTCAACTTAATAAGACAGAATGTGGTTATAAAATAGCCCAAAAGAAAATAAGCCATCTATTTTACATGGATGACTTAAAGTTATATGCTAAGAATGATAATGAGCTGGAAGGTCATCTGCAAACTGTAAAATGCTTCAGCGAAGACACTGGAATGAAATTTAATTTGAATAAATGTGCTAAAGCTACAGTTTTACGTGTATCAATACATGAAACATCCTCAATTAGCCTGGACCCTGCTGTAACAATAAAAGAATTGAAATCAGAAGAGGCTTATAAATACCTAGGTATAAATAAGAGCGAAAACATTCACCATAAAAAAATGAAAGAAATAGTGCGTAAAGAGTACTATAGAAGGCTACGAATGATATTAAAAACTGAATTAAATTCACAGAACAGAGTTATGGCCATTAATAGCCTTGCAATCCCAGTTGTCCAATATAGCTTCAACATCTTAAACTGGACTCTACACGACATCAGGCGAATGGATGCTAAAACAAGAAAGCTTCTTTCTAAGCTTAAGATGCATCATCCAAAGGCTGATGTAGACCGTGTATACATACCCCGTAAAGAAGGTGGAAGGGGTCTTATTCAGCTGGAATTGTCATACAAGACAACAACTATTGGCTTACTAACATACATAGAAACAACAAAGGATTGGATGATACAATTAGTAAGTCAACATGAAGAAAGAAAGAAAAAATATTCAATAATAGAAGAAGGCAGTAAATACAAACAAGATTTACAGTTAGTAGATTCTGTAGAAACGCAAAACAGAAGCCAAGAAACAACTATTGCGGCAAAAAATATGAAAATGAAAGCCAAAGATAAAGCTCTTGAACAGATGAAACAGCGCTGGCAAGACAAACCTCTGCATGGCCAATATCCAGTACGTGCCAATAAATCCAATGTTGACAAAGTTAATACTCATCGATGGTTACGTGCATCTGGATTAAAGTCTTAAACTGAAGGATTTATACTTGCAGCACAAGACCAAAGTCTTTTCACGAGAACCTTTCAGGCAAATATTATGCATAATAATATGGATCCAAAATGCAGGTTTTGTGATAAACACCAAGAAACAATAGACCACCTAATCTTAGGCTGTTCTGTGCTTGCCCCAAACGAATATAAAAATCGCCACGATAGAGTTGGGCAATATTTACATTGGACAATATGCAAACATTATGGAAAAGCTGTAAACAAACACTGGTATGAACATCATCCAGCACCGGTTACAGAAATAGAAGATGTAACCATTCTATGGGATTACACCATCTACACAGACAGAAAAATTGAAGCAAACAGGCCAGACATTATTGTTAAAAACCAGAAGGAGAAAACTTGTCTATTAATTGATATGGCTTGTCCAGCGGATTGTAACATAGCAATCAAGGAATTTGAAAATCTGTCAAAATATAAAGACCTGGAAATTGAAATAGAAAAAATGTGGAAATTGAAAACAAGAGTTGTGCCAGTGATAGTAGGTGCACTTGGAATGATAAAAAATGGAACAAACAACACATTGAAAGAATCCCTGGAAACCCCAGCTTAAGAGATATACAAAAAATTGTCTTATTAAGTACAGCCCACACACTAAGGAAAACTTTATCTATGTAATGCTGGGGATGATAGGGAAGATAGAAAAACATGAAATGGAGCCATAACAACACGCCACTACCTGCCTTAGATCTCCCCGCAGACTTGGTTGGTAGTGAGACCAAAGCAGAAATCGAAATATATAATTATATATAATATTATATATATAATTATTATTTTATTATACACACATATATATATGTATTGGTGTCTGTGTGTTTTTCTGTGTGTTCGCGCGTGCATGTGAGTGTATTATATGTTTTGGCAGATATTATGCTTGAAGTCGATGTTCATTCGAGTATCATCTGTCTTAACAGTATACCACTTCTTCGCGGTGAGCCAGCCGATACTGATCGGCTATCGCCTAGTGTGCCCTCTGTCAGGTACTATTTTCTCCATTTAAAATCATACACTTCGACCCCTCTTCAAATTTTATAGTCCAATCAAGAATAACTATCATTTAACAAATAATCTCCGGTCTTTCATAAAATCTTGAAAGCGAAGTTATAATTATCCTCAAAGATGGCGAAGAATTACTGGTTTCTCTCGAAACAAGTAATGCCCCAAAATTGATTTACTAACCATCGACTTGCACAAACCAACAATTTAGTGGCACACATAAATGACTGAGCACTCAATAATAACTTGAGAATAAGATGAATAGTACTTAGCTGTCGATATCAAATATGTATGCATGTTATAAATGAAGGACAACTAGAGTGAATAACTTTAGATAACCCAATTGGTAAGACATGTTTGTCTTTTAATCAGCATATAAATCCGAGTTTTCACCTCGGCTCTGCAATCGATTTGCACTGTCGCTGGTTCAGCAATGATTAGGTAATCCAACAAATGTCTGCGTATAAATCACTTCAACTCTATAAATTTAAAGTTGAATTTCGCAGTCTAATTGCAAATTGTAAATATTCATAGAGGTTAAATTGTTGCTCAAAATAGACCCGTGTCTCGAACGCTGATATCATTTTGTGCTATTCTTGATTACATTTAATATCGCTTGACTTAATCTGACATCTTCAGTCGGATCATTTCCGACACAAGATAGGTGTTTCGTGTCCAAGTCATATCAAGCGCATGGATTCTGCTCATTATCAAACAGATTGTCATCTAATCAGCTCATCGGAAATCCGCTTCCGTTTCGTGTCGTTTCAATGCTTTCTCATGTATTAGCATCAGGAAAATCATCAATAGACAGAAAGCTATTTAACAACTTGTGAAAGCCCGGTTATACACCAACAAACACAAACACAGCCATGTACGTACAAACGCACGCACACAGATACACATACACGATATAAGCAGAAACATACACAGAAACACACATCCACGCATGCGAACTCACTGATGATGAGATAGATAAAACTAATTTTTATTCGCAAGAACAACATCGATGATATTGTCCTATATTCGGAAGCGAATTATTTGCACAATACCAACATATTTAGATAATTATTTACACAGCGTTTGGTATATATCATATAGATTATCATATAAGAAGACATTTCTAATTGGTGTAACTGTTAGCGAGTTTGTTCCACTAGATCAATTACATCAGAGTATTGATTTCGTTCCAGACTGTGTGTCCTCTAATTTCGGCCGTAAGCAGTATCTGGCTATGTTAATAAAACACTATGCTTTATTATAGTATTGATAAGTAATTATTGTTTTCCAAATATTTCAAAAACTAACGAAATTATACTATAATTTCTTTGCCATAGATTGGCGGGATACTGCACATATATGGAGATTTTTTTTATAAACCGAGATATGCAAATAGGTTTGGGAATTTTAACGGGTTTTTACGATTATTCATTATATATCAAATTCGAGCAGGAACAATAATTATTATGTGGTAATTTAATGTTTTGACCTAGGGACATTTGCTGTATCTCTATTCAATAAAATGTATTTTATGTAAAAAGCAAATGTTCTCAGATATAAACTGTAAAGAGCAAAGAAATGAGTAAAAGAATGATGCAAGGAAACATAGTCATTAATATATATATATATATATATATATATATATATATATATATATATATATATGCGTGTGTGTCTGCTCAGGATTATTTGTGGTTATTCAACGTAACCTGAGGTTTATATTGCAACTAAACTGAAAGTAAATTAATCGATGTTTGCGCACTAGAGAACATTATCGAGTGTGATCAACATTTTGAACTAGACCAATACGCTCAAATTCTCCTCCACAATAGCGGATTGCATGACCATCCACTACCATGGAACAGTTAAAGGCACCCAATATGATTCATACTAATTTATTGAAATGTGGGATCATCTCCCTAATGGTAGTGTGTGTGATTGTGTTAATGTTTTCATAATGCTTGCTAATTTACATGAACGTAGACAGATAAATATTACACTAAAGTAAATGACTGTTCATAACTTGCAGTAATCAAATTAAGAGACTGGCGGTAATGATCGATTTACCTGAGCATCAGTGATAGGTATTTCGATATAGAAATTAAATTATGTTGATTTAGAACAAAAGTAATGCAAATCATGAAAGATATTTCCTCTCGTTTGCAAAGTATACATTACAATGGTCACTAAATTTGAACAGCCACACTGTTGAGTTATGATTCAGCGAAACAGGCTTGTACGTGGATGACAAATAAATTATGCTCTCATTACAATTGAGCTCTAGAGAAGAAAATTGTAAAAGTATTTTATACTTCTGCGATATAAGTATTACTATTCAGAAAAAAATTGAGTTCTTTCTGTGACTGGCGTATGTATACACTGCTTATATATAACACGTTAAAATTTCCCTTCTTCCATGCGCCTGTGGCTTAGGGGATAGCAACTCCGACTGACACCAAATCGGTCGAGTTTCGTTCCCGGCCAGAAGCAAGTGGGTATATCTAGCAAAACTGTTGAGCTATAATTCAGTGATACAGGCCTATACGTGGAGGATTAATATATTATGCTTTCATTACGACTGAGGTCTAGAGAAGAAAATTGTAAAAGCATTTTTACTTCTGCGATATAAGCATTACTCTATAGAAATGAATTAACTTCTTTCTGTGACTGGCGTATGTATACATAGCTTATATACCACACGTTATTGCATAGGGGTTAGTGACTCCGACTGAATAATTATATAATATAAAGGTCACCCTAATAGATGATGTATATATTTTTGTGTGTTGATTTTCTAAGCACATCTTAGATACGCACAAGATTGAAAGTATTAGGTATCCAGTGAGAATCGAACCCCTTATTTAATTGGAATAGGTTCTACCGAAACCAGCATACTAACCATTAAATCACGTTCAGATGTCGAAATTGTTTTTCTATGATTAGCTTAGATGTGGCTCAAGGCCGAGAGTATGGAGCATCCTGTCACATATTTTGTATGAGCTATGTAAAGATTTAAAACTTTTGAACACGTGAATCCTTACGATTTTTTGTTGTCTCACGATTTAAGTAAAATAAACCGTATTTACTTCCGATGATGAAACGTGATTCTTTAAAACGAATTGTACTGGAAAACGGAAGGAGTCACATTCAACTGACTTAAATTCAAAGGATTTCCTTATATGTATATAATGGCGTTTGAAGTGCATTGCTTAATGAGAGCTCCTTCTGTCAAATCAGACGTTAATTTAATCACTATTTCCAAATGAACCGATTACATGCGGAATTGGCAATTCGCTCAAGACAAAACAATATACTTTATATCAGTTAGTAAATGCGCCAGAATTTTCTACATCTTTGTCGTGTTGTCTTTTTAAAACCGTCGTATTTTCTTGAAATTACAATTTCGAATTATCACTTATTTAATTTTCTTCTTATAGTTTGAGAAAGTTCAAATTTCTTGAGAACTGCAAAAAACACTTGGATTTTTTACATATTTACATCATTTTCACTGCGGTCCTTATCTTTATTCACGACGTTTATACCCTATGATCTCCATCCTTCTTCAGATTTCGAACCAATTCATTTAGCTAGTTTACTTGAAGATACATTGCTCTGATTCTACATACCATGCCTATTTTTGATGTCTTAATGAGGCACATGACCCTTTGGATAAAATCTTGGTTGATGTAATCTAAAAAGTGACTTGAACAAAATACATGTGAGTTCGAAACATGGACTTAGCTGAAGGCTCAAACGATTAGTGGTTGAGTTAACAAGGGAATTACCTGAGTTAATAGAGGGAATTAGCTGAAAATGAGATATCCCAAAATTGCCCATGGAATTAGGACTATATAAAGGATTCCATTTGAAAATCCAAAGTTTATCAGCTGAAGAAGTTCAGAACGTACAATAGCCGAAATGTCTTGAATATCGCAGTAAACATGTGGGAAACAGTCTGAATTATATAAATAGTAATACGATTTACAATACCTCACCTCTGAAATATACAGATTCCATTGGTATTTGATCATCAGGTGGCAGGTCTTCCAAGCGATTCAAAAAGGAAAAACAATATTGAAGACAATGCTACATATATTGTTGAATAAATGTATATACATCTAACGTAATATTGCCTTTGAATTTCGTACACAAAACAGTAAACAAATTTGTTTCGATTCATTCGATATTAATTTTGTTGTACATTATATAAGGTTTTATTCTGAAGGCTAAGTTTTACGAGAAATCTTGTACTGTTGATATTTTCAGGAAACATTTCTTAGTTTAAAAATGATTTTTGTACGACTGCAGAAAATAAATTATTTTACGTAGTCTTAATTTTCGTGCAACTCATGGAGAGTTCATTCTTCTGTAAAACAAAATGACAGTGTTGTTGTTGGGTTTTAGATATATAAAATTGTTATCCGTCAAAAGAAAAAAAAAACAGATATTAGACTCAAAGGAGAAACGAGACATTGACATTTGAAATGCCTGTCTTTCATGTTCTTATTACAAAAACTTACAAACAATTATGACGAATTCTTTTACAAAAATGTCAGATATACGCTGATGTAGTTAGGTATACACTGGTCGAGTTCATTTTTAATTATTGTGTCAATGAAAGCGTCGTCTAAATTCTACTATGCGTATAAAACAACATAAACAAAACGTTCCTAGTTACACACAAAGCTCAGTGTATTCTGTCAAATTGAGAATTATTTTCAGATTGGACTAAGGGTATACTCAATGATAGACATGTATACCGTTGGCAGTATTTATGCTCACATCTTAGGCTTATTCTCAACCTGGCTATACTCTAGGTTGTGTGTATTCACTGAACTGGGGTATAACCTGTGATGGCGCTATACATTTGATTGCTATGCCTTCTTTTGTATAAATATTGCTTTTCATTCAAGAAGTGAAGCAATATTCTCTCACAGAAGGTATATCAGAGAGAATACACATAATGTTAAAGATGAAGCTTTACATAAGATATTCTGCATTGATATGTTATAAAAATGCACATCTAGGAGATTGAATCGCAGGCCATGTTCTCGTAAATAAAGAGGTTACTTGCGGTGATAGAAAGACAAAAAGATATTGCAAAAATAACGTTTGTAAGAAAATTAGGGAAAAAGTGACAAATAATTACAATACGATATTGACATTTCTGGAACATTCAGTAAATAAAGAGGTTTATTCAACTTTATACTCATGCGATATTCTATAGTGAAGAGAGGTGGAAATATTAAATTACCTTGTGAAAATGGAGAATACAACAACATAGTGAGTGGACATTTTTTTAAATCTACAAATAATAAAACGGCCTGAGAATTTATAATCATCTACATATTGAAGCAACCCAGCATGTAAATGAAGAATATATTTTCTTAATCAAATATGTGTTGTCCTGACGAGTAATTTTTACGTGGACTCTATCGTAGCTACGCGTCGGACCAAAACAGACGCCTTTTCGCTTCAGCTCGTAATAAGTGTAAAAAGATACTTAACGGAGCTAACATGTTATTTGCTGCCAGAATGAAGCAACGCATAGCATCCTCTAAGTTCGGCACCAAAGACTACTGGCGGCTCTGTAAAGGAGTACTTAACAAGAGCAAGTCCACAATACCCCACTAATAAACCAATTTGAGGTCCTCACCTCCCCAGCGGACAAGACTGAATGCTTTTCACGCAGATTTTCGAATAATTCGAGACTGGACTCGTCTGGAGTTTCTACTCCCGACTTCCCACCTAGAACTGATGCTCAACTAAATGACGTCCATATTACACCCTCGCTTGTCTCTAAGATAATCTCGGAATTTGACCCTCACAAAGCGAGCGGAGGGGACGGAATCCCAATCATAGTATAAAGAAATGTACCCCTGAACTTTCCTCTGTACTTTCTAAGCTCTACAACTTCTGCATATCTGCTTCCTGTTTTCCTGTCTGTTGAAAAACTTCCTCTGTAGTTCCTATATTTAAAAACACTGGAGAACCCTCGGACCCCGCAAATTACCGACCTATCAGCCTTCTTCCGATCTTTGTCAAAGTGTTCGAAGCCATTATCAACGCCGAGGTGGTTCAGCATCTCACAGCACACAGGCTCCTCTCGGACAAGCAGTATGGTTTCCGCTTCACCAGGTCTACTGCTGATATGCTAACGACAATCACCGAGTACATATATCAGGCACTCGACAGGAATGGTGAAACCCGAACCGTTGCCTTGGATGTCTCTAAAACATTCGACAGAGTTTGGCATGCTATTGTATAGCTGGAAAATTATTTGAACTAATCCAGTCATTCCTATCTAACCGAACATTGAAAGTGGTATTAAACTGACATACCTCCCAGAACTACCATACGAACGCGGGTGTCCCTCAAGAGCGTACTAGGTTGTACGCTCTTTCTGATCTATATTAATGATCTCCCTGATACCATAAGATCCCAAGGAGGTATGTACGCCGATGACACCACGGTTTATTCTCGCCTTAATCAAAATCTGGTGTTGGCGACAAAGCTAACCTTGCAGCCGAGCTTGGAAAGGACCTCCAATCCGTAGTGGACTGGGGTAAGAAATGGCTCGTAAATTTTAATCCATCTAAAACGAAGCTACTATCAATCAGTCATCATAGACAATCGCACCTACCTCCTATTAGCATGGACCTTACTTGCCTGCCAGAGAGTAAATCACTACGCCTACTTGGTCTCACACTTTCAGCGGACCTCATAGTGGAATGACTCTATCGAATCCCATGCTAAATGCGCTGCTATAAAAGACGGTTCTCTGTGCAGGGCCCGGAGGTTTTTTCTGTCTGAATCTATCCTGAACATTATAAATCTACCATCCGCCCGTGCATTGAATACTGTTGTCATATCTGGTCGGGTGCCCCTGCTATTCTCCTTGGGCTTCTAGACAAGGTAGAGCGGAGAGTCTGTAATGTGATCGATACCGACTTAGCAGACCGCCTGTAGTCTCACTCTCACCTGCGAGACGTGGCTTCCCTGTGTCTCTTCTATAAATACTTTCACGGCTTCTGCTCCGATGATCTTAGATCACTGGTGCCCCCTAGGTTCGAATTTGCACGAGATACTAGATTAGCAATTAGATCCCACTCTTTTACAGTGAAACCGATAAAATGCAACCGCAACTTCTACTCTAATAGTTTCTTTTCTCGCACTTCCCGACTGTGGAATTCCCTTCCACAAGACTGCTTCCCCGACGGCTACAATCTCCAGGAGTTTAAATGTAAGGTCAATAGACACCTCTTAACAATCTAACTCGCTTCCATTCTTTCAAACACTCTTCCCACCCACCCAACTATCTCACCCGCTTCTGACATTTCCTATATCTAACCACTCTTTCTATTTACCTTCTCCTATGTAGCCCAAAGCGCAATAGTGGCAGTGGAATGCCTTGCTTGGGGTGAAATGATTAAAAAAAATGCACTCTAACAATTAAGTAATTTGCTTAAAAACTGACACGTTCAAAATATATCATAATCATTTTGAATATGAATTGATATTATATACTGCATTTCATTCCATATATTATCCATAAAAAATAAGAACTTGAATAATTTAATGATGAAAATATTGACTTGCATAAAGAATGTGAAGT
Source organism: Ascarosepion bandense (assembly GCA_037127315.1). NCBI lineage: Eukaryota > Metazoa > Mollusca > Cephalopoda > Sepiida > Sepiidae > Ascarosepion > Ascarosepion bandense. Next base: position 355,894 of record JBBBDQ010000554.1, on the reverse strand, counting down.
GCAGTCTAATGTGAGATGACTGTATTGCGGCGCTTGGTGTCTCTTGAACTAACCGGATGTGACATTAGAACTCAGAAATTCGACTCTAGCAAGTGCTATGTTTATGAAATGATGAAGATAGATGTATTAATTTTAAAATGTATCAGTCCGTCATATTTTTCTATGTATTTTCGTAACACAATTTACGATTTCTGAAAATTTAGAAATTTTAAAAACGAATCAAAACTGAACTCAGCAACACACTTTTTGTTTATTTAGTTGTCGATACAATTTTCTTATCTATTTCAATCCTAAGCATTCGAATGTGTAGTGCTTGAAATAATCATTCAACTTTCTGTAGCTTCGAGATATTTTTTATCTATTTATTATATCCCGAAAGAAATGTTGGATACAACTATTTTGTTTTCTTTTATTTTTAAGGATTCATGATTTTCCCAATATTTCTCTAATGATTTCCGAAAAAAGATCCAACTCTACTGATAGTATTGTATTTTTATGTTGTCTACTAATGTTTACGGTAATATAATTTAGAAGTATTTTTCTCTAATGAAACTAATATTTTGTGACATATTGAATTCTGAATCAAGATTAAATCTGTTTGTCAGAATCCTTAAAATAATGGTCGCCGTAATGAAAAGAAAATCGGATGTATCAGGAAAAAGAAGTGATTCTCCAGACATCTAGAGACAAAATGTTTGACTTCGGATTACTCACTATATAATCCAATATCTAAACGTACAGATGAGCTGTGACACAGCGAAACAGATATGTCTGCGGATGACTATATATATATATATATATATATATATATATATATAAGTTATGATGTCGTTTAACGCCAAAATCTTTACGATTTTATTATTTTTATTGAAGAAATGTTAGGAAGCAGAATTTTAGTGTAAATTGATCAATACCAGAGTAGATATAGAACGTTGATAGTTTTAGAGCAAAAGATTTGTGACTTTAACTGAGCAGGTTCATGGCAACTTCGTTGTTTCAGCAGGAAACCCTTCCCGATTAGTTACTGCATCTTAACGGTGTTCTCACGAAATTTCGATGTCAGCATGAATTTGCTCAGTTTAAGTGACAAATTCTTTGCACTATAGTATATATATATATATATATATATATATATATATATATATATATATAAGTTTGTAGAGAGATGATTTGAGTCTTGATACATAACATTACAACAAAAATGCCCATCTTTGTAAATTTAATGAGGTTGTTGTATTGAATTAAAAATGATGTGTCAGTGTAAAGCTAGTCTAATGTAAATGCCGTCTTTCATATTTTCGAGTAACACATATGTGTATGTAGCTTTAAATATTGGAACCTAGATAAATGATCAACTAGTTTTATTCATAAAACAAAAACACTTCATGAAGTCTAAATTGCGAGAAACTGTTATTAATGCAGTTATGGTATTACGGGATTGATTGTTTGAAATGGATTCTTCGACTGAAAAAAAATTGATACTTTTTTTTACGTAACTTTGTGTCTTTTGTCAGAATTTTGATAGAACTTTAAAAAAATTAATTATAATATTTATTCTTTAAAATTTACAACGGGTTTCGAAAAAAAAATTATAATTCTTATTTCCCAAAACAGATGACACATTTATTTTATATTTCTTAAAAAATAGTTCATCTTGAATTTTTATTTTATAGAAATTCGGAAGATGATAAACTTTGCTATGCTATACTTTATTTTCTTTTTCGTTAAACCCAATGGTGTGTAGGGCAGCGTTTTTATTGTTTCCGTAACAAACTGTTTTTATGGGCCAGGGTTGTCAGCCATACGCCCAACCGACAAACCTGGAGAAATGTGATTTTCTAAGTGTACCTTGAACGTGACACACGGAAGAAAGTAGGAGGTACCCAGTGAAGATCGAACTCACTACTCAGTTGTAATGATTTTAATGTGACGAGCTTGCTAACCATTACACCACGCTGCGGTACCCTATGCTAAACTTGGTTTCCTCAGATTGCTTGCATATCAAGTGGTGCTACTATATCTTTAGGTATACCAAAATATAGCGTGAGGTCTACCGCAGTATCAAACGATATACATATTTTTTGAAACATGATATTTATACTTATATAACTTAATTCTATTTATATTTATATTAAAAGTAGAGAGGTAAAATATATATATGCTATCAAATGCAATACATATATTCATTTTAAAAACAAACACTTCGCATATTGTTTAGGAATGGCACGAATAGATCAATAAACTTCATTCTAATCATCTTCTAACAAAAATTAAATATTAAGTAACTGGTTAAGGCGAAAGATGTTAGACTTCACCTGGTTTGATGGCCACATAAGGGAATGGACATTTCCGTGCAGTTTCTGGGTAGATGATATATTCAGGTAGATCCCATGCCATTGTAGCACCAAATGTAGATCTCTTTAAAATTAAAGGAAATACATAAATATCCATGTTAGATCTCACCTGACATAATGACCACATAATGGAAGGGAAAGAATAGACTTCCGAGCTGCTCTTGGGTAGACGATATATTCAGGTAGATTTAATTCCATGGTAGTATCAAATTATATAACCTGTAGTCTACATATAGTGTGTTTGAATTTGTTGCTGATATCACTGGATCGAACATTTGATTACACTGGATCACATATTGTTGAATCAGCTCGGTACTAATGGATTTTGAATGACGTTTCCTTTATAATGACAGTATTGTCAATCCAATATTAATTATGACATTTATTACTGATCTGAATATGACACAGTGAAAAGATCTATTACTGTTTGTAAAATAAAACAGATAAACGTGTATGATCTGATTGTTCTTAATTCATTTAGTGCCACGGTATTGTGCTGTCGATAATTTAAGTGAAAAAAGCGTAGTTTTTTATGATAGTAGCCCTAGACATTAGAAATTGTTATTATCAACGAAAAGCCAATTAAAGATGTATAAGTTTTGTTTAGTTTTGCTCACTATAAACGTAATTGAAAATACTGTAAAGTCAAAATTCTTTTAGACCTCTTGCTAGCAGACGTTACATTGCATCATTTTGATCTGTGATAATACAATGTTTCATGCGCAGTAAATGAAAATTATCTGTTACTAGTTCAGCTTGATATGTTTCCCTTTAGTTTTCGCTATTTACTAGATAATTTTACACTCCTGTGATAACTGCGTCTATCATACATCGATGATTAGCAAAGATGTCTCACCGACGATTTTGCAAAATATGATATATCTAATCCTCAAGTGTGTCCCACTAATTTAGTTATGAGCCAGTCTTGGTGAAACTTAAGAAATGTTAATATAAAAGTTTGGGTTATTGCCATTATTTACTTTATTCGTCATGAAGTATGTAGCTTCTTTATAGCAATTATTATTTGTCGTATAACCAGATGTATTATCTTTTTGTTTTGTTTCGTGTTGAATGATGTAGAGTTAGAGAGTGGGCATCAGGTTCCAGGAATAAGTAATTATTTGAATGTAGTTTATTTTATATTATAAATATGGAATCTAATTGACCAATTAGAAAAGTCAGATATAATAAAATAACTAACAATACATTTGAATGAAAATATTTTGTTTAACATATATTCATATATATGTATAACTGAAATCATATGTGTAAAAATACAGTATAAATAGAGAAAAAAAAACTGGAAAAAGGCATAATTTGCAAATTAAAACATATCATTAATTGGAAAAAAATTAATATATGTTTTAAATGCTATTTGGTAGTTTTTTTGTGAGTATTTACAAAACACCTAAAACTAAATGGACCGAACATGTGAGCAACGACGAAGTTTTGGTAAAGAAGGAAACGAAAAAAAAAGTGATAATTAAACTCAGGGAAAAAAACAGCTGAAGTTTCTTAGACATGTAATAAAGAGGAAGGCTTGGAGAAAATCATACTCATAAGACAATTAGCGGGAAAGTGATACAGGTGAATGTAATGTGTGACATAGTTGATGGACTTGAGCAAATGAATCTCATAGAAGTGGTTGGAAGTGGTAGCAAACGAAAGAGTGTTAAGAGCGACAAGGGCTATGAAAATTGGAAGGTCATGATCGCCTATATCTTAAAGAACCCAGCACGGATAAGAAGAATGTTATTATAAACCAGCAAAGCCAAACTAGAGAGAATCGATGTAATTTAATTTGTCAAATCGCCTTAAAGACCTGTGTTCCTGGTTTAAACAAACGCGTAAATAATTTTAATTATCATACTACAACATTCGTAATGAGACGAATTGCGTTACACCAAACTGACCATTCCTCACTCAGGTATCATTTAATTGAAATCCTACCAGGTACTGGGATTAAGCTTCTTAATCAATTTTTCTTGTGTTCCTACAAGTGCTTTCTTTTCTAGATATAAAGTGGGTAAAACATATCCAAAGTATCTATACATACGACAACTTTCGGTTATTAATTTTAGCCTTTCTCAGTCTGCAATTATCAGACTATAGTTTAATTAGAACTGATTAAAACTACACGGAGACCTATAAAACTGTATCCTCAAAATAATATTAGAAAATACATGTCTAATCGCCTCATGTAAATGTAAAAAAATATTAGAAATAATGGACGCCCTATTAGTAAAAATAGAAAGTCAACATTTAATAATACACACACAAACACAAATTATCTGAGTCAAACTTTCTCCTCATGAAAATAGCAGGAATAAAACGGTAACAGTGTGTCAGCGTGCAGTTCTAAGGAATGTATATCTTTCGAAAATCGCTGCCATAACAATAGCGATAGTGTAGTGAAAGCCTACGTCTTTGGGATAAGTGCTGTTGAGTTGATCATTATTCACCACACACTGTGACCATTTAAGCTATTTTGAATTTGGCCAATGATAAAACAAGTTCTGGCACCAGTAGCCCTGATTTTGGCATCAATTCATCCCAGACTCCTGCACTACCAGGCAACTCTGCCCCCTTGGAAACTCTGACCACGCCGTAGTCTCCGTAAACATATCAATCCGCACTAACTCTACCCAAGAAAACCAGACCAGCAGAATATCATACTGCTACCAAAGAGCCGACTGGGACACGTTCAGGGACTTCCTCTGCGACGTCCCCTGGAACAACGTCTTTGATCTTCCTGTCGAAGACTGTGCCTCCGAAGTCTCCTCTTGGGTTAAGGCTGGCATCGATGCTTTTATCCCTGCCAGAAAATTCCAACTAAAACCTAATTCGTCCCCCTGGTTCTCACCCGCTTGCTCGGCCGCTATTGCCCACCGGAACCATTTCTTCCGGCTCTATCGAAGCTGCTCGTCGAACCAAAACAGGCGCCTTTTCACCTCAGCACGGAACAAGTGTAAAAAAGTACTGAACGAAGCGAAGAGGGCGTTTGCTACCAGAATTAGGCAACGCATAGCATCCTCTAAGTTTGACTCCAAAGATTACTGGCGTCTCTGCAAAAGCGTGCTCAGCAGGAACAAGACTTCAATACCCCCACTAATCAATGAATTTGAAGTTCTCACCTCCCCAGCCGACAAGGCTGAATGCTTCGCCCGTAAATTCTCAACCAATTCGACACTGGACTCGTTAGGAATACCTACACCAGACTTCCCACCCAGAACTAAGGCTCAACTAAATAACGACCACATTTCACCCTCGCTGGTCGCCAAGATAATTGCGCAACTTGACCCACACAAAGCGAGCGGCGGTGACGGAATCCCAGTCATAGTACTGAAGAAATGTGCCCCAGAACTCTCCTCTGTCCTCTCTAAACTCTATAACCTCTGCCTATCTGCTTCCTGCTTTCCTGCCTGTTGGAAGTCCTCCTGCGTAGTACCTATATTTAAGAATTCTGGCGAACCCTCAGACCCAGCCAATTACCGTCCTATTAGTCTCCTTCCAATCTTTGGCAAAGTTTTCGAAGCCATTATCAACGCCGAGGTGATTCAGCACCTTATGACCAACGGGCTTCTCTCTGACAAACAGTATGGGTTTCGCTTCATCAGGTCTACTGCTGATATACTAACGACCATTACCGAGTACATATACCAGGCACTCGACAAGAATGGTGAAGCCCGAACCGTTGCCTTGGGGTATCTCCAAAGCATTCGACAGGGTCTGGCATGCTGGCCTCTTGTGCAAACTGCGGAGCTATGGGATAACTGGACATCTGTTTGACCTCATCCAGTCCTTCCTCTCTAACCGCACATTAAAGGTGGTATTAAATGGGCATGCCTCCCAAAACTACCAGACGAACGCGGGCGTCCCTCAAGGTTCTATCCTAGGTCCCACGCTATTTCTGATCTACATTAATGATCTCCCCGACACCATTAGATCCCAAGTTGGCATGTATGCCGACGACACAACAATCTACTCCCGCATCGATCAGAAACCAGGTCTGGACGACAAAGTGAACCACGCTGCCGCAATTGAAAGGGAACTCCAATCCGTAGTGACCTGTGGTAGGAAATGGTTGGTAAATTTCAATGCCTCCAAAACAAAGCTGTTATCAACTAACGACCATCGACAATCGCATCTACCTCCCATTAGCATGGGACAGGCTAGCCTCCCAGAGAGTAAAATACTACGCCTCCTTGGCCTTACACTCTCGGCGGACCTCAAATGGAATGACTATATTGAATCCAATGCCAAATCTGCTGCTATGAAAGTGGGCTCCCTGTGCAGGGCCCGGAAATTTTTCCCACCTGAAACTATTCTGCACATATACAAATCTACCATCCGCCCGTGTATTGAATATTGCTGCCATATCTGGCCGGGTGCCCCTGCTGCTCTCCTTGGGCTTCTTGACAAAATACAAAGGAGGATCTGTAACGTGGTTGATACTGACTTGGCAGACCGGCTGCAGCCCCTCTCACACCGGCGTGATGTAGCTTCCCTGTGCCTCTTCTACAAGTACTTTCATGGCTTCTGCTCCAATGAGCTTAGATCACTGGTGCCGCCTAAGCACGAATTTACACGAGATACTAGATTAGCAACTAGGTCCCACCCTTTTACAGTTAAACAAATAAGAATTAACCGTAAATTCTACTCCAACAGCTTCTTTTCTCGCGCTTCCCGCCTGTGGAACTCCCTTCCACAAGTCTGCTTTCCCGACAGTTACAATCTCCAGGTGTTTAAATGTAGGGTCAATAGACACCTCCTATCACACTAACTCCCAACTATTCTCACAACACTCTCATCTACCCAACCCTCATTCTCGGTATCCTCACCCGCCTATCACCCACCCTCTGTTATTTCCTATATTTAATCAGCCTTTCTCCACTCTACGTAGCCCCCTGCACAGTAGTGGCAGTGACATGCCTTGCTCGGGGTGAAACGCTTATAAAAAAAAAAAATACTCCATTGTTGGTTTCATATGACTCTTGTGAAGCTAGAGTCAATTTGTTGGATTTAAGTATTTTCTGGAATGAAATAAGAAAACATCCAGTCTTTCAGCTTTTTTATATTGGCAGGAACACAAGCTTTATATTTTAGGTTGGGATGTAGAACGTTATTTTTATAATGTTTTTTATTCGTATATAAAATGGATACCATATAATTTTTGTGGTAAGAATGATCAAGTGAATGCTGAGGTTATTTAGGATTTCCAGAACAGAATATCACATTAGGTACGTGAATATAATAGAATATAATAGAAAAGTACCAAAGATATAAAGTAATTTCTTTTGTCATTTAAACTCTTCGAATACATACATTTTGTTTATTTTCATACATTTTCATATCTGCTAAAATGCGTTGTTATGCTGACGGAAAACATTTATATATCAATGTCATAGAAAATACGATTTCGACTTGTTCGTGCATATTTATCTCATAAACACCCGATGAAGATTGATAGTACTATTTGCAATGGTATGTAAACAACTGTGCATTGATATGAAAGTCGGATCAATAGAGTTTTGAGAAATCTTTTTTATTTAAAAAAAAAATGTTTTTCTGATAAACTAGATCCACCTAATTGTTTTTGTAGATAATATTCGTCTTTTTTGTTTCCAATACAATAATGATTAATAGAATTAATTACCTATTTATAAAATATATTATCCACCAGTATTTATCAAAAAGCAAAGTTATATTCTCATGCACGCACATATACTCGGATGCGTAACGTATTACCACAAAACAGGCCATTAATTTTAGACACATAGACCTTTAGTTTAAAAATGATTAAATTCTTTTTATGATGACTACACAGCAATATATATTTTAACACATTTTACAGGGTATGATACTAAACATTCTCTCAACAGCCATCCCTCACATCGATAAATTAGATATTTTCATGAATATGGAACCATCTTATATTTTCTGTCGGTCCCAGATTCATGTCCAGAGTGGCAATGATTGTTATAGTTACAGCTATGTGCAAATATTAAACCCAAAAACAAAATCAAAACACTACGAAAATATAAAGATACATTTTTGCAGTAAAATACCAACAATAAATATTTATATAAAAAATGAGAGGTATACTGAGTTAAAGTGATCAACAGTACATACTTATCGGAAAATGACAAATAACATATTTTATCAGTAGATGAGGCATGTAATTTCTTTTAAGATTTCAACTTCGGCACTAAATAAAACGAATAGATAGAATGCCACTAAGCCAATCTATTATTCAAGCCAAACAAGTCGATAATATCTTTAGTACGTGATAGGCTACTTAAAATGGAAGAGAGCGAGAAGAATTTGGTAAGAAGAAAGGATAATAAATGAACATAGTTCAGGAAAACTTAAGATGGCGATTAATCCTGCATTATAAATTTGAAGATTGTATGTGACAACATAGCAAGCAAACAAGAAATCAGAATAATATTCCACATATGGGAAGCGCTATAAGAAAAAAACTATTAGAATAGGGATTACGGTTAAATCAACAGTAAAAGGATGTAAACTAATATATATATATATATATTATATGTATATTTATATATCTCTAGATTTGTATATCTGTACTTATTTATTTATCCATATATAGCTAGTATTATATCCCGGCGTTGGTGCAATAAAAGCTTTAAAATTAATCCATGGTCTTGGAGCTCAGACTCTTTGGATGTTGGCACGAAAGACTAAAAAGCAATAGTTGTTTCCAGTTAAAGAGAAACCGTAGACTAAAAGAAAAATGAATGGATGTAAGTCAAATTTGGATTCTGATATCGATATCAAATCAGTTGTTTTCATCCTAAACTGAATTTTGAAGGGTAAATATGTCCTCTGAGAAAATGGTATCATGATTGAGACTAAGAACTACAATTATACATACTTAGAGCCAAAACCCGAAGCAAAAACTAAAATAAAAGGGTTGAAAAAAATACAGAATTACAGGCAGATAAACAGACACACACAACCATCTTGCCTTTATATATATATATATATATATATATATATATATATATATATATATATATATTATCGATTTTCTGCACAATTGTAAGAAATGCAACTTTGAAACTTCTGAATATCGTTTCTTATGTCTTTCTATGAGTGTATCAAATTTGATTAAAATCGGACCATTCTTTCTATAACCCGATTTTTTCGATTATAGATTTTCGATATTTATCGGGGGTACCTCTACACGAAATCTAGCTAAAACACTCGCAGACGCTTATAGTACAACTTGTCAGTGTATTTATCCAATTATCTATCGCGGCATTTATTTATACGTACATATACTTATAAATATATATATATATATATATATATATATATATATGTGTGAGTGTGTGTGTGTGTGTGTATGTGTGTGTGTGTGTGAACATACATACATACATAATTATATTTATATGTATATACATATGAATAGATATCATAATACAAAAAAATATTCTCTTCTGAATTATAACGGTCTTTTGATAGAATCAATCTCATATACTAAAGAGTGCAAATAAGATGAATTTAAGAGAAATACAACAAATTACTCCTCACTTATAGAGATGCCTGATATATGTTCAAATGTTTGTGTCTAATTCGTCTTGATATTAATTTAAATTATTTTTTCAAACATTCATCATTTTGATTTTTACAATTTTTAAATTAACTATATTCATTTAATAATATTTTGCAGAGAAAAACCATAATTTTTCTTGTTTATAGACGTAAATATACAGTAAGTATTTAAATAAATTGATGTTATTTTATTTTCGGTTTACAGTCAGGAAGTAAATGATCATGGATCTCCATATATTTCTGTCTGTTGTACTTCTTAATATATTTTGTCTTCATATTTTTAGCAAACCCTGTTATGTCATGCATTTGCTCAAGATTGCCAAGTATGTAAGGCGCTCTTTTCCCCTGACCCTCTTTTTCTTTATCTACTCTGAGAGCATTAGATTGTCTATGCCTACTTTCTCATTACGTGCCGAGAAAACATTGTTTTTATAAGGATGTATATTTCAACATATAGAGCAGATTACCCAAACTATAAAATGTCTTTCGAAATTTCATCTTTTATCATAAGTTATGTCCGGCCATGTAAAACTTGCTTGTCAGTGCGTGTAAATTCACTTGAAAAATTTGTCTTATATTCTTTCTTTCATCCTGATTTTATTATCGATTGCTACAAAAAGAATCTTACTGATCGACCTCATATTTTTCAATTATTTGCAAAACTGACATTTTGTTCTTCTCGAAACTATCTGGCTGTCACAATGCTAAAACATTCACCGCTTGAACAAGACGTAATTGATATAATTTCGGTAAGATTTATTCTTTTGGCTTCAATTCAGAGCTTCATTTTCCATATTATAAAATCATTATTTTCACACACACACACACACACACACACACACACACACACACACACACACACACACACTTATATATATATTAAGGAATGTTAGGAGATTTTCAAATGAATTCTAAAATGATATATATATATATATATATATATATATATATATATATATATAATAAGTAACTCATAAAAAAATATGTTATAAAGGTAATTGGGAGAAATGCATTGACGGAGTAGCTGAGCAAAACTAAAATATTTATTTGTTTTCAAGTAATCATCAGGTAGCCGCCATTGCATATTTGTGAAAATGCTATTGTATATCCTTTTTTATTTTCTTTTTTCAACTTATGCAAATCAATAAACACAATAAACAAAATTGTGTGCTGAGTACGGAAGTCTTAAGGACAGAAATATTAATCGTGAGCGGAAAGAAAACGTGTAATCAGGAGGACAGTAGATAGCGATTAGCACTGCATTTAATTTTTTGCAGAAAAATATATGGCTGGAAAGAACAAATAGAGAATTACACAAACCAGAAATGCAAAAACGGAACTGTTAGCATAGAATTTACGGCGACATCTAGCCAAATTAACTTAAACTGAAGAGATTTCGACAAGAGTTTTGTTCTGCTCTTAAATTCAAAATCTAGCTATAGAACATTTAGCATGAAATTGTTGATAACAAAGTCACAGTGACGCAATCTAACGGGATAATGAGATACTGACTAAAGCCTAGACTCCAGATGAAGACCAATAATATTGTAGATTCTGCTTTGGATTTTCTCACGTATCTCAAGGAAAATGACAACATAGATAAGGCTATTTCCTATCACCCATTCGCCCACATATTTATATTCGCAGACCTCAATGCCCATCACTCTGAGTGGCTTAAAAACGCTTTTACTTATCCAGCGGGCATTCACGCCATGAACGTCACTATTTCACAACTTCCTTACGCAAGTGGTGGACTACCCCATTCGCTTCACAAAGACTCCCTCGGGTCATTCCTCCATACTAGATATATGTTTCACCTGTGCGCCTGACGCCTATCAAGTCTTGCAGCTTTGCCCTCTTGGCAACACCGACCACGCTGTTGTCTCCCTCAGTATTTCTTTCCACTCTCACTCCCACCAGGAGCCTCCAACCTATAGGACCTCCTACCTATATCAAAACGCTGACTGGGATGCCTTTCGCGATTTCCTCTGCGACGTCATTTGGGGAAAATGGTTCGATCGATCAGCTGATAACTGTGCCTCTGAGGTCTCGTCATGAGTGAAAGCTGGCATTAATGCAGTCATACCCATTATTGCCTAAAACCTAATTCCTCTCCGTGGTTCTCTCCTGCCTGCTCAGCCGCCATTGTCCACACGAATTATTACTACCGTCTATCCTGGTGGCAGTCATCTGATCACAATAGGCTCCTGTTCAGGTCTGCTCGCAATGAGTGCAAGAGAACTCTAAATGACGCCAAACGTTTGTTTGCTGAGAGAAAGCGACAGCGCATAGCTGACCGCAAGTTCGGCTCCATGGACTATTGGAGGATTTGCAAATGAGTGCTGAACAATAGCAAATCCTCAATACCTTCTTTAATCCATGAATCTGAGGTTCTCACGTCATCTGAGGACAAAGCTGAGTGCTTTGCCGGCAGATTCTCATCCAACTCCACATTTGACTCATCTGGAGTACACGCAACCGACATCCCTAATAGAACTGAGGCCAAACTACACGACGTATATATTACTCCGACAGTAGTATCCAGACTAATTTCAAAACTCGACTCCCATAAGGCGAGTGGAGACGATGGAATCCCGGTGATAGTTCTCAAGAGGTGTACTCCTGAACTTTCCCCTGTCCTCTCTAAACTGTTTAACTACTGCTTTTCTGCTTCCTGCTTTCCTGCATGCTGGAAGTTCTCTTCAGTCGTTCCTGTATTTAAGAATTGTGGTGAACCCTCGGACCCATCCAACTATCGTCCTATCACTCTACAACCGATATTCGGGAAAGTATTCGAGGTTATATCAATGCTTAAATAGTTCAACATCTTACTGCCCACAAACTCTTTTCTGACAGGCAATATGGCTTCCGCTTTGCCAGGTCCACGGTCGACTTGCTAACAACATTAACGGAGTACATGGTCCAGGCCCTTGATGAGTCTGACAAGACTAGCGCGGGTGCTCTAAACATCTCCAAGGCATTTGACAGGCTTGGCACTATGGCCTCCTATGCAAGCTACGGGGTTACAGTATTACCGGTCGCCTGCTTGACCTAATCCAATCTTTTTCAAACAACCGCAAAATGAAGGTCGTTTTGAATGGGCATGCCTCTTCAGCCTACAGCACGAATGCTGGTGTCCCACAGGGCTCTATCCTGGGCCTGACGCTTTTCCTTATTTTCATCAACGACCTCCCAGATGAGATCAGGTCCCAAGTAGGCGTCTACGCAGATGACACCACAATATACTCCCGCACCAGTAAGAAACCTGTCGTGGCGGACAGACATAATCTCGCTGCTGACCTTGAACGGGATCTACACTCGTTGGTGAATTGGTGCCAGAAGTGACTTGTCAACCTCAATGCGTCTAAGACCAAGCTGTTTTCTGTCAACCATCATAGGCAACCTCTCCTCCCTCCCATAAGCATGGACCAAGCGATGCACCTTGAGAGCAATACACTACTCCTCCTAGGCCTTACCCTCTCCTCAGACCTCAAATGGAACTACTATATTGAATCCATAGCTAAATCTACTGCTAAGAAGGTTGGGTCACTATGTCGATCCAGGATGTTTTTTCTGCCTGAATCCATCCTGCATATATACAAGTCAACCATCTGTCCGTGCATGGAGTACTGCTGCCATTTATGGTCAGGCGCCCCTGCCGTTCTCCTCAGTGTTCTCGACAGGCTCCAAATGAGAGTCTGTAATGTGATAGGTACTGATCTGGCGGCTCGACTGCAGCCACTTCCCCACCGTCGAAATGTGGTCTCCCTTTGTCTGTTCTATAAATACTTTCATGGCTTCTGCTCGGATGAGCTTAAGTCACTGATGCCTCCTCAACAGGTGTTCACTCGTGCAACTATACTGGCAACTGGGTCCCACCCATTCACATTTAGGTTAGCCAAATGCAGACGATAATTCTACTCCTGCAGCTTCTTCTCTCGCATTTCCCGCCTGTGGAACTCGCTCCCATATTCTTGCTTTCCTGACAGCTACAACCTCCAGAAATTTAAATGCAATGTCAATACTCATTTTTAACCACTGGACTCTAGCTCTCTCCCCAACCCCGTATATTCTTCCCTTTCTCTCCACCTATGTATCTGTCATCGCACCTGCATTCTCAGCTTTCTATTGCTCCTTTCTAACTAGTTTGTACTCCTCACTCTTTTCTAATTAATCTTTTTACAGTTATGTAGCCCCCCCCCCCCCAGCTCATCAGTGGTATTTCTGCCTTACTCGGGGTGAAATGATTAAAAAAAAATGAGTATCGTTTTTCAAATTCTAGGCAAACAACAACCAAACTAATGTTACATCCGGTAAAGATAAATGTATCGAAAAATTACAGTTATTTGAAAAACAAAATAAATAAATATACATCACAAAAGAAAAGAGAAACTTATCAAGGATGTTCCCGAACATGGAATAAAATCGGATGTCCGCAAATAAGATTACTACTAAAAATTCTGTTAAACATTAGCGAAAAATCAATGTCTTCTTAGCACATAATATAATTTAAAATCACGACTGGCGCATAAACTTATGAGATCTGACCTAAGAAAATTTAGGCTAGATATAAAATGAGGCTTCGTTTTTCACTCATCCTTTTCTGTCCCATGTCACTTCAGAAATAAATAGAAATTAATTTCATATATAAATATAAATCTCTATCCTGAGAATATTTATTTCAAGTTACTCTAAATCGAATATTCATCCATTTTTTACTATTTTTTATAATTGTTCTACCACAATAAAACCATAAAGAAACTAGAACGTAAAGTGTTACTCAGTGGGAATTAATATGCGAAAATGGAAATCAAATTTAGCAAAGCAGAATAATAAAAATAGATTAAATCTTGGCATTTCACTTGTAAAATTTTAAGGCCTATCTACCAATCAAGTACTGTATTTAAATTCTTAATGCCGTGGTACCACAGAAGAGTGTTGAAATAATAACTTATATCGTTATGCTAGCCAAGGACTGATAACATTGAAAATTATCAAGAATATTTGAATAAATATCAGAACATATTTTGAAAGGAAATTGTGTTATAGGTAGATGAAATAACTTATAGGCTATCCAAATACATTTTTTCAACGAGATATCATCACTGAATTTAATTTTTGTAATATTAGGGGAGGGGTAATCAAACTGTACTTCATGCAAGACACAATTTTTTTTCTGTTTGGAATCATATTTACTATCATGGTTTTAATACACTTTATAAGAAAGATATTTTTCGATTCGACATTGGAAAAATAATGTAAATCTTTTTTTAAACATTTCTTAAAAATGCGTGGCATATTTGAAACCTTCTCTTATGGTCTGAATAGCACAAGATGACGCTACAAAACTACTTTTTTAGTAAAGAAGGGAGTGTATGTCGAGAGCAGAAATTCCTCATCAAAGAAACGTTATGAGCAAGTCTACGTCTGATAGTTAAATTACATGAATTCTGAGAAAATGACATATTTCTTGTTAAAAAGAGTACAAAGAGTCATTAATTAATATGTAGATTTATTTCTATGAAGTTCCAGAGATAAGGGAAAACACACATTCATTTATCTCACATCAGCTACTTACCAAAATCAAACAAGTACAACAATATAAATATATGGTATGTGTTTTAACAAAAGAAGAAACTGTTACACTGAAATCCGAAAGAGACATTTAGATAGCCGAAATATATTCCAAAACCGAAGCAGAGTATTAAGAATTAAAAAGTTGTTAGAAAAAAAGAAAGAGTACTGATCTATTTCGTGATATCTTTTCCGTATGGTAGTGAATATTGAAAGATTCCTCGCAGACAAAAACGAAACATCGGGCAACATAAACCTGGTCCTACAAATGGTTGCTGAGAATAGAGATAATCAAATGTGTTAGCAACGAGAGAGAGAGAAACAAAGCATACTCAGCTAGGTGATCTTGAATGAATGAATGTCGGACCAGCGACTTGGAGAGAGATAACAGATGGTTAATATTTATTAAAAGTTACAAATGACAGGAAGTCATGGGGAGCAATGATCACCAACTTCTTAAATGGCCACGTCACATAAAAGAAATAGCAACAGATATTAAAACTATTGCAATTACGATAAAATATAAATTTTCTTTCCAAGAGACGAGAAAATAGTATTCCCTTCTACACATTAAATAATAAGAATATTATTACATTAAAAAAATCATTAGGCAGAAGATTCATTCACACATTACGTTCATTTTCTAAGCATCGATTCTATGTGGCACAAAACCGAAAGTATGGTTTCCCAGTGAGAATTGTACTCACTATTCAACTGTAATAGGTTATAGAGATAGAATCTTACTAACAATTATACCTCGACGAGCTGTCCAGTTCAAACACATTTTACCTCAAGCGCTGAATACTATAATGGAACAGCTAATAGATCTATTATCAAATATATTGGCGTATTGCCAATTTCAGTTACTAAAACCAATAAGAAAACTTCAACCAACGTACTTTGTTTTTGAGTTATGATTATTAGCGAAACAAAAGATGGGGTTCTCCAAATAATCAGAAATATAAAATATCTCACCCTTAAAGACAAGGTGAATTTTTGCTTCTCTTCACGAATTGCAACAAAAGAATTAATTAGGATCGGTTTTTGGAATTTACCTTCCTTCTTTTTTCGCTTGGATTAAAGTATCTGAATTAAAATATATATATATATATATATATATATAAGTATATTTCAGTTTCGAGTCAAATATATTGTGTAGCAATATAAATGTCTGCGGGTATCTTATTAAAAGCACAACTGAAATAATTTTCAAATTTGTTTCAGCAGTTATTGTCTCGACGATGATTAGAGTAATGAAGTGAAAATCATAAGAAGCATGTCAAACAATTATGTCAAAGATAGTATCTTTGTGAATCCTGACCCTGTGAATTTGATAAATACGCAGGTTTAGATAAAGGATGACAACATAAAGAATTTTTGTCATCTGTAAGATCGTGGTCACTTGAAAACGAAAACAGAGGGCCGGTTGCAGCAAAACGCATAGGAATGCACACGCCGACACGACTGGGAGAGTCAACCACAATACACTCTCCCTAAATACGCTTCTGTTCTACATTGCTTGTTGACAGGAGAATCTTATAACCTGAATAAAATTACCTACAGTTAAAAGTATGTATTCTGGTTTTATTTTGTAGATAATTATTTGACTAATGAATTATTTTTGTGCTTCAAATGATTAACTAGAAGATGTACCCGTAAAACGAATCTGGTGTGTGGCGTGAGTTGATAAGCTATAATTGTCACAGTTTTGTATCAGATTTTGTAAGATGAAATATCTGCTACTAGCTGACCTCACGTTCTCTCCAGGCTATATATAAAAGTACTGCAACAAGTGCAGTTTGTTAAATATGGCTTAGCTTTGCAGAATTACCTCTGAATGTTTTTACAGAAAATTTCACCCAGTACAAGGTTAGAGAAACCCTGAAAGAATAAACGTTCAGTATACATGACGGCACTCAAAGTTTTACACCACAGCTTCACTGCTGACATTCTTTAAAAAATGATTTAAATTTCGCTACGCTGTTTACTATGCAGTTTTCCGCATTTTCTTTTTCATGAGAATAAAAGTACATTTCATTTTCGAATTGAAAAAATATATCTATTTTTCTCTGTACGATACAACAAATGTTGACAGCTTCGTAACAGAATGTACAAGTTAAAAACATAAAATCGCTATTATTTGACCTCACGATTTCTTACTGATACGTGCACAAACACTTTGTCCAACCACATTTTCTTATATTTTGCCTTCTTTTGTTAAACATACAGTGAATGTTACGAGTTTTGTTAAAAGAATTTATCCTCCGATAATTCTGTACGGATTTATTCAAAAAGAAAACAGACTTAGATTGAAGCTTTGCTATAGAATTTGCGATATGTTTATACATATTTTCAATACACATGGAACCAAACTCTCTTGAAAAGAATCTTTATGAAATATTTACAGAATATATAAGGGAAATATGCATTCATGCAAGTTTTCATCATGTGACATTGTTCAGAGAATGTTTGAAAATATATTGAACGTCGAAACATTTCGAAATATTATACATCCCCCCATATATATATATATATATATATATATATATGAAGCAGCTTCAGCATGTACATGACCAGAGGGCCACTCGAGGTACAGAGTTATGTTAGGAGGCAGTATTGTACTGATGAAGTAGGGAGAAATGGATTAAATGTAGAACTGAACAGGTTAAGATTGCAATGGTAGTGGAAATATCCTCTTAAGGGTCGGTTCGACGATGCATTGGTTCGTAGGAAGAAGCTTTTCGTGTGAAACTTTTTTTCTCAGTGATATAATACCTTAGGAATATGGGAGATTTGATGCAATGTAATCAATATTGCGGGTCCTTGATTTGAACGTTCAACAATGCGGAACGAAGGTGTGTACTTCGTCAGCCCACTTTCAGTGAAAGTAGTGACATAGAAAGTAGACTCTTGTCACATAATACCCGTGAAAGGAAGTTTGGATAGGGCAAAATATATATATATATATATATATATATATATATATATATATATATATATATATATATATATATATGCTGAAGAACGCTTGTTGGCTGAAATCGATGACTGATACATATACATGGACAAACTTGACGCCATGTTAAAAGACCTTAACTTGGCTCTCCAATGGCAGGGCATAGCTTTCACATAAAAGCGGATTTTCTGTCTGTGTGTCTGTCTGTCTATCTTTCTCACTCTTTGTCACACACATTCACTATATGTACCACTGGGTAATAGACAAACTTACCGGGAAGCCACGAGTTCGTAGCAGGGCAGCAATCAAGATGGTTATCAGAAAACAGGTGAGTGATGGAGTACGAGTTGACCGTTGACGTGATTTTTGTTATATACACTGAATATATGTTTGATCGATAAACCATGGTGTCACAGCGGTAGTTTAATGAATGAAGAAACAGAAAGAAACCGGGCCCTGACTTAGCACTCCCATACACCCTTGCAGTTGAAACGAAAACTTATATGTATGAAGTAACTTAAAATTACTTTTCATTAGACAATTTGCTTATCGTAGTCGAGGGCTAAAATAATATAGATTCCTATTAACTGACCAATCACAAGACAGAAATTATATTCAATGTTGAACCCATTCTTGGTCGTTAAAATGCATAAATATAAGTTGATGCTGATTTTCCCTTTTAGAGAGCTACGATTCTTAGCTGGTCGCCTCATGATGTTTGACACGCATTTTGACACTCGCTTAACTTCTTTTTTCTTTCATGCAACGAAAGAAATGCCATCCCATAGAGTCACGAATCGTTTGTCTCGGCATTAAAAAAATTGGCACGCATCTCGCTCTTTCACCGGCTCTTTCTCTTTGAATTCCTTTCTTCCTTACTACTAACCGACAACAAATAGCCAACATACAAACATTTACTACAATTGTGCATGCATTAAAAATATCAACAAGTTTTTTCTTAAAAAAATTTCCTGTTGAATTTAACAAAAATAAAATATTTTCACATTTAAATACTTTTCTCATGAATAACAATGTTGATCTTATATTTTGATTAATAAATCTCATTTATATTATTATAAAAATAGGAGATGTTTTTATCATTTAATGTTTGATCAAACTTCTGATTATTTAAATGAGTGGTGTTCGGTTATGTTAATGTAAGACTAACTAAACAAGATAGGTCCTCCTTACAGAATGGTGATTGCACAGACAACACACAACCTACATGAATGATAACGTGACATAGAATATGCAGTAAAACTTTCACGTCCTTACATGAAGCTTTTAATATCTGTATAAGTTGATGTCTACGCAAAGAAATTTGGACACTTCATTAGTGTTGATCCTGCAAAGAAAATGCAAATACATATAAATCTTCACATGCCTAAATAAAATTCAATCGCATGAAAAGAGCTCATCAACTACATAATCAACGGATGCAGAAATCAAACCAAACAAAATATCATGTGCCTAACAAAATGCTGCAATGCATCTAATATTTGACAATGGCATGTATACTCTTAAAAACACGAAATTCGTGATTGAATACGAGAGTTCAACAACAAAAAGTCATTGGATTTAAAAAAATATAAAAAAAATATTTCCTTACATACAGCATGGTAGCGGAAGAGCCTAAATAATCAACACTTAATTTTAGCATGTACAACCAAACGAACGTTCAAATAAACGTTCTCTCAACTAAATGCTTATTTCAGCGTCAAGAAAATTACGTAGCAGATATCTCTCTGTTGTTGTGGTCCAGAATCTTCTGAGGATGTAGACTAAATTGAAAGTATTCCGGGAAAAAAAGCCCAGGAAACTTTAATACACTAAATAAAGCAATAATACAAAGAATTGGTAAATCAGAAGAATGGAAGTTATACTTCTTCAGTTATATAAGCCTAGGAGAATAAGAAGCTTCGCAATTACTAAGAAAAATGCAAACATAGCTTAGACATAATATGTCAGTATCTATACAGAAACAACAATGGTCAGATAAAATGAAGTATATCATATGTCAAATCGTAATCTCCCTTCCAGACGATTGGTTATTCGACAGACTCGCTGAGTTAGCAGAAAAGTTTCAATATAATTTTAGCGCAGAAAACATTCCTTGTTAATGTACTGAGACGTTGATTTCATCAAATAAAGTATTTAAACCCAGATATGAAATTGCGGAACATAAACTAAAAATCCATTCATTAATAGGAAAACAAAAGCGAAGCGGTATTAAAAATTAAGCTGAACGTATGAGGAAAAGATTTTCACGTTGGATTTTATGAACAAGATTGTGTTTAAGAGAAAGATACATAGATACTCATGTTGGTCACATTACAGGTTTGGTATATTCAACAACAAAAAATCACTGAATTTAGAAACAAAAAAGATAAAACATCATTTCCTTACATACAGCATGGTTGCGAAAGAGCCTAAGTAATCAACACTTAATTTTAGCATGTACAACCAAACAAACGTTCAAATAAACGTTCTCTCAACTAAATGCTAATTTCAGCGTCAAGAAATGAACGTAGTTGATATCTCTTTACGTTTTGTGTTCCAGAATCTCCTGAGGAAATAGACTAAATTGAAAGGATTCTGGAGAAAAAAAATCAGAAAATTACGATACATTAAATAAACAATAATACAAAGAATTGGTAAATCACAAGAATGGAAGTTATACTTCTTCAGTTATATAAGCCTAAGAGAATAAGAAGCTTCGCAATTACTAAGAAAAATGCAAACATAGCTTGGACATAACATGTCAGTATCTGTACTGAAACAACAATGGATAGATAAAATGAACTTTCTCATATGTCAATTTGCAATCTCCCTTCCAGACGATTGGTTATGCGATTGGTCATTATTGGTGATTCAACTCATATTAGTACCGTTACAGGTTTGGCATACCCGCTGTATTAAATAAATTCAAACATGTTCATTTAATCGATGAACACTAACACGTTAAGGAAACGATTCTGATAGCGGAGAATAGAGTCGACGATGAATGCGGGTATAAACAAGCTAGGTTGTCTAGTTTAGAGCCGTGACAGCAATTGTGGATCCTCGTGTTGGTCGACACACCGGACCAGGTTAGCGTCATTCCATCTAATCAACAGGAATATTTAATGTTGTCATCATTTATTTATAAGCAGAAAATGGCTCTATATTACAAACATATAGAGAATTAAACGCAGTTTAAAAATAGGGCTACGGGGATTTTACATGTGTATATTATCATGCGCACAAGAAAAATCACCTTTACTGGGAGGGATATTTTTGTCACATTATCATCTATCAGTGAATATGAAATAACAAACACAATGACAGCAATTTCTTCAAGAAAGGAATATAGTCCATATATACTTCTAATCTAATTTCTTCAGATTCAGCAAATGAGAATGTCATTTAAAAAATTTCCAGAAATTGCAGCTTCTTTAACACACATATATACTGTACGATATTCATCTAAATCGTACATAAAAAAAACTACTAGGCCGCAAACAGACGATTCTCCAGGTAGATCTCCTTCAAATAAAAGCAACGTCATCAAAACGAGTTGTAGCACATGTTACAAATAGATATTATATGACCATCAAGCAGCCTTTCTTCATCGTTACTTCATATGGTTCCAAAACCAGACAGCGGCGCAAGGAGACCATGCAGTGTCTTTCGAAATTTGAACGCAAAAACAATGCCAGATATATAACCTGTACCCCATTTTCACGATTTCGCTATAGGCTTGAAGGTAGAAATATATTTTCTGATCCTTATTCACGAAATTATAACGAGAGTAAATTTAATTTTTTCATATATTAATGATGTTCTCATCGCAAGGAAACATAATAAAAAACATCGGGATCATTTAACACAATTTTCAAAGATTATAACGATTTGGCTTAGAAATAATCTTTTGCGTATACTAAGTTCAAAAACTGAATTTCTTAGTTCATATAATCTAAGACAATAGAATATCACCAGTCAGGAAAAACCTCGAACCGCACAATAGTTTTTAATGCCAGAATCAATTCGTCAATTGAGAAGATATTTCGGTATGATAAACTGCTAAACAAGATTTTTCCGGGTTGCGCCGATATTTTAACACCTCTACAAAATTAACTGCCGAACCACAAAAAGAAAAATATAAAACTTCATACTGAATCCACAGTATTAGACGCATTTAATACGTCGAAAACGGCATTAGTGAATTTTGCATAACTATCACATATAAATGGCATACAAAATGTTGTCATAGCATTAAACAAAGAGGCTCATAAATTTGTATTGGAGGAGTTTTCCATCAAAACAAAGACGGAATTAATACACTCGTCTCTTTCTCTGTCAACTTAAATTATACACAACAAAGTTTTGTACATTTCATGAGAATTACTTTCTATCTATCTATAAAAGATTTCCGACACCTACTTGAGGGGACAGTATTCACTATATTAATGTATCATAAAATTTTTGCGCATATCTTCCATACAAATTAAAATGGATACTCACAAAGATAAAGTGGATTTAATTTCCCAATTTATATCGGATATCCGATACACAAATGGTGTTGGAAATATTGTTGCTGGTACATTATCATGATCATTCTTGATCATAAGAGATTCAGACGTTCGTTATTTTGATAAAATAGCTGACTAAAAAAAATGGATAACTCACATTAAAAATTAAGAAAATGATAACATGATACTTAAACAAATACCCTGTACCATTTAAAAAAAAATCACTATCTTGCGTAATAACTACGGTCTACTCTAGACCTTACATACCACAGTCATTTCGAAAGCAATTTTTCAAATATTTTCACAATATTTCACAAAATGCTAGAAAGCCACAGCTAAAATATTAACTTGTCGTTTCGTCTCTCCAAACATGCGCAAATATATAAAAATATCTGGACAGAAATCTTTATGATCGAACAAAAAAGCAAAGACGTTCGACAAACAAAATTACACGAGGGTCATTTCACCCCACCAGACAGCAGATTCACGAATTTGGATCTAGACATAGTCAGATATTTATATGAAGCAGACGGTCATTCGTACCTTTTAACTATCATTGATAGTTTCCCCAGATGGCATGTTGTTTATTTAAAATATATTTCCACGCAGTCAGTAACAAAATAACTGGATTATTATTTGCCGTTGCCCATCTAAAATAACAATCAATAGTGGCGAGCTGTTTCCAGTCGTACTTTTAGACTAATTCCCTAAAATGTTAGATGTCAAACATCCCTACCACAACATAACACTCCTTGCGCAAACAGAGTAATTGAGCGTTTTCATAGACAGTTAAATTCAGCGTTACCAACAAACAATTGCAACGGAACATGCTTGGATAATATTCTTCGAATTTTTTTATCCATCAGGAAAGTATATTCAGCAGCATTTGAAATGCATCGCATCAGAAATAGTTTTCGGTACATCAATGATATTAATAGGACAATTTTGTGAAAATGCAAACCTTGTGTTCAAACGTTAAGCTGAAAATGAAAATTTTAATTTCCACACCAACAAGAGCGCACAAAACAGTTATTTACACACCAAAATCTTAGATACATATAAGTACATTTTCTTAAGAAATGATTTTAAAAATTCCCTGTCTGTGATTTTATAGTGTTACTAAGAAACAAAAATATTTTAAAATAATCAAAATAATAACTAAAAAGAGTCATTATCGAAAGATTACATCCGGATTATACAGAGAATTCTCTTAGTGATACTTCATCAGAGAAATTTATATTTTTTTCGAAAAAAATTAAAAAATGTGATAAACCAATTCAGCGGAGCAGCACAAAAACTATCGAATAAGATCACTGGTCAAAATATTTAAATATTATATCAGATTTTCATAAACATTCTTAAAGTTTATTTAATCTTAGACCGGGATTGTCGAATTTCTCAATATCTGATTGCTTGATAAATCCGACTTTACACACACCTATACACCTTCAGGGACAAATGAAAAGAACACTTATATTTATTAATAAACCAATAGAAAAAACATTTTCATTAGGAGATTAGTCTTCATTTGCCATATGCGGACATTGTTAACGTAATTATTTATTGACCAATCAGAAGACAAGAAAATTATTTAAATTGGAACCTATTCTCAGTCGAGAACATATATAAATACGCGTTAATGCGTATTTAACTTTTTAGAGAGTTACGAGTCTTAACTGGATGTTTCATCGAGTTCGACATATATTTTCTCCTTCTCTTACATCTTTTTTCTCCTCATGCAACGAAAGAAAACATCACATATAGTTATGAATAACTTGTCTGGGCATTCAAAATCACAGAACACGAATCTCACACTATCACTCGCTTTTTCTCTTTGAAATTATTTCTTCTTCACAACTGTTCGGCAAAAAAAGAAAGAGACGAACAAAGAATCCACATATAAAAGTTTACTACTCTTATGCACGCATTAAAATTTTCTTTTAAAAAGTTTTACTTCTTTAATTTTTCATGAACATGAAAATTGACATATTTTGAATAATAGTTCTGGTATGTTTGGTATAAGGACAATTTAGCCAACATGATAGATGCTTCCTACACACGTTCATGTTTTATCTTACCATCTGGTGTGTCTACTAACATTTATGTCTTGTTCAGCCTACGTACTTTTCAGCCGATTATTGTACATACAGTCGTATCATCACTGGAGTTCGACTTAATTAACTGAGGACCTTAGTATCATTACATTTTAAACACGGGGTAGTAATCATTTTTTATGAAAGTATTCGAAATGTAAAACAATTGATTAAATAAAAGAAAAGCCATATTATGAGCAATAAATGATATTCTGTAAGTTTATGTATTCATTTAAATAAACTCAATCAATAAAATATATCTTCAACATCCTGTTTCCGCATTTGTTTTTGCTTGTACGCAAGAGAATATGAATGTTTGATTTTTGTATATAGGTGAAGATTCCAACAAGGTGATAGGCACGTATTCGAAAGGTAATCTCTCAGTTTAAAGGTAAGTCGGATGAAAATAGATGAAACGAAGATAAAGTCTGATGTGTAAATTCGACAGGTGCATCAATATTTAATGTTAGATTAGAGAACGTTTGTGTAATTACAATTCCCAAATGCGTTCATGTTGTTTGTTTCACAACTGGCTTCCATCCACAATGAGACAGCTATTAAGTGCATTTGGATTCGTAAAAGTGATGGCATATGCACTGATGTCAATGAAAACTTATCTATAGACGACTTTCGATTCTGTGCCTAACATAACAAAAAGAAAATTTTCACATTTAGGTTCTATAAGAAAAGACGATATATAAATGTATCTAATCCTTGCTAGCACACCTTCCCACAGACACACCAGCACAACAGCACACACACACACGCACATATATATATATATATATATATATATATATATATATATATATATATATATAAAACTTCAGTTGATTATATGACAAAAGAAATTAAAACCGCTATCCTCATTGTCAAAAAGTAATTCACTCGCAAAATCTACCTTTCCGGGAACCGATTTCATTGATGCATTTACATATTTTTTAAAGAACTCTATCGTCACCAATCTCAATTCGTACATAATCACATTGAATATACTATGTATTTAACAAGAAAACTGATGATATTTCTCTCTGACCATAGCTTTATATAATATCATTAAAATACAGGTGAAATACTGAAACATTTTACCCGTAATATTCTTATGTATAATATAAATATAACACCATGAGAATAAGGCAAAATAATGAAAGTATCTTTCATGAAAATAAAAAGTACTAACAACTATGAACACCGCCACAATGTGTTGAACTTGTTTGGAGAATAAACATTCCTATAAGTCAAATTCCTACGTAAAACAATCTATATAAGAAGATAAATACATAATCACTGATAATGGCTAAAAAATTAACCGAAATTGCCTAGATAAATAAATCATTATTATAAGTGTAAATATATTTTATGTACTGAAAAGAAAGAAAAAATATTAGATCCGATTAAAAAATTTATAATCCTTTCTGTCATTCTTGACGAAACTTGCATAAAAGATTTCTGATTAAATAAACAATATATATGTGTAGCATATATATATAATAGCATATCATGAACTTTGCTATACGCCATGAACTTTAATATTTCCCAATCCCTTACGCAAGTGGTGGACTTCCCCACTAGCTTCCCAAGCACTCACACGGGTCATTCCTCACTACTAGATATATGTTCAAGCTCTGCGCCTGACGCCTGTTAAGTCTCGCAGCTTTGCCCTCTCGGCAACTCCGAACACGCTGTAGTCTCTCTCAGTATTTCTTTCCAATCTGACTCCACCCAGGAGACCCCAACCTATAGGACCTCTTAACTCTACAAAAAGCGGACTGGGATGCCTTTCGCGATTTCCTCTGCGACGTCCCTTGGGGAAAAGTGTTCGACCTATCAGTTGATGACTATGCCTCTGAGATCTCGTCATGGGTGAAAGCTGGCACTGATGCCTTCATACCCAACAGGAAGTATTGCTTAAAACCTCATTCCTCCCCGTGGTTCTCTCCGGCCTGCTCAGCCGCCATTGCCCAGAGGAAACATTATTTCCGTCTATCCGGAGACAGTCAACTGATCACAATAGGCGCCTGTTCATATCTGCTCCCAATGAATGCAAGAGAACCCTAAATGACGCCAAACAGTTGTTAGCTGAGAGAATGCGACAGCAGATGGCTGACCGCATGTTCGGCTCCAAGGACTACTGGAGGATCTGTAAACTAGTGCTCAGTAATAGGAAATACTCAATACCTCCTTTAATCCATGGATTTGAGGTTCTCACCTCATCTGCGAACAAAGCTGAGAGCTTTGCCCACAGATTCTCATCCAACTCCACATTCGACTCGTCCGGAGTACACCCACCCGACTTCTCTGTTAGAACTGAGGCCAAACTGCACGACGTATATATTACCCCGACAGTAGTATCCAGTGTAATTTCAACGATAGTCCTTAAGAGGTGTGCTCCTGAAATTTCCCCTGTCCTCTCTAAACTATTTAATTATTGCCTTTCTGCTTCCTACTGTCCTGCATGCCGGAAGTTCTCTTCAGTCGTTATGTATTTAAGAATTGTGGTGAACCCTCGGACCCATCCAGCTATAGCCCTATCAGTCTTCTACCGATATTCGGGAAAGTATTCGAGGTTATAATCAATGCTGAAATATTTCATCATCTCACTGCTCACAAATTCTTCTCCGACAGGCAATATGGATTCCGCTTTGCCAGGTCCACGGCCGACCTGCTAACAACCGTAACAGAGTACATGCTACAGGCCCTTGATGAGACTGACGAGGCTCGTACGGTTGCTCTGGACATATCCAAGGCTTTCGACGCACTCTGGCCTCCTATGCAAACTACGCGGTTATGGCATTACCGGTCGCCTGCTTGACCTAATCCAATCTTTCTTAAATAACCGCAAAATGAAGGTTGTTCTGAATGGGCGTGACTCTTTGTCCTACAGCACGAATGCTGGTGTCC
Organism: Ascarosepion bandense; assembly: GCA_037127315.1. Taxonomy (NCBI): domain Eukaryota; kingdom Metazoa; phylum Mollusca; class Cephalopoda; order Sepiida; family Sepiidae; genus Ascarosepion; species Ascarosepion bandense. The sequence goes on along the minus strand of JBBBDQ010000554.1, from coordinate 327,924 downwards.
CACAGGGCTCAATCCTGGGCCGGACGCTCTTCCTTATTTTCATCAACGACCTCCCAGATGAGATCAAGTCCCAAGTAGGCGTCTACGCAGATGACACTACAATATACTCCAGCACAAATAAGAAAGATGTCGTGGCGGACAGACATAATCTCGCTGCTGACCTTGAACGGGATCTACACTCTGTGGTGAACTGGAGCAAGAAGTGGCTTGTCAACTTCAATTCATCTAAGACCAAGCTGTTGTCTGTCAAACATTACAAGCAACCTCTCCTGCCTCCCATAAGCATGGACCAAGCGATTCTCCCGGAGAGTAATGCACTACGACTCCTCGGACTTACCCTGTCCTCAGACCTCAAATGGAACCACTATATTGAATCCATAGCAAAATCTACTGCTAAGAAGATTGGGTCACTATGTCGATCCAGGATGTTTTTTCTACCTGAATCCATCCTGCCTATATACAAGTCAACCATCCGTCCGTTCATGGAGTACTGCTGTCATTTATGGTCAGGTGCCCCTGCCGTTCACCTCAGTTTTCTTGACAGGCTCCAAACGAGTGTCTGTAATGTGATAGGTACTGATCTGGAGGCTCGACTACAGCCATTTCCCCATCGTCGAAATGTGGCCTCCCTTTGTCTGTTCTATAAATACTTTCATGGCTTCTGCTCAAACGAACTTATGTCACTGATGCCTCCTCAACAGGTGTTTACTCGCGCAACCAGACTGGCAACTGGGTCCCACCCATTCACAGTCAGGTTAGCCAAATGCAGATGACAATTCTACTCCTGCAGCTTCTTCTCTCACACATCCCGCCTGTGGAACACGCTGCCGTATTCTTGCGTTCCTGATGGCTACAACCTCCAGAAATTTAAATGCAAAGTCAATACTCATCTACTAACCACTGGACTATATCTCTCTCCCCATCCCCGTATAACCTTCCCTTTCTCTCCACCTATGTATCTGTCATCGCACCTGCTTTCTCAGCTTTCTATTGTTCCTTTCTAACTAGCTTGTACTCCCCACTCTTTTCTAATTAATCTTTTTACAGTTATGTAGCCCCCTGCACATCAGTGGCGTTTCCGCCTTGCTCGGGGTGAAACGATTAATATATATATATATATATATATATATATATATATATATATATATATATATATATTCTAGCAGCATAACCCGGCGTTGCTCGGATGTAATGGAGCTTAAAACTAATCTATGATCCTGGAGCTCAGACTCTTTGGGCGTTGGCAGGGAAAAAGTAAGTTGCTGAGAGGTTGATTTCGACACCGTAGAGCTTACTAAAATGAATGGATGCAAGTAAAAGTTTATGTCAAAAACTGAATTTTGAAGGCTAAATAAGTCCTCTAAGTAAATGGTATCATGGCTGATGTTAAGAACTCTAATTATACCTACTTAGAGCAAAACCCGAATCAAAAGTCAATATAAAAAGGCTGAAAACCTGATTTTGATCAGACCCGATACGATATCGGGGTATCGATTTCCAAATTGGAGAAATTAGCCAAATTGATGGCTGAGTAACGGAATTTGATCAGATTTGATAGAATTTCGGATATCGGAGAAAATGAGTCGTCTTAAAATATCTACTAATGTTTGAGATAAAAACTATAATTTTTACAAGTTAGAGCAAATTCTGCTGTAAGAATCATGATAAAAGGCTGAAATCCTGCTCTTGATCAGACCTAATCGGATATCGGAGGGAAATCGGAAAAAATAAGAAATCCAGGACCTGACCGGATGTCTAAATATATTTGTGTGACGGCTGGTGAGAATCAGATAATAATTATGGCTTTGGATATAGGACATAATGACAGACACGCAGACAGACCCACACACAAACATCTTGCCTTTTTTAGGTTATATATATATATAACCTAAACAATTTAAGTTAACATGGAAGTAAACAGTTACAGGCGACAGTCTATAATTGCTTGAACGCTATAGTGAGGCGAACGAATGATGCCTTCAATGACAACTTTTATAATGATATATAAAATGCCCAATTCCTGATATTGACAATATCAATAACCCATTAATATAGTAAACTTAAAATTGTATATATATATATATATATATATATATTAATCTTTTCACTGCAAGCAAGACATTCCACTGCCACTATTGTGCAGGGGATCACATAGGGGAAGGTGATGAAAAAAAGTGGTTAATATAGGAAATGTCAGAAGGAGGGTGATAGACGGGTAACGATAAAGAGGATAAGGGTTGGGTAGATGGGAAGAGTGTTTGAGAGAATGTATGCGAGTTAGTTTGTTAGGAGGTGTCTATTGACCTTACATTTAAACTGCTGGAGATTGTAGCTGTTGTAGAAGCAAGCATGTGGAAAGGAATTCCACAGGAGGGAAGTGCGAGAAAGGAAATTTTGGAGTAGAAATTGCGGTTACACTTTGTCGGTTTCACTTCCAACAGTCAGGAAAGCAGGAAGCAGATTGGCGGAAGTTTTAGAGATTAGAAACGACAGAGAAGATTTCAGGAGCACATTTCTTCAAGACTATGATTGGGGTTCCTTCCCCTCCGCTCGCTTTGTGAGGGTCAAGTTTTGAGATTATGTTAGAAACCAGCGAGTGTGTAATGTGGACGTCATTTGGTTGAGCCTCAGTTCTAGGTGGGAAGTCGGGTGTAGAAACTCCAGACGAATCTAGTCTCGAATTGGTGGAGAATCTGCGAGCAAAACATTCAGCCTTGTCCGCTGAGGAGGTGATGATCTCAAATTTATTGATTAGCGATGGTACTGAGAACTTACTCTGGTTAAGCACGCTTTTACAGTGTCGCCAGTAGTCTTTGGCGCCGAACTTACAGGATACTATGCGTTGCTTATATATATATATTCATCTGCAGACAGATCTGTTTTGCTGTATAACAGCTCATCAGTACGGTGAGATATCCGATTGCTTTTTATTCAGGATTGAATCCGACTGAAGTGGCGTCAGTCGGCATTTCTACCTGTGAGATATGCGCGCTCAGTATATTCACCCTAAGCATAATTCAAACACACAGCATTAGTGGGTTAGGAAGAATTAGAAAATAACCTTACTGAGGAGAAAAAAAGAACAGAAATGTGATTAGGGGGACATTATGTAGCAACTGATATTGCATATAAATTTTAGAAAGCCGGTAAGCTGTTTCCCTGCTGTTGATATCTGTAGATTCCAAGAATATCTAGATATATATAGCAGGGTTTCCTGGCAATAGGTTGTAGCTCTATTCTAAGCATTGACAAATAGTCGTCTTATAGATATATAAATTGTCTAGCACATGGTAAGACAAATATTTTAGCAGCTGATCTCGAAATTGTCTGAATAGTGCGTTCCAAATTTATGCTAGTTGAGAACGTAAGCACGAGATGGCGTAAGAAGTCACTCTCCTGTGCATAAGCATCCAATGTGCCGATGGAAGTCAGGGAGGGGGTCTCCAAAAGGATAAACAGAGATTATTTTAGATTTGGAAGCGTTGAAATGACAAGATATCGTTCGAATGATAAATGTCGTTTGATGTGTATGTGTGTGCTTGTGTGCGTTTATGTTAGTATGTGTATGGTGAGACATGTGTACTGAAGACAGACGTAATTTCCTGCTGCTTAAAATAATTTTATCTGAAAAGTGATCGTCAAACCTTACATATATACAGTTGAATTGGTTTCAATTAGTCTGTTTCAAAAAATGTAATTCACCTGTATTCATTATATAACACACACACATACATACACACACAGGCGCGCGCGCACACACACACATATAATTTAGTCTATCCTTCATGTTGACATTAAAATTGGATCAAACCTTAAAACCTGCTACCTTCTAAATCTTGTCATCCATTCTAAAATCTTTTTGAGGTGAAAATGAGCAGCTGCACTGTAGTGGTATTTATGTCATAAACATAAAAAATATTAACTCTAAAATGAGAGCTTTTCTACTTTCTAAAAAAACATCTTGATTAATTTTAAGCAATAATGTTCATTCTTTTTTAGTTTTACAACTCTGTCTGATATATGCTGTCGTAGGTTCGCAAAAACTGTCCACCACCAGGGCATGTCATTTGCAATGTCTTAATTTTCTCTCGTTCATATTTGTGGCGTTGTACTCTTTTACGTTGGGCTACACAAATTTCACACACACAAAACTAGATTTTCTTATTTAATTGCTTTCGATGTAATCTAAAGTTTTTTTTATAAATGGAACTTTTTGTGTGTGTGTGTGTGTGTGTGTGTGTGTGTGTGTCCGTTACCTATAGATTCCAAAACGGCTAAACCGATTTTCTTGAAAGTTTACACAGTTGTACTATAGGTGTCTGTGAGTGTTTTTAGCTATGTTTTGTGTCGAGGTAACCCCGATAAATATCGAAAATCGATAATCGAAAAACTCAGGTTATGGAAGAGTGGTCGATTTTTAATCAAATTTGATACACTCATAGACAAAGACATAAGAAACGATATTCAGAAGTTTCAAGGTTGCAGTTCTTACAATAGTGCAGGAAATTTGATATCGATACCAGGAAATCAAAATTTGACTCATTTCCATTCATTTTCTTTCAGTCTACGGTTTCGCTTTAACTGGAAACAACTATTGCTTTTTAGTCTTTCGTGCCAACATCCAAAGAGTATGAGCTCCAGGACCATGGATTAGTCTTAAAGCTTTCTTTATACCCCAGCAACACCGGGCTATACTGCTAGTTAGCCAATAAATATAGTTTCCTTTAGTATAATTGTAATTATTTCTTAATATTCGCATCGTTGTTTGTTCTGTATGGTTTTGCGTTACTCAGTTAATATTTGGAATGGCATTCGAGTCAACAAAAATTGTTTTCTATCTAAACATAAGAATAATTACAGTAAAAATACTGCTGAACCTTCATGCATTGAATTGAAAGGAGAGAGTCTAACACACACACACACACACACACACACACATGCATATAAACATACACAACTGGTCATAATTATTAGGTCACCCAGTGTTGTACAAAAATCATGTATTTCATACTATTTTTTAATAATTATTGCCATTATTATGAATGAAATCGAATGATTCATTTGTTAATACCGCGTAACATGCGCATCAAATGAATTTCTAAATATTTAATAATTAATTATAATGCAGTTTCATCAATGAAAGAATTAAGAAAATTTAGGGTGATTACGACAAGTTTATTTTTGCTTCTTTGCCTTGTAATATTTTGAAAAGTAGGAATAACGAAAGAACCATTCTATTTTCATTTAGAATTATCCCTTTGGCCATGAATACTAAAAATAGTACATCAATTTTTTTTAAAAACTGGGTTGGCAGTTCTTAAATTTGCGATGCGGTTTTATGACGTCACACCGCGTGATAGCGCGAAATGACAACAAAACCATGTAGTCAAATGCAATATAATATGTTATTTCCGGTTTTAAAGTTGATTTTATTGAGTGCTGGTTGTTTAGATCTGATGTATATGGCCTCCAATATCTGCTGGTTCCTCTTACTGTGTGTATTAGTAAGGATCACCGTATTGTTGACCAAAATCTGTCTGATATTACCTACATGTTTATGTATTTATATATATATATTATGTGTTTATATATATATATACCGAGAGATTTAAAATCTTAACGAGCATCTGGCTCTCCACTTTGGAAGATTATTAGGCATTATGACCTTGTTTAATTTATTACAGGTGCATAGATAAACGAGCATATTCCAATGCTGTATATAATATGAGTTGGAATCATCTAGATTGTTTTTGATAAATTACTTATGGTTGTAAAATTTTCTATACATCCTTAATCTATATAAATCTTTCTCAACAGATGCAATATCGAATACGTGAAAATCAGAGAAATTCATATGCAAAACCGTGTCAGGTTTTCTTTCTTCTTAGAGATTGTGAAGGATTTCCAGTAATACATGCTTCATTTCAGATCAGCGGATATCATTAATTTTGCACTTTTATGTGCCCTGTCCTTTTAGGACGTAGGCGCTCATAGCTTTCCACGTCTCACTATCCCTGGTGGCTCTTAGCACGCCTTTCCCTGTTACACCATGCAACCCTAGCTCCTTCATCCACCTGATTAGGTCCTTCAAATATGTTTTCCTCTGCTTTCCCCTGTCTCTTTTTCCTCTGTCTGTCATGTTAGTATCAGGTTCTCTGAGCCCTCCTTCCTCATTGGAAGTCCCGGGAACTTCAGCTGTCTTTTCCTGATGCTCAGTTTTAATTTCCTTTTCGTTTCCATCATTTCCAAAACCTCATCATTGCTCACATGCTCGATCCATGATATTCCAGCATCCTTCTGTAGAACCACATTTGAGTTGTTTTAAATTTTTCCTTCATCTTTGATTATATTGTCCAGCATTCACTGCCATATTGAAAAACTGACATCACATAACAATCTAGTACTCTCTTCTAATAGTTAATATAAAATATTTTTTCAACAAGAATGACCTCATTAATTCCGGATTCTCTTCCTGAAGTGCTATCATAAAATACGCCAGTCCTTCTCTGTAGTTCGAAAATTTGGATTTCTATCCTCATTAGGCGGAACGACTTGATGAATTTTATAATGATTCACAAAAAATTGGAATGAAAATATGCGTAGGAACTGTAAGTAATCCAATTCTATTAAACGTACTATTCTGAATACATAGTGGATTCATTGTTCTACACTGCAAATTAAAAAAAAATATTTCTAGTATATAAAGTACTAATTTAGTTTATTTGGTATTAGGTGAATATTAAATTTACAAATTTTATTAAAACACGTATACATACATGCATACACACATATACTAATAGAAATTTATATATACATGCTGTGAAAGACCCAAAGCTGGAAATTCTTCTAAGAATTGGCCTACATCTAGGTATCACACGATTATCCCTTAAGCTTATGCGGAAATCTCTGCATTTTGTAGGCTACTGTTAGCAAGCGCTGAATCAGGTGATTTCTTTCTTGCCGCTTTGTAATCAATGTAGATGTGTTGTATCAAGGAAATAATGTCTCTATTTCGAAATTTTAATCAACTGAAGAAGATCAGTGTGTACAACTACCGAAACGTAGTGTATATGACAGTGAAAATGAGCTCCACAATCCGAGCAATGTAAATACAGTAAATAGAATAAAATTACACATTTCATATGTATCAACCATCCTATCATGGATATATTTATGCGTATATGAATAAATAGCCTGAATGTCAGTTAATGTATACCTACATATGCTTTTGTTCGCTTGATTATGTTTAACATAGTTAAGTAAGCGAAATAATAGCAACATCAATTTTCGTTTGTAAATACTTCCGGGAATTATAATTGGCGTAAACATAATATAGTAATCCAATTATATATATATATATATATATATATATATATATATATATATATATATAATGTGCTCAGTATAAAAATATAGCAAGAATATAAGGTAATGATTAGGATTATAATAGTATACTGCAATTTAATAGCTATAAATTTCCTTATGCTATAATAATAATAATAATAATAATAATAATAAAGAGAGACAGAAAAATTGAAATGGAGCCATAAAACCACACCATGATCTACCTTATGTCTCCCTGCAGAATTGGCAGGTAGTCCGACCAAAGCAGAAATCGAAATATGATGAAAAATGACAACATAACAAAGAACACATTGAAAGAATTCTTGGAGACCCCAGCTTAAGAGATATACAAAAAATTATCTTGTTACGTGCAGCCCCCACACACTAAGAAGAACTTATTCTATGTAATTCTAAGGATGTTAGGGGAGATATAAAAATATGAAATAGAGCCATAACAACACACCGAGACCTGCCATAGTTCTTTCTTCAGACATGGTTGGTTGTGCAACTATAGCAGATATAGTTTTATAATGAAAAATGACATAAAAATAATAATTAACACACACACATACAAGCACACACACACACAAACATACATATATATATATATATATATATATATATATATATATATATATATATATATATATATCTTTATGATAAATTATAGTTGTAAGCTGTGTTATATTTTTAGGATAAACTGCTCAATATCAAAGATATAAATATAAAAGTTAAAATGTATCTGATTGAAGGTAACATTGATAACAAAGAACTTACAGCAATTCTAGAAAAGCAATCATAAACATTCTTTAAAAATATCTGATTTGACATAAATATAAAAACTAACCTAAACGTGGTAGATGTTATGGATGTTTCCTTCAACCTAAGAAATGGTACACATAAACTATAAAGAAATCACAACAAATAAACACTGTATATACACAACTCTTTCAATCACCCGCCATCAAGATGATTTCCAAAATCAAATGAACGAAGGCTTTCCAAAATCTCTTCCAATCAATCCATATTTAACGAAGGCAAGGCAAACTATGAAATGAAGGATTACCGGCAATACTCATATACACACCACAGAACACAAAAATGTGAACAGGAAGAGAAATATCATATGTTCAATCCAGCGTATATTAAGAAGGTAAAAACAATTATAGGATAATAATCCTGTTGCATAAACATTTCTCGAATTCAAGCACTCTCCGCAAAATATTTCACAAGAACATGAAAGAAGCAGCCACAGTTGCACTGAAAACATTGCACAAATAATACAAAAGCACAACACAAAAACACTCAACAAACAACCCGAACAATTTAAACCCACGTGTAAATGAAAAATAAGGAAGGGATACAGCAATACCTGTTTATACAAAAGTTCCCAAAAACTATTGCTTGACGGCACTGATAAGTCCACTTTTATATCCATAAGTGCAATATTTGCAATCAAACTGAAAGTGTAATAAGGAAAGTCCTCTCGTTTCAGGATTATTTAAATATTATTAGTTCTCTTAGAAAATAGGATTAAAAAAAATGTTACTAAAGCAAAAATACAGATCCCCTATATAAAGGAGATTTTTGACAATTGTTTTATAATTTATTTACTGAAAAGGAAACGATTATAACGTCTCATACAAAATTATAATTATTATTTTTAACCCAGTTTGAGTAACAGAATGATTACTTTTTGAATACGCAATTATATATATATATATATATATATATATATATATATATAATTAAATAACCTAGAGCCAACGGACCAACCAATGTTTCACCAAATGGATCGTCAGGTCAAGTAAGTTCTACTTACTTATTTATTTGCTCTACTATTGTATTGAGCGCTTTACGTGTTAGGTTCCTCGTCTCGGGTTCTTTTCTTTCGACTAGTACTTTAACTAATGTTCAAGTGCTTTGTTTGTTTCTTTTTTTGTTTCCATTTTTCCCCCTCCGCGTTTATACTCGCTGGGTTTTTCGAGACGTGTTCAAAGATAAATTTACAGTTATATTTATGTATATATATATATATATATATATATATATATATATATATATATATATATATATATATATTATATGAATTACCTTTATAATAATGTACGTCATTGGATGTCCGTGAAATGCAGTTATCTTAAATAATCCACCATTTTGTTTTCTACAGCATATAGACGTTTCTAATTTCAACCTTACTTACGAAATATATTACCTCTCCAAAAGTGGTTTCCTTAATCTTCTCATTCTTATGTATGCGGTGCGATGGATTAAATGTTTTCTAAAATGCACAGAAATTAAAATAGCATTGAAATAACATTTTAACAGATACATGACCAAAAAGACAACAAAAAAGTCTTGAAGTACTAAAGAGTACATTAAATCAATTAATTTGTGATTGATTTCAACAATGATTTCAGAATATCCTGCATATCTTCTGGACTGACATTTTTTATTGAGTTTGTAAATGCTGTCAAAGGCTAACCTTTAATTCACTTTTGGTGTCACAAGGATTTTTGTTCATCTCTCGGTCAGCGACATCACAAGCCTATAAATCAAGAAGGGTTGTAGTCTGTGGCTACGTGTAAGGAATGAAATGTTCCCAGTCATGACTGGATTTTTCTGCTTCCAGCACAAATATTCTTAATCAAGAACAACCTCCACAATGTACTTAAACTAGGCCTCAGTTTTGTGTGTGGGCCATCACGAACACATTTGGGGGTTCTTTTGTCATAAGAGGTGAGTGAATTTTACAAGCTCTTGTAGGTTTGTAATCACTGTTAGATTCATCCAACTCTTTGAACTTTCCTCAGAGTGAAACACAAACATTCTGAAATATTAGTATTGGAGCATCCGGCGCGAACACGAAGCAGTTTGCCACATCTTTTCGAAATTTATGGTTAACTGAATTGTGTCGTGAAGCACGTTTTTTCACAGGCTCTACTATATTGATCCTCCTATATTGTGCAACCGACTAAATCAAAATTAAACAAAGCGCATACCTGAAATTTTAAAAATTAAAAATGTCGATAATTTACTCATCACATTCTCTATATTTAATCGGTTGCGCAAACTAGGACATTCATGAATCTATTATTCTAACCATTATGGTCAGGTGATTATGACGTAGATATTCTGTGCCATAACATAATTCGTCAATGTAGGTGATTACTGGGAGACCAGTCCGTTTCACGCCATGTCTTGGTGTTCAGAATAATAGATCACTCGCATATTATTGTTTTACTCGCCAATACTGTCTTAGAAATTATGAATGGATCCATAGACCGCATATGTACATGGATATTGTCTCCAAATGATGTTAAGTATAGCTCTCACCAGCCGAATATAAATTTCATCAAGCCTAGACCCTTGGGTTTTAGTTAATCCCCATAACTCCATAGATTAAAAGCACCTCTGCGATGGTGCGAAAATATCTGCGTTTGATATTGGTAGATAGAATTTCAGATTACATCCATTTTATTCACGTCGGCTCAATCTCCTAGCTATAATAACTTTACATCCATTATAGTAGAATTTATTTAACTCCCTATGTAATTAAAAGTGTCATGGTAGCACTACCAATTACAACGGATTGAACTCTTCCTACAACTACATATACTTCCCCTCAAAGAGGAGAAGAGAGATAACTCAGATGGCTCAGAGAAGATCAGCATTACGCAGAGCGATAGGCAGAGATAGCCAAGACTGGTACTAAACTCGCCCATTGCGAGTCCCAATTCTAGTATTATTACCTAACCCGTATTTATCGTTCTACTATCAATGTTCCAAGTATTTGTATTTTGCTGTGCTTAATATATATATCGTTATTTACTATTTTGGCTGATGTTATATCTTTATTTGCTGGAAATTTAACCAGGTCCACGACAAGAAGGACACATTTTATTGATTCATTTTGGACAGTTTGAATTTCGTCTCGTTGTACTAGCAGTCAAACATCAGAATTATACGCTTCTCATACTCTTCAGTTGTAATGATGATCTATTGTTTTACGTATACTATTTATTTGTACAGGTTAATGTCAAGTTGATTTGTTAGAATTCTTTTTTCCTAAAAATGGATAAATTATGAACGTAAATTGACGTATATGAATGCACCAAAGATATTGAAGCATTTTCATTGTAACCCTGGATATTAAAGAACGGACTGTAGAGGAAGTAACGGACTTTCACCATCAAATTTGAATGGGCGTATACATTTTCTTCCTACAATATTAACGCGAAATATTACTGTAACTCCGCAAATTGTTTTCTATGTTTCACTGTCTATTTGTTAGTATATCCCATTTCTCACTATCACGGGTCACGTGACCGAGAGGGACGTAGGAACACAACATATATTGCACTCGTTGTAACAACAGTGTGTCTTGGAAAAATTAAACTGAAGGAATTCAACCCTATGCAGACTGGTTTGAATTAAAACTTTTTATTATGATAGATTAATCACTATCAAAGCTATAGGATATATGATGGCCTGGTATTTTTCTGATGACTGAAGGAAAGGGAAATATATATTTCTCAATATTATTAAGGTAAGTGAATGTAATGAACTTAACTGAAATTGGAACGTGTCTCTTGATGTTCCATCGTTTTAGCACATGAAAATATCCAAGAAAAATAACCACCAAAGGCAAAAGCCTCTGTAACCGCAGAACAAAAAAAAAAACCTTTTCCGTTAAACCGTTAATGCACACCTCACAATACTCAGGGCTTAACTCATAATTCATCAAAATTTTACCATTACCCAGTATTTATTAATACAAGTAATCCCCCTTGATCTATAGCCAAGAAAATACTTATACCCTCTGTCTTAAAAAGATTAGATATTTCTTTATAATTTTATATATATATATATATATATATATATATATATATATCAGATGTTAGAATTAAAGAATCTATACCTCCTGAATTTCTAATCCTGCTGCTAGTAGTAATTTTTAATACATCCGGGTCGTCCATTACACAACATACGGTTCGTCCATTACACAACATATGTTAAATAGCAGGAATTTTGTATGTTGAGTGAGTGTGTACTGTTTCACTATTCTATCACGGTCCCACTCTTTATATCACGTAGCGGTGCTAGAGTCAAACTACATTAAATCCCTCAAGCCTTCTCTCCGCAAACAGTGTTTGAACTCTACTTCTTCTTGCATATTTTTTCGTCCCATTATCATCTTTTCATATACATACTTACTATTTCCAGAATATACTTGATAAGCACTGGAACAAAATCGGTTGTTTTTTTTTTAATTTTTTGGTAAACTATAATTAAGATAATTTACGTTTATTCCTAGCTGTTATTAAGCTTTGTACGACTAAAAATTTGTTCACACACACACACACACACACACACACACACACACACACACACACACACACATATATATATATATATATATATATATATATATATATATATATATATATATAATTATTTACCCTGAAGCAATGTAGAACCACTACTAATGCGCATGGGGATACATTGAATAAAAGAACGTACAGGGGATATCAAAGAAAGGAACAGCTGGATGAGAACAAAGTAGATAGAAGGCGTCGAATACATGTCATCTGCTGTCAATTTCTTGCTGGAGCATTCAATCTTCTAACGCAGTAATAAAAACTAACATACGTCTTTATTCACCATTGTAAAAGTGTTTGATATTAGTAACTACAGTTGCTTCAAATTATTGCTTGCTGTGAAAAGATTTTATCTTTCTCATTTCTATTTTCTTCCTTATATGATATTATATTTTGACATACTTAAATGCGATTTTTGTATAAATTTTAACTTCCCAATATTTTCTGTTTATTTCTTTGTTGTTTTAATTTTGTCGCAGTGTTTGAAAGCGTGCTTCCATAACTTAATAGATTGTTTTTTTATTCATGGAAAGAGTTTTAACAGAGGGCGGAATACGTGGCATTGAAATTCAAACACGCTTGTAATGATGAAATATGACTTCCAAAAATAGCGTAATAAGGAGCAGGAAACATTCGTTAGGAACAAAAAAATGGTTTTAAATGCTATAAAATATTAGTCCTTATTTATGGTAGTTCCCGTCTGTTGAGAAATGAAATGTCACTTGGGTGAATAAAATTGAAAATGAATCAAAGGAAAAACAAAACAATCACACCATGAAGCACTCCGAACAAGATATTCATCAGAAACACAGTAAAAATCAGCAAAAGGTGCAGCGTAGATATGTCACAAGTAGAAATATAGCTCATGAAAATAACCAAGAAAAATAACCACCTTAAACAAAAGCATCTGTAACCGCAGAATAAAGAATCATTGTCCCTTAAATGATAACTGCTTCTAAACAATATATCAAATCACTGTAAAATCAGCTGATAACTAAGAAAAAAATAAATAGTTGTACCAGCACGAGGGAAACTTATAAATGAAACACACAAAACAACATTTATAAGTAGTTAATACGTGAACTGACCGATACGTGAACTAACTTTCTAAACTTATATAGAAAATATAAAATGAAAATCCATATAACAAAAAATTCAGGGGAAATAAAGGAAAGAATATCTGCTTAAAACAAGTAATCAAACACTTTAAAAATTGTGTAGAGTGGAAAATAGCTATAATCACTCGCCTCAACCAACAAAAATTACTACATAAACGAAGAGGTCTTATATTAATATACAAACATATGGAAATCTTACACCTTACTTAAAAATCGAAAGTCTATTGTGTGTACTGTGTAAAATATCACAATGATACATGCAAATATATATTAACTATATACAACATAGATAATGCCAAATAGTTTTTACCAACTAGTACATTCAGCTGAACAATAAGATAACTTATGTCCGATAAAATAAAACAAGATAAACAAAGTATGTAAATAAATAAAAATCAAATTAATAAATAATAATCAAATGAACTTGCCTCAAATATACAGAATGAAATATGATAAGAATAATCAACAAAAATAAATAGATAAGCAATAATTAATAATGTTTAATTCTAATTCATACATTTTTATTCAATAACGCCGAGAATAATTTGGAACCGTTGCTGCAAATCTCACAATCATCAGGCCTTACTACCCATAATGCATCATTGATATATGACTTTGGGCAAGGCAGACCCGCCACTAGTGCGCATGGGGTTATAGAGATAAATAAGTTACAGTGGATGTCAAAGAAAGTATAAGCGATGGATAGGAAAAAAGTAGACAGAAGTTGAGGAATGAAGTTACATTTAAAGTTTTGGTGATTGTAGCGATCAGGGAAGCCAGTAAACAGTAGTTTGTTTGACAAACTGGAAGTGCGAGAAAATGCATTGATAGAGTTGAAGAGGCAGTCACATTTTACTATTTTGACGATAAATTGCCAGTCTAGTCAGCCAGTTAAGTGCCATACGTGATACACGCTTGGGCGATCATCTCTCGAAAGAGACATGACAGAAGATTATCCTGCAGTAGGTTGCCATTGCTTTCTGTAGTAGACTGTTAGCCAGCCAAGGCTACAGAACCCAATCTGTTCTATTCTTTTAACCCAAAACTGGTGGGAAGAGACGGATTAATACCTTTCCCAATGTTATTTGCGCGTAAGTGAATACAAGAAATTCGACTGGAATTCGAACTCGGCTTCACGATTTCACGTTCCGAGCCGATATCCACTGCACCACGACGCCCACCCCCGCCAGTCTAGTAGCATGCCTAAATATATGGTGTCGAGGAACAATGGAAAAACGTTTCTCGGAGTAGTTGCCATGAAAATATTTGCATATCAGAGAGAAATCAAATCACGTCAGTGAGGAAGTGCGGGAACGAGAGCTACTAAATAAGCATCGATTATATTACAAACAACCCTTTTGATTTTGTAGAGAACCGCAAGATGAATAGCAGAAGTACCTGACTTTATATGGCAACAGTAATTAATGCGTGGACGAATGGTAGATTTAGATGACAAGAAATCGCCAATTTTTTTGTTAAACAGAACAAATTGTAAGATTTATGAGAAATCTTTTCTCATCCGTCTTACTGAACAAATATTGCACGGTTGCAATAACATAATCCACCAAAAGAAAACAAAATAACAAGTGGAAGATTTCAAAACGCCTCTTGGATTATTTACTTCTATTCTATCTCTTTAACCTTTTGTACTTTGTGAATCTTTTGGCTTATCTCTTATAATCCCTGTTCTATTAAAAAATTAGACAATCTCATAATGTAGGTTATTCACTCCATTCTTCTGTCTTTTTCTCTAAAAGTATCCCTTGAGTGATAGATTCTGTAAACCATCTTTGCCAGTTATATATATACCTTTGAATTTTCAAGTGTTTACTTCTGATCCTGAGTTTATGTATACTTTTTGTTTCAAAATTTTCATAGAATTATTATTAGCTCACATATTTAGTTCATGGGATCTTCAGCATCTAGCAGTATAACCGCATTTCTGTTCATTCTAATCTATACGTTAGACTTGAGGAGATGGTCCTGTATTTACTGCAATAGAGGAGGACCGATATTACAAAACATATTCGTACACGTACTAAGAAAAACAAAATATTTAGAAGGAAAATGATAAACCGTCTTTAAAAAGATTAAAGATAGTGGAGTGAAGTAATAAATATTTTGATCAATAAAGCTGTTTCGAAAAATCTTTAAATGTTTCTGATTTTTCTCTTACGAATCAATATTTTACCATTCCTCAATATTTATAAATACAGGTAATCCCCCTTGATCCATAGGCAAGAAAATACTTTTACCCTCTGTCTTAAAAAGATTAGATATTTCTTTATAATTTTATGTTAAATTTTAATTGAAATTAAATTATTACTAAATGAAATACTGTATATCTTTTCGTAAAAAAAATCCTGCAATTATTACTTGTTAAATCATGTAACGGACAGAAGCGGCTATATATATATATATATATATATATCATTTTGATGGACAGAAGAACGGACGGACTAACGGACGGACGTTGTGCTGATTATAGTATAATTACACTGAGTCATGATCTGGTAAGCTATAATGTAGTAGTCATGAAGAATTATTCTCACCTTTTACTCATAATATCATGAATTTATTTATTTTCATTTTGTTTTGTTTTGTTTTATCATCTTTGCGGATTCCCCAATTTTCTAATATTGTTTCACCCATCAGTTTTCATTTTCTTTACTCGTTTTTGAAATCTTTGATTTAACAATATAAGTAATTACAAAATCAATTACTAATATGTCTTGAAGTTTACCCATAGTTGTCAATAGTTTTCCGTAAAACTGTTGTTTTTACTTTCTAATTTCTGGGTCTGGTTGGGTTTGTTTTTCTCTAACTACACAGCAAATTTATTTAGAGATTATTTATTATTATTTGTGGATGTTATATTTTTAACTTTCTTGAGTCAGTTGTACTGGAAACAATAACAATTTCTTTAAACGTTAAGTCATTAATTTAAATGTTTAATCTTGTCGTAAATTACAGAAAGCCTTCAATCTAGAAATATGTGTATCCTTACAGGAAGCTTTCAATCTAGAAATATGTGTATCCTTACAAATTACATTAATGGAATTTCGTTAATTGAAAGAAACCATATAATATAACAAGCGTAGGAAACGGTAAAACCTGTTATCGTAATCTGAACATTTTTCAGAAATATTCCAGCATTCTATTTTCATTTAAAATACAAGCTGCCATGACAGTTAACATCCCGTTTTGATGTTCTTATAATCCATTTTTATTTTTGCCATAATTTCGCAGTCATACATTTTTTAACACAGAAAAGCACGCACGAGCATGCACAAAACGTCTTTAGTAGATGTAATCTAGTGCTTTACTATCCTTTAATATGTCTTGTAAATAAGAAATTCTTCAGGTCCAGCTTACTCAGTTTATAGGCCTAAAGTTTAGTTGTCTTTTTTCTTTAAAAGAGGACGGGGAGGCGATGCGGGAAATATAATGGTCATTGCTTCGGAATAGCAAAAGCTTTCTAATAAACAGGAAACAAAGTATTAAGAAAAAAGGTCATCTCGTCAAAAAAAGTAAACAATGGTGAATTGTTGTGTAATTGCGTTTGTTTTTATTGTAATGAAAGCTAAGCAATCACGAAGAAGATGAAAAAAATTGTGAGGTAACAGGATTATGTTTTTACCCAAGAATGCTGTTAAAAGTATAGACTCAACATATGATTGACGACGAAGATTTCAGGAAGATTTAAATAAAAAACTGACGCTTATATTTAGCATCGGAGAGCGATTATTTAAATTTCAAGGGAAAATAACGAGTAAAACGGACATGGAAATTATATTATTTACATGAAAAGAAGGACCTGGGAAACCTACGAATAACCTACCTCATGATTGGCTTAATAGGGACTGAGAGACTCAGTAAAAAACTAAAATTACTAACATGTTGAGGAGATATGAAATTGTATATCACCATAACTGCCCACGTCAAGAAGAAGAAGAGATGTCGATAAAACAATTTTATTTTATTTCTAAATTTCTTAACGCTTCTTCGTTGCTTACATAGTCTGTAGATGTCACTTCGTGTTTGTATTGTTCTGTGATAAGATTATTCAACATTAAAACAGTTACTGTTAAAAAGAATAAAATAAACAGAGATGGAAGTAAGCAATTTTCTGTTGGAACTACTTAATATGTATTTTGCGTTTTGATTTTATATTTTAATAGTTTCGATCAGTTTATTCCTCTGGTAGCATCTCGATTTCTCTTCATTGCCATAAAAGAACAATTAACGGCAGTCATATTTTTCACGTAGGAACGTATAAAAAATATGTATTTAGATGGAAATCAAGACGGAATCCTATAGAGTATACATATATTTAGAATTATTCATTGTCTTTTCTTGGCTTATTTTAAATAGTTGCCGCATTTTATTATCCATGTCAAAACCACAATATAATTTAATGCATATCACCCGTTAGCATAGAAAAATGCAGTGAGCCGATCGACCTCATCAAAGCTAGAGGCTTTCTATTTTAAACTTTTGAATACATAATGCAAGCCATTAGATAATAAAAAATCCAAGCTATTGCAATAATGCTACTAATTTGATATCAGATATCAGCAAGTCCAAAAGCCAATATCAGATATAATTTGTTTTAAGCGCAGAATCTAATTGCATCACTAAAATTCTGAGAGTTATAAATTTAATTTAAATTTTTTACCCTCAAACCAGAAACGTTTTACTTCTTTGTTTATTTCAATAATTTTATAGTCATTGAATTTGACTATCAGTATTGGCTGAAGTATTTTATTGCATATCAAGTGACAACATGATACCTTCCATAATCCACCAATTTCCCTGGGACACAAAATCATTTAGCGAACATGTTCTCTAGAAGATTCTGTTTTCCTCGGATTTCCTGTATTTCTGTTCTGTGACCAAGTGAATTTTACGCTTTCATTGACAATAAATGTGATTTATTTTTTTATTTTTTTAATATTTATCTGTTAAGCTAAAAGGAAATGTAATTAGATAACATCTCGTTTATCAAAAATCACGACTTACTTTCATTTGTACACCCGCGTTTTGCATTGAAAATTAATTTCCATTTTCTGGAGATACCAATTTTGTTTTTTCTTAGCTAACAGACAGAGGCGAGAGAAAAGTATACCATATGCAAAAATATTTTGTAATAATAATAATTTTCAATAACACTATTAATATAAAATTATTATTATTATTATATTGACATTTCTAATCATATTTCGATCTCTGCTATGTTCACACTACCTACCAAGTCTGCGGGAAGGCCGAAGGCATGTCGCGGTGTGTTGTTAAGACTCCATTTCATGTTTTTCTATCTCCTTTAACATCCCTAGCGTTACATTGACAAAGTTCTCTTTAGCGTGTAGGCTGCAACTAATAAGAATTCTTTTTTATATGTCATAAGCTAGAGTTTCAAGGGATTATTTCAATGTGTTGTTTTGTTCCATTTTTTATCATTCCAAGTGTACCTACTATCACTGGCACGATTCTTGTTTTTAATTTTCCCATTTTTTTATTTCTGTTACCAGCTTTTTATATTTTGACAGTTTTTCGAATTTCTTGGTTGCTGTGTTACAATCCACTGGACAAGCCATATCAATTAATTTGACACGTTTTTTTCTTTCTGTTTCTTAGCAATAATATCTAGCCTATTAGCTTCAATTTTTCTGTATGTGTAATTGGTGTAATGGCATTAAATGGTGACATCTTCTATTTCTGTAATAGGTGCTGGGTGATGTTCATACCAATGTTTGTTTACTGATTCTCCATAGTGTCTGCATATTGTCCAATGTAAATATTGCCCCATTCTATCGTGACGATTGTTATATTCATTTGGAGCAAGTACAGAACATTCTGAGATTAGATGGACTATTGTTTCTTGGTATTTATCAGAGAGCCTGCATTTTCGATCGACATTATTATGTATAATATTTGCCTGAAAGTTCCGAGTAAAATACTTTGGTCTTGCGTTGCAAGAATAAAGCCTACAGTCTCAGATTTTAATCCAGATGCACGTAACCATCGATGATAATTAACTTTATCAACATTGGATTTATTGGCATGTTATGGATATTTGTCATGCAGAATCTTGTCAGCATTGTTTCCTCTGTTCATGAGCTTTATCCTTTGCTTTCATTTTCATATTTTTTGCCGCAATAGTTGGTTCTTGGCTTTTGTTTTGCTTTTCTACAGAATCTACTAAATGTATTTACTGCCTTCTTTCATTATTGACCATTTCTTCTTTCCGTTTTCATGCCGTTTGACTAATTGTATCATCCAGTCTTTTGTTGTTTCTATGTATGTAAGTAAGCCAATATTTGTCAGTTTGTATGAAAATTCTAGCTAAATAAGACATCTTCCACCTTCGTTACCGGGTATATATGGACGGTCTACATAAGTCTTTGGATGATGCACCTTATGCTTAGAAAGAAGCCTTCTTGTTTTAGATTCCATTCGTCTGATGTCGTTTAGAGTCCAGTTTAATATGTTGAAACTATATTGGGCAACTGGTATTGCAAGGCTATTAATGGCCATAATTCTGTTTTGAGAATTCAATTCAGTTTTTAATGTCTGTGGTAGCTTTATATAGTACTGATTACGCACAATATCTTTCATTTATTTATGTTGAATTTTTTCACTCCCATTTACAGCTAGGTATTGATAAGCTTCTTCTGACTCTAAATATTTTATTGTTACAGAAGGGTCTAAGCTAATTGAGGATGTTTTTGTAGCAATCCTTCTAAATTAGTTGCTTTAGCACATTTATTCAAATTGAATTTAATTCTAGTGTTTTCACTGAGGCATTTTACAGTTTGCAGAAGACCTTCCAGCTTATTATCAATCTTAGCATACAACATTAAGTCATACATGTAAAATAGATGGCTTATTTTCTTTTGAGATATTTTTAAACCACAATTTGTCTTGTTAAGTTGACTGGTTAATGCTATGCAAAATAGTATTGGAGACAAAGGGTCACTTTGAAATATACCTCTTGTGATGTTTATTTCACCAGATTTGTAGGTTCAGTTTATACTTTTTAGGTAAAGGCTTGTTTTCCATATCGACATTGTTTGATAAAATAGATGATGATGGGTGATACCTTGCATATATCTACAGTCTTTAAGATGTAGAAAAGTGGTACATGATCGAATGCCTTACGATAATCTATCCTTTCAGTACTAAGACTTTTCCTTGCATTGTAGCAGTTTAACAAGATCGTCCTGTTAATAAGTAATTGGTCTTTACATCCGTAACAGCCATTTTCCACCCTTTTTGTTCAAGCGGTATGATGCCATTTCTTTCCAAGAAAAATAATATCTGTTTTATTAAAATCGATGTTAACAGTTTGTATGTTGTCGGAAGGCATGTAATTGGTCTGTAGTTTTTCGGATTATTTTTGTCACTATTCTTGGGTAGAAGAGATGTAATTCCTTTAGTACTCCATGCAGAAGATTTAGTGAGATCGTTAACCATTTCATGAAGTTCTTTGTCTAGCTTTTTATGTTTTTATTTAAGTAATATATCCAAAATTTAGGAATACTATCTATTCCTGGAAATTTCTAAATGAGTGCTTTTTTCAGTGCACATTCGACATCCTTTTCTGTGATTACAGCCAAGATTTGTTCTGGTTTATTTTTCATTCGTTCTAACTCTTGCGCAATCCAGCCTGCTTCTTTGTTATGTTCGTTAGGGCAAGCTCATATTTTTCCCAGAACTGTATAACTTCTTCCATTTTGGGCGGGGACTATCACTTCAATTCTGTTTTTACCTATTTCCCTGTAAAATTTATTTGCATCGGTTTGACAAATCTTGTTTTTTCTGTAGAATATTGATCTTTTCTTATAGCGTCTTATTCTTTGGGCGCTCTGTTGTACTGTTTGCTTTATTTTTTCCTTAGTTGATAGGACTTCATTTTCATTTCTAATGTTGTATTTCCTTTCAATTCCTCTGCCTTTTCTAGTTCTTACATTTATTCCAATTGTCAGTTCAATGAGTTCTGATAATTAACTTCTTAGTTGTTTGATTTCTTTTTCTATTTTTATTTCCAATCTGGATCTTCATGTCTGCGAGACTGTCTTTTTTAATTTGATGTTCAATTTTTTTGTTGCTGCTATTGCTGATGCATATATTGCTTTATTGAGATTCATCTGAATGTCTTTTTCGTTCAAAATTGAATTGTATTGTAGAGCTTAATAATTTCGATATTATGCTTTATTGTATGTAAGTTTGGAAGTTGTTCTTGTTCCTCCATTGCAATATTTTCTATTTGACTTCAAAGACCTCCCAGATGAGATCAAGTCCCAAGTAGGCATCTACGCAGATGACACTACAATATACTCCCGCTCCAGTAAGAAACCTGTTGTGGCGGACAGACATAATCTCGCTGCTGACCTTGAGCAGGATCTACACTCTGTGGTGAACTGGGGCAAGAAGTAGCTTGTCAACTTCAATTTCTCTAAGACCAAGCTGTTGTCTGTCAACAATTACAGGCAACCTCTTCTGCCACCCATAAGCATGGACCAGGTGATTCTCCCGGAGAGTAATACACTACGCCTCATCGGACTTACCCTGTCCTTAGACCTCAAATGGAACCACTATATTGAATCTATAGCAAAATCTACTGCTAAGAAGATTGGGTCACTATGTCGATCCAGGATGTTTTTTCCACCTGAATCCATCCTGCATATATACAAGTCAACCATCCGTCCGTGCATGGAGTACTGCTGCCATTTATGGTCAGGTGCCCCTGCAGTTCTCCTCAGTGTTCTTGAGAAGCTCCAAAGGAAAGTCTGTAATGTGATACGTACTGATCTGGCTACTCGACTGCAGCCACTTTCCCATCGTCGAAATGTGGCCTCCCTCTGTCTCTTCTATAAATACTTTCATGGCTTCTGCTCGGATGAGCTTAAGTCACTGATGCCTCCTCAACAGGTGTTTACCCGTGCAACCAGACTGGCAACTGGGTCCCACTCATTCACAGTCAGGTTAGCCTAATGCAGACGACAATTCTACTCCTGCAGCTTCCTCTCTCGCACTTCCCGCCCGTGGAACCCACTCCCGTATTCTTGCTTTCCCGACGGCTACAACCTCCAGAAATTTAAATGCAAAGTTAATACTCATCTACTAACCACTGGCCTCTAGCTCTCTCCCCTCCTCTGTATAACCTTCCCTTTCTCTCCACCTATGTATCTGTCATCGCACCTGCTTTCTCAGCTTTCTATTGTTCCTTTCTAACTAGTTTGTACTCCTCACTCTTTTCTAATTAATCTTTTTACATTTATGTAATCCCCTGCACATCAGTGGCGTTTCTGCCTTGCTCGGGGTGAAATGATTAAAAAAAATATGGTTCTTGATTTTCTCCTTTTTAGATCTTGTATACTGTTCTTGTTTTCCGTAAAATAATTCTGTTCAATGTGTTTTGAACTCGTTTTATTGCTGTCCTGTAACTGACTCAGATCACACCTACCAGCACTTCTAAACTTACAGCATTACCTTCACAGTGATTTGTGTGTATCATGGTTTCTACATTGTGATCTGTGACTTGTGTGATGTTAATAATACATATTTCTGCTTCCGGTCCCGTTTCATAATTGTTGATTCGTCTATTCTGGTTGCAATTTGTTTTATCTCCTTAATTTTATCCCCGGTTATTTCGCATGGTGTATCTTCGTATATTGGCTAATTTCTTTTCTTTCTTTTCTTCTTCTTCTTCTTCTTCTTCTTCTTCTTCTTCTTCTTCTTCTTCTTCTTCTTCTTCTTCATATTATTACTATTATTATGATGCATGTTCATTCCTTAGTAACATAGTTAATTCAAAGGTATGTTACGCGCCACTACTAATAGATTTGTAAGTTTTGATCACGTACGGACACAGTTTTGTTTTAGCCTTAAAAATAAAGAAAAACATAAAGAAGAAAATGGCGGCGATTTACACATGTTTAATGTCTGCTTTAAGAATTAGAAAAACTCGTCTATTTGCCATTTTTTATTAATAACTTTTTACGTTTATGAATAATAGCATTTATTCATATTTATTATTATTATTCGAATACCTTTTTAAATTTAACCGGTTGAAATATTAAATTCATGGAATAAATTAATTCCCTCAGGTATTTTGGAAATGTGGAACACGCTATATTTTATTTACCCTATGTTCTGTTATCCTCTAGCTGTTTTCAAATGTTTGTTCTCCTCTGCATGTTATTGAACTAACTACTCATTGGTCAGCTCATATCATTGAACATTATTCATATTATAATTTTGTTGTTGTTATTGATTATACTAGCAATTTGTATTACTGTCGATATATTGTATCCATTTTTATGCTTATCCTCCTTATTAGAATTTTGTATTTTATGATATGCACTGATTTATTAAGTGTTCGTATTTTTCAGGGATATTTCTTGTCAATTATTTCTCTTTCATCCTAGAGAAATTGGTAATCTTCATTTTTCCTCAGTGGGTGGTTCACTGATTCTTCTATTTTCCCATTATGTTACAACAATACGTTACACAGTTATTAAATTAATATTAAATACTAATCAGAAAAATAATTAAAAAGTAAACATACTTCCGTTTCTAAGTCTATTGTTTAGCTATTGGACTGTATGTTTTGATATTCCAATGTACCTTAGGATTTGAAAAAGGCATTTTCAATCCACTGTTGCAATTATTTACATAATTTTTATTCCGGATTATTCTATTGCTATAAAAAAATATATATATAACAGCACATATTGTCTACTTCCATTTTGTATTAATATTATTCACTTTTGCAAAAATAATTCCTTTTAACATAAGAAAAAGAAAGCTGAAACTTGAAATGCCCGCTAGTGACACAATACTGGCTTTTGTCAATAATTATTTATGAAATTAAGATCAAGAACTCACTTCTTCAAGGAACATGAGAATTCATAAATGTTGTTACTTCGTGGTAGTTTGGATCTTGCGTGAATTGGTTGTTTTTTATGATGAGGTCAGTCGTTTCAAATTTAGTGCAATAGATGTTTACTTTCATTTTTGTTTACACTTTATATCACATCTTTTTGCCATGTTACTGAAACCAGCATAAAAGAGAGATGTCTACCAAAATATACTCTCTCTAGTTCGTTCTTTCTCTCTTTCACTCACTCTCTCTCTCCCTACACACACACACACACACACACACACACACACACAGATATATATATATATATATATATATATATATATATATATATTATATATGTTTAATACTTAGTTTTAGGTCCTAATAGGGTTAGACCAGTAAACATTTGTTTTAAAAGTGTTCGATATAATTTTATTGTAGAACATATGAATATCTTCCATCTTTAAACGAGATATTTTAATAAAAATTGCCTGAAGACACCACTCATGTTAGAAACCTGGATAGCGAAATAACGCGTTTAAAAATGGAATATATATTATCTTTTGGAATATATATATATATATATATATATATATATATATATATATATATATATATATATATTCCAAAAATAATATTACTGTTATTCTATACCTGCATATTTTTAGGACGTAGTTAAATATGCAAATATGTATTTATTTTTATATGTTGGTTTTATAGTTACTCACTAAAAAATGTTGAACTTATAACGTCTATATTTTTTACTCTCACAGCTTTTTCGAGAAGGACCGCTATATGTTGTGTGTAAGAAAAGCAAAAATCCATGACTCAACAAAGCAGTCAATATTTATCATGTTGAGAATATAATGGAGTCTTTTACTCAATATACGATGTCACACAACGACTGTGCTTGTTCAAATGACCCATAACTCTATTCAGAACGTAGGAAGTGATTTGTCACAATAGATAGTACATCGATAATTCTTTAGAATGGGGCTGTGTAGCTGCAGGGCTGTCAGAATACACTTGCTAACCAAAGTCATTTGTCGAAAGCATTCTCAATGGGCATGCCAGTGTCCGAAATGGAGATTTTATTAACGATAGACTGTTGGCTGTGGTAATGAATGTCGACTTCTCTGAATGTGCCAATACCTTTGTGTGACAATTTTACCGAAGGCAAGGTATGAAGATAAATAGCCAGTAGAGTCAATTTTATGTTTGAGGTTATATCCTACTGAAAAACCTGGCGTCGTATAATTGCAGAGACAGGCTTTTTGCCATGTATTCTTTTCCCGCTTATCATCGTAAACTAGTTGAATTTTTCATTGCAAATTTCTACAACTCCAAAACGCGACCTGACACAACAAACGCCACATTCTGGATTATGATCAGTTTCCATTTATTCAATTTACGATCAACAAATAGGTTTCGATCTGTATATTTTCTGAACAAGAGGTTCTGTTATTTGGCACAGGGAAAAAAATTAGAGGATTGTTAAGTCAATCTTTTTAACGTAGTGAATATCACTTCAGTAAAACCTGTACTTTTTTGCAGCGATGGTGGGATATATTTTAATTGTTATTACGGAATTATTTGAAGAATATCAGCATTATTTAAATCGAACTAGGCTCCCCGGCAAACAAAACCATAAAATGAATCAGTATTATTGATTTGTGAGTAATTATCTTAAAATTTATAGATCTGGTGTTAGTTTAAAACGACATTTGCATTTTTACCCATATTATGTGATCATTTTGATTAAATTGCATATTTACTTGCAACTAAAACTTCAGGAAATTACTTTAAAGATCGTGCTTTCATTAGGAGTTGCAAAAATAAGAAATACTAAACAAACTTTTCAATCAAGATTTGTATCAGGTTTAGAATACAAGTTTGGTTGCTGCATAAGCATATATAATCTTCAAGACAATGGAAATACTTCATATTGTGATTATTGCAAATCCAGTATATTCCAATTAGAAAAATATAGTAACCATATCCATAACATGTGTAATTTAGGCTGTTATCAGCAATATAGAAGTGTAGAATTCTGTCATATATGTATTAACCTTTGCAGATCTATACCTGTTCATCATTTGTTTTAATGAATGTCATGTTGCTTCGAAACGGCATCCAATTATTAGTATCTGTGAACTGACATGACTTTTGTGGGGTAATGATTTTCCGCACTGTTCTCTTCGAATTCAGAAAAGTACTTCGCCTAGGTTGGCTATCATTCTCAAGATTAGACAAAACTGTCAACCATGTTACTTAAGTCATAGATATGTAGACAAAATACAGAGTAAATATTTTTACAAGTGATTTGACGTAAAGTCTAAACATTAACAGATTATCTTGGAATTTAGATTTGACTTTGTTATTCTATTTATCTCTCCGTTAAGTTACGGTATTCACACATCAAATAGATCAGTTTTACAAACGAAAACAACGAAAAGTTTGAGGAAAGGAAAATGTTTTTTAAACTTCCAATACTGAGAGACTAGTAAATTTCGTCGGACTATAAAACGAGTACTAAACTGTTAGGAGAGGTCACTTCTCCTCTAGCGCGACGAATGATTGACAATCTACTCCGAGATGAAAGAAAAACTCAAGGCATCAGAAATTTGGTTCAACCTAAGGATACTGAGGATACCATAGACCAATCATATACGTACAACGAGGTTTTGGAGAGTATGGAAAAAAGGAATTATATACGTAATATCAAGAAAAAGAGACAGGGGGAAAAGCTTTTGGCATACATGATGGGCTTAAGCAAATAGATGATTGAGCAGGGTGTGAGGAAAATAAAAAAACAAGCCAAAATATATTGAGAGATAGAATGAATAAGGAGATGTGGTCGGCCATGATCGCATACATCCTGAAAAAACGCAGCACATAAAAGAAGAAGAAGAAGAAGAAGAAGAAGAAGAAGAAGATTTATTAAATACATTCGGCTCATCATTTCTCTTTTTGCTGATCAAGGCTCTTTCGGCAAACTTTTGTAAATATAGTAATTCACTCTTCGCTTGTAACAAAAAAGAGGACGTGTTTAATTATCCAGGACATTTTTCTTTGATATATTAATAAAGTAAATTAATAGCTACAGCAATTATTAAGCAAAATGTTGTTAACAATGCTTTTTTTTAAAGCGAAATACGTTATTGTACTGCATTTAGAAATGCATTCTGATTTTCATTTGCTTTCAGTTGCTTTCGGCTTCTTTACCGATGGTTGCCTGCTGAACTTGTTTATAGATTGGAGGTTATACTTCATTATCTCCGAGAAAATGAAAGCAATGCATTTGTTTTCTTCTTAAGACAAATCACACGCTTGCAATATTCACTTTATATAATATATTTATACGGTTGAATTATTCATAGGGGCATTGCATTATGTTCGGCGTTTTGTTGATGTTTAGATTATGCTGTGGAAACAGCTATATGTATAGGAAAACAAAGAAGATATATATATATATATATAAATATATATATATATATATATACTTTCTAAAACGTTTTCCTGTTATTCAGTCATGAAAACATTTCAGATCTCTCGAATAACTTTTAGAACAAAAGTTTCTAACTTTCTTTATTTCATTATCAAATATAACATTTAGGCATTTTTTCATAAATTTAATTATCAAAATATGATCTATTTTTTGCACTCATTATAAACAATTTTAAAGGATCCAAATAAATAATAATCCAAAATTGCTAGCGTACGGGAGTACGGATCATATAGTAAACATCACAGATATGCTGTATTAATTGTTTTCAGGATTGTGAAAAGACACAAGTTTTGATAGGTTGATTGGGTAATTCATGTTAGTTTTATATCAATTGTTTCTTTTGATCATTTCTACTTTCAAAATTGCTTTTCTGAAATCAAAGTTTATTTTCTTAGTAGCAGCTTGTAATAAACTCCTCCAAATCCCAGCAGAAACAAAGCCTCATTTTATTTTGCTGGTTCATTTATTGTTCAACTAGACACTCTCTTACACCAAATTATTGTAAACTATCCATTTTTCATGGCCACCGATATTTGTTTCTTTTAAGTGGTTAATTTGAACAACAAAGAGTCGTATTCTTTTACCAATTATTTGAGTGATATTCATGTGTAATGTTTTTCACTTTGCTGCTTATTTTGTAACAGACTGTTCCTTAACACTTAGAGTAGGTATGAAATCATATCTCTATATTTCCCGAAAGCCAAGTCAATGAAAGAAGGTTAAAAAAGAGAAAAATGGCTTTTTAACTTTACGAAGGTAGTAGAAATCTTTCCTATCAAATCGTGTAGATGAAGTCCTTTTGAAGGCAGCACAGTTCCCGATATATTCACATTAATGCGGTGTCCTCTATGGCCAGGACCTTAGTCGCATTCTCTGATTTTCATCAATGATCTCACTGATATTATCAGATCCAAAATATTCATGAATATGACAATACTATTTACTTCTGTCTCAATAGCAAATCCGTCAAATCTGACAAAATGAGCCTGGCAGATGTCATTGAGACGGTGGCTAAGTGGTTAACTGGGCAGAGAATGGCATAAAATTCAGCATTCAAGGAGAAATATTGTCCAACATTGCTGAGGAGAGGAAGAAAAACATACTTTTGGCATAAAGAACAATAAACAATGCATCGTTTAACGTAAAAAGAAGACAGTCATAATGCAGGGAACGTGTTGGGGACGTTAAATATCTAACACGTATATTACCTAAATACTGCCGTAAACGACGACGGAAATATTGATATATGGCGCATGGAAATATCGAACACTGATTTTCAGCAACAAGTGAATGTGTGATAATTTCAAAAAATAGCCTTAGAAACAAATGAGAAAATAGAGGCTGTCTATGCAGTGTCTTATCATCCATAAGATAATATCACTCAGTTATATCAAATACGTTATATACGCTTTGGCAATCATATCTCAAAAGAGACATGTCTGACTGAGCAGAAGATTTCCCGCAGTAGCATGCCCTTACTTTCT
The DNA here is from genome assembly GCA_037127315.1 of Ascarosepion bandense. Classification (NCBI taxonomy): domain Eukaryota; kingdom Metazoa; phylum Mollusca; class Cephalopoda; order Sepiida; family Sepiidae; genus Ascarosepion; species Ascarosepion bandense. Next base: position 298,219 of record JBBBDQ010000554.1, on the reverse strand, counting down.
CCGGTAGACTGGTTGATAGCCAAGGCTATAAAACCCAATCTGGTCTGTTATATAACTCATAACTGGAGGGAGAAGACGGATTAATATATTTCCCAAGGTTATTTGTGCGCAAGTCAATGCAAGGAATTCAACTTATTTGAATTCGGCTTTCCGATTTTTCGTTCCGAGACCTTATCCAGTGCACCAAAACGCACATCCAATTTCTGCATAGATGGAGGTAAAACATGACGCAAGTGAAATTTATTTCTATCGAATAATGTTTAGAATGACATGGAAGTTGACAAAAATCTTCCAAATAATTGCTCAAAGAGTTAAAATTGTGATAAATATAATTTATAAAGAATGTTTTCATATTTTAACGCTTATCAGGCATATTTCAGTACCGAGATGTCAGCATATATCAGAACCAGAACCAAAGAAAATTTGACCAAAAGGTATTTTCTTCCTCAAAAAAAAAAGAAAAAAGAAAAGGAATTTAGTTTTTTTTTTGAGACATGTAATTGTCTATATATTTTTATTGTTTCGAACTATTATTTTAATATTAATGTAGATGTCAAGATCGACACTATATTTGGACAAACTACATTATGGTCATCATCAAGTGTTCAATGATAGACAAATATGATATGTTTGTTGTTGATTTTTGTGATATTTTTCATATGACATCAGTTATTGTTTGTTCCTGCTTAATCAATATTCTGCGATTGAACTCATGACTATTAGATGTAATTAACAGATGCATAACAACAATATCCACTATGAAACCGTCCCGAGAGACATAAGCACTGTATTTTAGGAGGATTTTATATTAAAAAAGTAGGACATTGTAGATAACCATGATTACCTTCATATTAAAATGAACTTATAAGAATCAACTCACTAAACTACGTGTTCAAAGAAAACATACGTATGTTATGTTTCTTTAATTATTAAAACAATAATTTCTGAAATGTTTTATTATTTCTTCTTTCTATCCAAGTTATATCATGATATACATGTCTTTGAGTTAATATATTTTAAGTAAAATTTGCTTCCCGACTGGAATCGAATATTAATACATTGCTTTTCAAAAAGGAAACAAATTTATTTCAAAGTGTTTCCTTACCACTTTGGCCACGGAACACAGGAAGTAAGATCAAAGTTAGATTTATTAATTAAGCATGTTTTAACGTTGGGGCTTCTACGAAAGTGAGCTAATCGAAACAATATTTGCTAGCTTTAGTTTGTTACCCGAAACTAATACAACATTAATTTCAATTTTAGTGTTTAAAAAGAGTGAAGAAGGATACCATTTTAAACAACTTTACTCACTACAAATAATATTTGTATGAATAAAAATTAATATAAAATTAGAATAGCTTTAAAATATTATGTGTATATGTACATATATAGATACATCTATATATTCGGGAATTGATTTCTAATGTTCCAGGTGGATGAGTGATCACATAAATTGAAATTCAGTAATGATAACTGAAATTGTTATTATTTTATCTAGAAATAAAACAGAAATTATGAAAATAAAACAGAAATTATAAAATATAATTATGTTAATATACCAAAGAAAGTAAAACTTCTAAAAGAAAGTAAAACGAAAGTAAAATTCTAAAACTTGATTAGATTTTTGACACATAAAAACTGTATAGATAAGTCTAACGGACTACAAAAATAGATTTGATGCCAATCTTAATTTAAAACTTGTAAATTTAACAAATATTGTTTTATACATAGAAAATTTATTAGTCGATATCTGTATTATATATATATACATATGTCTGTATATATATATATATATATATATATATATATATATATATATATATATATATATATATATATGTACATATTTATCTATCTATATATATGAGTGTGTGTTGGAGTGAGAGAGAGAGAAATATATAAATTTTGTGAATAACCATCATTCAATATAACTTATGATTCGTGCTGCAAAACCATCAAAGCATTTTAAAGTGTTTTCTGTCTAAAACACACACGCCTGTGTGCATGTATGTGTGTGTAGCGTAAGTGTGGATATATATTTGTGTGTGCGTGTGTGACATGTTTCAATGTTAATAAGTTTGTTTTCGCTACTTCAACTTCAATTCTTGGAGTCTTGTTTTACATAGAAGCTGTTTTTGCGCTTCGTGGTGGTGTAAGGTTTAATACGTTTCTCTTTACAAAAAAGTTACATCTGTGCATTGACTATAATCCTTCCTGGGTTCTCCCTAATTTTGTCTCTGGGTGGCATCCGTGCAACGCTTTATATATATATATATATATATATATATATATATTTGGTGAATGAACTGAATGCAATTCGGATCAGTCATTAATTTGAACGCTTTCAGATACTGATTGTTTCTTTACATCCTCGGAATAATCTACAATGAAAACCACTTTTTGTCGGATGACAAAACAGTTTGATTTCTATCCCAGCTAGAAGCAAAAGTTAAGCAATCTGCACTGAATAGCTGTAACATAGTAAAACAAGCTTATCTGCAGATGATATATATATATATATATATATATATATATATATATATATGTATATATGCATATATATATATAAAGATTTCAAATGATAGAATGGTCTCTCTTTAAAAGACAAGTAATTCAAAGATCTTTTAAAAATCAGCAACAAATTTAATTTATCTTGATGCATTTATATAAATATGCAAAATAGCCACTAAGTGAACTTGAAAACATATTATTATCTTCTGCGGGTATGTATGGTGCGTGTATATGGGTGCCTGTCTGTACGCACATATAAACACACACACATTCAAACACACACACACACACACACACACACACACACACACACACATATATATATATATATATATATATATAAGGAGAGACAGACAGATCAGATACATATTGTGTGCCTATGTTTATGCATTTCTTCCTTTTTTGTTAAAGACTATCACATAATCGACTCTCTATTGAATTATTAAATGTAAAACATTAAATCAATAGCTGACAGAAAACCAGGGCTGGAAGATATTCAAAAGGTCTTCATCAGACGTACGTTGTCTGAATTGTTTGCCGTGTGTCATGACCCGTAACTCTGCAAACACTAAAAGATATTCGTAATATTTTAAAATTATTATAACTATTCTTTAAAAAAACTGATAAAATATAGTAATGTAATATTTTGTTATAAATCGATACCAAAAGCAACAAAAAAATTCATCAACACACATCAAAGAGCAGCAAAAAATATTTTCGACTATAATAACTCACATTTCACAATACTTTTTATCTCATATATTTATATTATTATAACTATATATATATATATATATATATATATATATATATATATATATTATTTATCTTACTCATCCACTAAAACAATATGTGATAAAAGGTTAGCTTTTAACGTGGGGAACCCGAGGGCGTACGCTCAGACCACTGTTCGAATATTACGCAATCTTTGTTTTTGTAGAAACTGGACACTAAACTGATCTTATATCGTCAAAGCTTGTCATATCTTGTAAGATCTGATCATATGCCTCCCAGCCAAAAGACCGAGAGTCCACACACACACACACACACACACACACACACACACACACACATATATATATATATATATGCATTATCCTGAAAACATCTCAGTATTTTATCATAATGTCATTTATAGATTTCATTTATTTTCTATTTTATTATTCTGTATTACGTGCTAAACTTTATGGTGTCATCATTCTGTATTTATTTTAAGCTTTAGAAAACTTATTCAATTGTCAGCTTTGCAAAATGCAATCATTACCTTATGTGAATATATTATTTACTTTTAAAGATTACTCTTTCTGGAACAATGTTCTATATATGTTTTTATATGAAATACTAATAAAGAAACAGTAAACTCTCCTGTTGTCATTTCGGTTAATTCGTAGTGGTCACACATGTGTCGCGTGTATTAATGCAATGTTAATACGCTCTGACACATATACTAACAAACGTTTACTATACATACAAAAACACACATTAATATGCACAACATACACGTTAGTTATATGAAAATATTCCACAAACCAAAACATATCAGTTATACAATCTATTTGTTTTTTTACCTTTTTCTCTCTGTCTCTGATAAAGCTTTAATAATAAGTAAGCAAGTTTTGTTGAAATACGTTTTTATGTCGCTCTTTTTTTGTTATGTCATCTGCCAATATTTTCATTTCTATATTCAAAGCGTTTGTATTTTTATATATCACGAAAACACTTAAAGTTAAATATTTTTTAAAGTTTTTCTTAACCTTTAAATTTTACTTTACTTTTTTCTAACTCTTCTCTTTTTATATCCTATGCTACTCTCTTTTCTATTCTGGTTTAAATTTTTAACATGTTTAGTCAAGGCAAAACCTTGATATATTTTTCGTATGAGTTCACGCACAATTATTTTAAAATGTAATTATCTCCCACCCCACTAATGCCTCTCTTTTGATGGCCTTCGTTAATTTAAATTCAATTAAATATAACGCCCATAGCCCAGGTGTAGAATCGCCGATTGACGCCATTTCGGTCGGTTTTCAATCCTGGGTAAAAAAGCAATCTGAGTCTAACCGTACTGATGAGCTGTGATACGGCGAACAGATCTGTCTGTGGATGACAATATTTACGCTCTCACACTCTGATTGAGAACTCTGGAAAATAGTAGAATTTGATAAAGTGTAGCTACTCTGGCGTGTACACATCGCTCATTCAGTGAAATGAATTAGACCGCTCTAGCTATTGGGCGCTTATAATGATATGCGTTAAAACACTGCCTACTTCTACCGAACGCCCATAGCGTAGAGTCGGTGACTAACGCCATTTCGGTCGGGTTTCAATCCTGGGTAAAAAAGCAATCGGAGTCTAACCGTACTGATGAGCTGTGATACGGCGAAACAAATCTGTCTGCGGATGACAATATATATATATATATATATATATATATATATATATATATATATATATAACAAATGCCTGATAATCGTTTATTAATCACTGACAATTTATAGATATTGCAGTATGCTATAATAATAATAATAATAATAATAATAATAATGATAATAATAATAAGAAGAAGAAGAAGAAGAATCGTGTCAGTGATAGTAGGTGCACTTGGAATAATAAAAAATGGAACAAAACAACACCTTAAAAGAATCCCTGGAAACCCCAGCTTAAAAGATATACACAAAATTGTCTTCATTAATACAAGACCCAGACTAAGCCAATTTTGTCTATGTCACGCAAGGGATGTCATAAGAGATAAACAAAAAAAAAAACATGAAACTGAGCCATAACAACACACCACGACCTGCCTTATGTCTTTTCGCTGACTTGATAGGTAATGTGACTATAGCAGAAATGAAATATATATATACATAGAATGTATACATATATATATATATATATATATATATATATATATATATAGTATATGGTGATATCCATTTACTTTGACATTGCTTCTGATATCAAAGTAAATGCCTATCGTCTTTCTTTCCTGGTTGTTCATATAATTCTGCATAATATAATTCGTTCACACATTTGCAACTAAACTGCGGCTGCTATGTTAACTTGGGTTAATCATTAAGTCACACTATGCACGAACAATATTCTGTCATGATTTGGGGGCGAAAACACATATTACAAATGATTTTTGTAAATGTTTTTAATATATCAAATAGAACAAGTTCAAATTCACGTAGGACATTTGTCATCTAAATGTAAATTTTGGGCGAAAACTATTTTCAATTTTTTAATGCCACTTCGGTTGCGAAAACAATAACTTATATAATGAAAATTGCCATTGCATATGAGTTGAAAGCGAATATCGAAAAAATGATAAGATAAGGAAAGTTATATTTAAATCCACGTTCGATTTTTTCGTTATTATAATAAAAAGGCTGAGTTATAATAAATATCATCAAACATATCGGTAATATTGTTATCAATCTTTTGTCTTTTTAATAGTCAAATTTCATATAACAGGCCTATTGAATTTATGCATATTATATATATATATATATATATGACAATTTTCTTTGTTATATATATATATATAACAAAGAAAATTTACCACATTTCACTGCCTGATAATCGTGTATTAATAACTGAAAATGTATAGCTAATATATTGCAGTATGCTATAATAATAATAATAATAATTATAATAATAATAATAATAATAATAATAATAATAATGACTCTTGTATATTTGTGTGTTTTTGTATGTGTGTCTGTTTTTGTCTGTAGGTTTTATATATATAATTTTAACGAACATGATTTGCATAACTAAATCATAATTACATCACTGAATTACATATCATTAAATATTCATTGCGTCATAGCAGAAATACCAACTGATATATATATATATATATATATATGTGTGTGTGTGTGTGTGTGTTTGTGTGTTATAAATTGCACTTTACAAAATGTACACACTATTGAAAAAACAATGTCTTATCAGGTAGTTAGTAATTATGCGAATAAAAATTTTTTTTTAAAGCAAATTTATGAAAATTCACTTCCTTTTATTGTTAATTTTATTCTTTTTTTTCCCCGTATGAGATGAATAATCCATTTCCGTGTCTGCTATCAGCACTGCGTCAGCTGCGTATATGTTTTACCGTTGGAACTTCGGCTTATTATAACATATCGTGGCATGTACTGTAACTCTCAGAACTGTTTCTCTGCACAGGTTGAATAGATCTAGTGAGAAATGATATGCTTTTCTTACGGCCCTTTTCTATTTTTGTATACCAGGTGCATTCATTTCTTGTCTGTATGCAAACGGTTTACTGTATAGATTCTTGGTTATCTTAATATCTTTCCCGAAAATTTCGAGGTTGCCAACGATCTCGAACCAATCGTTGTCGCCATTGAAACACATATGCGGGCTCTTTTGTATTTGTATTGCATTTCAGGTAGCATTCTGAGCAAGAATATATGTTCCGGTCTCTTTGAACAATCCGTACCCTTATTGTGTTACCTCTGTCCCGATCCTGCTGCGCCCTCAGTTGGACGGAATCCGGACAGTGAGTTTTGTTATACGGCTCATTACGCTGATTGTTTGGTGGATTTCAGATTCACTTGCTTCTGACTTTTTAGGAAGTGCTATCAAAATTGATCTGCTTAGGTAGTCCGGTATATCGCCACCCTTATAGGTTTCGTTTAATATATTTGTGATCTTGTCTATGCCATAGCCGTCAAAAGCTGTCAGCATCTATATAAAACTACCGCCTGCCCCTGCTTCTTTGTTCTGTTCAATTTGGCTAGTGCAGCTTCCCTTTTGGCTTTTAATATTTCTGGTCTGTCCTGTATATTGGCGGTTACACTCTCTTCTCTAACATGAGCGTCTTTTCTTCGATTTTATATATCTAGTTGCTGAGCAGGACTTTCTTTTTATAAATAGATTTAATGAGTATGTCGTTTCTATTGTTAAGTATTTCAATTTTATGCATATTTCTTATATTTGTCTTGCTCCTTCTCTCTATTTCTACGCTCTTGTGGTTGAGTCATCATTATTTAGCCTGTCTGCATTTGGCTTCGTTTTTTCCTGTGTAGCTTCCTGTATTCCGTTTCATGTCTTTGCATTGAATTTTTCTCACTTGCTTCATATAAAAAATCTCTTCAGTGGTCCATACGCGTTTTTCCGACTTTATTTTCCTATGGGATAAAGTCATTAGTGACGTGACTAGAGTTTCCCTTAATCCGTCCAATTTTGAGCTTTGTTTTCCAATTTACATATCATATCTCTTTTTCACTCTGTATATATTTCCTGCAGGTTCGGCTCATTCTAGAGTCTGTTATATTGCCGTCTGGAGTTTGCGTTAGACTTCTTTAATATCCGAAATTTTATTCTTAGTTTGATTATAACTGGCAGGTGGACAGTTCCTCATTCTGTATTTGGATAGATTTTGCAGAAGATTCTGAATCTCGTGTTGATAGTTAGACAGTAAATTTGGTTATTTTTCTCCTTCTTGGCATCCTTATGTCCATAACCGTCTTGGTAGTTCTTGGAAGCAGGACTGGTCATTTGCTGTACCACACTAAGTATATAGTTCTGTGGTTGTTACTGATAAAGTCTAAGTTGTTCAGCCAACTAGTTTCGCCAATTTGTAAAATGTTAATATTAAATCTTGCCATCTCATGCTTCACGTTTTCCAGCTTTCTACATTTGTTCAACTTTCTGATGTTCTATGTCCCAAGTGTTATATTTTATTTGGTAGAAGTAGTCCCTTGATAACGGTCCGGTGACAACTATCACTTGTGTTGTTCCATTCTTGGTGAGTGATTCCTTTTGAGGAATTCTGGCACCTTTACGCTGTTTATGTTGTGCTGCATTGGATATCGGCTTGGAACTAGAAATCGGAGAGCCGAGTTCCAATTCCAGTTGAACTCATTGCATTCACCTACGTGAAATTACCCTTGGGATACGGTATTAGTCATTCGATTCACGCTCTATCTATAAAGTAAATAGTAAGAAATATTGGGTTTTATAACCTTGGTTGGCAATCAGTCTCCCTCAGGAATCTATGGCAACTACTGCCTGAAAATTGTCTCCCTAGTCAGTTATTTTTCTCTGTCGGACATTGAAGATATATTGATCCCAAAGACGTGTTCTTTTGTTTTCATCTAAAATTTAAAGGTACGGGATACATTCAAGATGCGCTTAATCCGTGTCGGCGAGGATTTACTAAATGACAACAGCAAGCCATTTAAATTTGCAATCCTGCTGAAGATCTCATATTGGGGCAAAAAAGCAAAACAAATTACGATTTAAATTTATAATTTACAGCTTTTTAAAGAGCTTTCCTTAAATCATTGAGGTCCTGATCATGACGGAAAACTTTGTCCGGCAGAAAAGCCTCTTATTGGAAGGTTGTTACAAGCATGCAACCACCTCTTAATTGCTGTTGTTCTCAAGTCCACCCTGACCTGCAGTGGTAACACCTGTTAGGGTGCAACCTCCGGGAAAATAGTTAATCCCCAAACCGGGGTCAAAACACTCTGAAAATATATAAAAATAACATTTATTGAAATATATATATAAAAGTAAACTTTATAGAAAAATATACATTTTTGAAGGAAAAATATTACAAATAATACATTTTTGAAGAAAGATTATTACCATAACCCATTTTCGAAGGAAAAAAATTTCTCAGCAAAACATTTTTGAATACAAAACCAGAAGTCATTTTTCTAAAATAAAAAAGAATAAAAACAAAAACTTCATATTAAAATCTGACTAAATCAACCTTCACATAAAGAAGAAGTTTTAGAAAAGGCATTAAAAAGTAAATTTTTTGGCATTAAATAACACACGGAGATTGATATGTTATTAAACAAAACTAAAATTCAAATCACTGATGACTGTTATACTTATTTTTTTTTCCAAAAAATATCTCCTCAAAACTAGCAATACTAGATTTGTGAAACATATTTTCATGAGAAATATGTTTTAAAATATATTAAAACAAAATATATCAGTAATGTTAATTTTCTAGTTTCTGAATTTCGAAAGGAAGTGATTTTCTATTAATAGTACAGTTAATATTTCATATATGCCAAAAAAGGATAAATGTTATTTAATAGGATCAAACTTTGACGAAAGTGTAACCAGGAGTATATCACCATGTTAGAAATCTTAGAGAGTAGCCATTGGCGCATTATGTTCTAACATCAAACACCAGAGCTTATCTCTAAGCCGGAAATATGGCAAGGGAATCTGCAAATGATGACATCGTATACTTGCAAGTCGATATCAGATCAGTCCGATAGGAAACGATACAGGTATGCCGTCCTATTTTATCTCTTTATTTTCTCTTCCTTTTATTAAAGAATAATTTACAACATGCTCACCAGGATTTCAAGTTCAAGGATTACAAAAAAAATCTCATCGGAAATAACGAATCACGTAAGTCAGAGAAAAAAATAGAATAACACGAATCTATTTAATTTAAATGTTGTTTTTGTAAATTCATCATAAATCTTTAAGGATAACTTTTTCCTATCTTCAGTTTCTTTGAAGCGTTTTTACTGATGACCATTTTCCAAGCTGCTGCTGAGATAGAGTTAGAGAGCTTTACTTGAGTGTATACTTTTTAGCAACCTTTGTTCAAATGATGAAGATATATATCAAACAAAAATAGTTCTTGGTTGTAACTAGGAATTAATGAATACACTGTGATAGGAAAAAGCTATCAGCTCTATCTAATCATTAGTTTCATATCGAGAAAGAATGTTTGGTAGGGCTGATAACTTTTCCGCCTACATGTATCTTAAACATACACGGATTATAAGAAACGCATACAGATATGTACAAACACAGTATGCGTCTCCTTAGCTTTGTGCACAAGTATATATATATATATATATATATATATATATATATATATATATACTGGTGCACAAATATATATATATATATATATATATATATATATATATATATATTAAATTATAGTTTAGAACATGTGCAAATTACAATTTACTACAAAATGTACATTTTATTTCGACATCGAAAAAACATCAGGTAGTTAATAACGATGGTACCAAACGTTATTTTCGAAAAAGAAGATTGAAAAATCTCACTTCCTCTTTAATTTTTGAAAATTGTACGAAGTAAACGGAACAGAAAAGAAAGGAAAACAAAAAGGAAGTCAAAATAAATGGGGTAAAACAAAAACGAATGAGAGATACTTAGGAAATAAAGAGCGTAGGAAGACAGGAAAGAAAGAAAGAAAGAAAGAGCTATGAGGAAAGACCCGATGATAAAGACTATATTGAGCACTGTTTTAAATTAAAATTTTGAACGTTGTTAATATATACTTCGTTCTTTATTCACTTGGATATATTAGTATGCCTCCTTCTACCGAGCGCCCGTAGCTCAGAGGTAGAATCGCCGACTGACACCGATTCGGTCGGGTTTCAATCCTGGGTAAAAGGCGATCGGCTCCCTAACCGTACTGATGAGCTGTGATACAGCGAAACACATCTGTCTGTGGATGACTATATATATATATATATATATATATTAATAATCTAATTCATATAAAATTACGTACGTATTGGATTTATTGTCTTGTTCATGAAAATATTAGGGCTGTTTTTTAATGTCTTTCGCAGCTGTTGCGAGATTTGTTGCTAAAATATTATTATATCTATTTTGTGTAGTACGGTCTTTTCGAACTTCTAAATTGAAAGGATGTATAGACAGGATACTTTTTCTTGAATCTCCAAACGAATCTTACACGTGTCTCTGTCTATCTCCACTAAACATGTTTAGCCTTCTTTTTTTTTTAACGCTCTCCTTCTTCTCTTGAATGTTCCTTGCCAGACAGCATTTCAGATAATACAGACAATGCCATTTTCTCTCATCCGTTCGCTAATACATTTCTGTTCGGTGATTTCAGTGACCATCATGCTTAGTGGCTGGAAAACTCTGTCCTTGATCTTGCTAATGTCCATACACTGGACTTTTGAATTACTCTCACGCAAGTAGTAGATTTCCCTGATCGACTCGCTTCACTGCCAGGTCTTTTATTCTTTTGAATCGCTGACACTTGCCATGCAATACAGTTCTGCCCTCTTGGTAACACTGACCATGCTGTGTTTGCCGTTAATATCTCCCGTCAAACCTTTCGCTCACCTCCTTCTAGGAACCTGTTACCAGCTGAATGTCCTACTATCATTATGAGGCATTTCACGGTATTCTTTGTGAAGTTCCTTGAAACAATTTTCTTAATCTCCCAGTTGAAGAGTACGCTTCCGACGACTTTTTCTGAATATTAGCCGGAATTTTTATATTCATCTCATCCAGGAAATTCGAACTTAAACATAATTCTTCCGCTTGATTCCCTTTTACTTGCTCGGATTCAATTTCCCAAAGGAACCACTTATTCTGGCTTTACCAGAGCGATGTGTCTGATTATAGTAGGCACAGCCTATAGCATCTCACAAGTTTAGTTGGAAAGACTCCTGGCTGCTCTGCAAATGTATTTTTAATAACAGCAATCTCTCATTTCCTCCTCTATTCAATAATTTTGAGGTTCTCACATTCGAAACAGACAAGGTATGAGTGATTTGCTCGCAAATTCTTTTCCAACCCTACACTTTACGCGTCTGAAGTACCCACATCCGACTTCCCACCTAGAACTGAGGCTCAACTGAGTCATGTATAAAGAACCCCATTTCTGCTCTATCACATTATTTCTAAGTTTGGCTGCCGATGTGACGGAAATCTAGTCAAAGATGAAAATGCAGGTGTAATGACAGTTGCAAGGGTGGAGTGAAAGGGAAGGATATACGGGGTGTGGGAAGGGCTAGAGTCAAGTGGTTAGTAGATGAGTATTGACGTTGCATTTAAATTTCTGGAGGTTGTAGCCGTCAGGAAAGCAAGAATATGGGAGCGAGTTCCACAGGCGTGAAGTGCGAGAGAAGCTGCAGGAGTAGAATTGTCGTCTGCATTTGGCTAACCTAACTGTGAATGGGTGGGACCTAGTTGCCCTTCTGGTTGCACGAGTAAACCCCTGTTTAGGCGACACCAGTGACTTAAGTTCGTCTGAGCAAAAGACATGTCGTCTGCATTTGGCTAACCTATCTGTGAATGGGTGGGACCCAGTTGCCATTCTGGTTGCACGAGTAAACCCCTGTTTAGGTGGCACCAGTGACTTAAGTTCGTTTGAGCAAAAGACATGAATGTACTTATATAACTGAGAAATGGAGGCCACATTTCGTCGGTGGGGAAGTGGCTGTAGTAGAGCCGCCAAATCAGCACCTATCTCTCCTTTGGAGCTTGTCGAGAACACTGAGGTGAGCGGCAGGGGCGCCTGACCATAAATGGCAGCAGTACTCAATGCAGGGTCGAATGGCAGACTTGTATATATGCAGGATGGATTCAGGCGGAAAGAACATCCTGGATCGACACAGTGACCCAACCTTCTTAGCAGTAGATTTAGCTATGGATTCGATGTAGCGGTTCCACTTGAGATCAGAAGAGAGGGTAAGGCCGAGAAGGCGCAGTGTATTGCACTCAGGGAGAATCGCTTGGTCCATGCTTATGTGAGGCAGGAGAGGTTGCATGTGAAGGTTGACAGACAACAGCTTGGTCTTGGACGCATTGAAGTTGACAAGCCACTTCTTGTCCCAATTCACCACAGAGTGTAGATACCGTTCAAGTTCAGCAGCGAGATTATGTCTTTCCGCCATACCAGGTTTCTTACTTGTGCGGGAGTATATTGTGGTGTCATCTGCGGGGATGCCTATTTGGGACTTGATTTCATCTGGGTGGTCGTTGATGAAAATAATGAAGAGCGTCGGGCCCAGGATAGAGCCATGGGGGACGCCGGCATTCGTGCTGTAGGATGAAGAGGAATGCCAATTCAATACGACCTTTATTTTGTGGTTGTGAAAAAGGACTGGATTAGTTCAAGCAGGCGTCCGATAATGCCGTAACCCGGTAGCTTGCAAAGGGGGCCAGAGTGCCAAACCCTGTCAAAAGCCTTGGAGATGTCCAGAGCAAATGCACGAGCTTCGCCTGACTCATCGAGGGTCCGGAGAATGTACTCCGTAAAGGTTGTTAGCATATCGGCAGTGGACCTGGCAAAGCGGAAGCCATATTGCTTGTCAGAGAAGAGTTTGTGGGTAGTAAGATGTTGAACTATTTCAGCATTTATTATGTCCTCGAACACTTTCCTGAATATCGGTAGAAGACTGACAGAGCGATAGTTGGTTGGGTTCGAGGGTTCACCACAATTCTTAAAAACAGGAAGGACTGAAGCAAACTTCCAGCATGCAAGAAAACAGGAAGCAAAAAGGCAGTAGTTAAACAGTTTACAGAGGACAGGGGAGAGTTCAGGGGCACACTTTTTAAAGAAGTTCACCGGGATTCCATCGCCACCGCTCGCCTTCTCGAATTCATGGATTAAAGGAGGTATAGAGGATTTGCAGTTGTTAAGCACCCGTTTACATATCCGCCAATAGTACTTGGAGCCGAACTTGCGGTCAGTTATGCGCTGTCGCATTCTCTCCGCGAACAACCGTTTGGCGTCATTCAGGATTCTCTAGCACTTATTGTGAGCAGACGTGAATAGGCGCCTATTGTGATCAGATGACTGGCTCCTGAATAGTCGGAAGTAATGGTTCTTGTGGGCAATGGCGGCCGAACAGGCAAGAGAGAACCACGGAGAGGAATGAGGTTTTAGGCAATATTTCCTGGTGGGTATGAAGGCATCAATGACAGCTTTCACCCATGACGAGACCTCAGAGGCACAGTCATCAACTATGAGATCGAACACTTTTCCCCAAGGGACATCGCAGAGGAAATCGCGAAATGCATCCCAGTCATCTTTTTGGTAGCGGTAGGAGAGACAACAGCGGACAAAGCTGCGAGATTTGACAGGCGTCAGGGGCAGAGGTAAAACATATATCTAGTTTTGAGGAGTGTCCGCAGGGAGTGCTTGAGAAGCGATTGGGGAAGTCCACCACTTACGTAAGGGATTGGGAAATAGCGAAGTTCATGGCGTGGACGCCCGCTAGATCAGTAACAGAGTCTTTATGCCACACAGAGTGATGGGCGTTGAGATCTCCGAATACAAATATGTGAGCGAATGGGTGGCAGGAAATAGCCTTATCATTTTTGTCAGCAATACTATCTAGAAGGGAGCACTCAGGAGAGGAGGGAGAGCGGTACAGAAAGAATAAGTAACTAACCGAACTGAGGAGAAACAGACGGAGACATACGTACTGGTGGACAGCAGATTCAAGTGAAGTCACCCTAGCTATGGGGATGTGTTCGCTGACGTAGATCCCCAGCCCATGCATGTGGACAGTAGAATCCTTCCTTAAGAGGGGGAGATAGCCAGGGATGGAGAGGTCAGAGGAGGGAATAGAAGAGTTGAGGTTAGTTTCGCAAAGCGCTAGGATGTCCGGGGACTTTTCATGAAGGAAAGCTTCTACGCTAGGAAATTTAGTACGAATGCCCCGGATATTAGTGAAGGAAATGTTAAGGGCTTTAGGTGGTTGGATTTTAGCTGGTTTAGGGTTGTTTCTGCTTTTGTTCATCATATGTTTTGTTTTTAGTGAGGGATCTAGGGTAGAGCATTAAGGCGGTAATTATCCACGATCTGTGCTGGGAGGGAAACTGGTTCGAGCTGCAACAAGGTGTGGCCTAATGGTTGCCCACCGAAAGCGCTTGCAGGGATACCTATCCATGCGCGACATGGCACTACAAGAACCCCGATATTATACAACTGTTGATCAGAACAGCCGCTCTTGACGCTACGCAAGAGTTAGGGCACCTAACGACCAGTAGGAAGCAGCAACCAGGGATGTGCCAACCCGGTACCTTCACAATGATGAGACGTTGCCACCAACTAGACACATCGCAGGAAAATCACGGAAGCACCAATACTAAGGTCAGAAGAGAAAGCCGGAGACCACATCCCAAACAGGGAACAAGGGGTAAGCCTCTAC
Organism: Ascarosepion bandense; assembly: GCA_037127315.1. Lineage (NCBI taxonomy): Eukaryota > Metazoa > Mollusca > Cephalopoda > Sepiida > Sepiidae > Ascarosepion > Ascarosepion bandense. The sequence goes on along the minus strand of JBBBDQ010000554.1, from coordinate 282,746 downwards.
TCCGGTTCAATAGACTTGGGAGGAGGATAGACTTGGGCTATCTACTCCAATTTAAAAAAAGAAAGAAAAAGTTAGGGGTGTCTAGTTAACTAAGTTTTAACTTAGTTAAAGTCAAAACGGAGCATAAAGTCGAAAATGTTATTAAGACAGAGAAAAAAAAGCCAAGAAAATTATTACAGACAAAACGGAGAGGGGTAAAAAGATTTCTCATGCCCTTACCTCGTAGAAAATAATATCTGGAAATTTGAGTAAAAATAACATTAAAAAAATTTAAAAAATTAATAAAAACTACAATATTTTCACTCTGCCTTTTTTCCAGAAAAACAAAGGTCTATATAGCTGCGATTTGTGCAGAGAGATATGGTCAGAGTTTGAATTCAAGGTTTGCCCATGTACGAAAATTAAAGATTTCACTGGGTTTGGGTGGGATTTGCTGCCCCTAACTTTGGCATCGTTAGGAAAATAAATAGAAGAACCTCAAGACAATGGAACAATATTTTAACCAAACGGAGCATAAAGTCGAAAATGTTAGTAAGAGAGAAAAAAAACAAAAGCAAAACAAACCAAGAAAATTATTACAGACAGAACGGAGTGGAAAAAAAATGATCACTTATCTCTGTTGAAAAACTTGCACTGACCAATATTGACCATACGAGAAAATCTTGTCCTACTGTTCGTTTTAGTAGGTCCCATTGAAGGCTACCGGAATGTAGTGGCTGAACATAACTTCTTCAATATGAACTTGACGAATTGATTCATAAGCAACTTCTTGGATGTTGATGGTATTTTAGCGTATGGTACCCACCAATAAGAAATAGAAAAACATCAATTAATTGATTGCTTAGACTCTGATTTCCGGAGAGTTTGCCTCTACACAATTCTTTTGTAAAATTTATTGATTTCAGAATATGACGATTCACCGAATTCGCCACAACCTACCTTTATAATTTAAGAAGATATTGAGATGGTATAGGCTGGTCTAATCCTGCAATACACGATGAAAAGGGCTGTGCATTTACTTTATAGGGAGTCTGCGAAGTTTTATATTTAAATGCCATAAAATATGGGAAAATCTTCTATTTAGATTTTAAGTTGTTACGATAGATAATAGAATTGAAACATCTATAATTCGAAACTATTATTATCAAGTGGTCATATATTTAAGTAATGACGAAGCTACAATATCACTGCTGACTTAAATAATATATACAAAAATAATAAGAGCTACTTGCTGTGATGAAAAGCAACATTGACGAAACAGAAAGATATATTACACCACTCGATATTTTTAACCCAAATTTTGTTGGGTCATAGGCACGTGTTTTTGGGTTATATTTTAACGCTCATTCCAAAAATCAAGTGCGATTTTCGCCATAACATCAGGTTTTGTTTTTATATATTACGCCTATTATTACACAAAATAGGCCATTATATTGAATTTACTTTTGAAATACAAGTACATATTAATGAAGTGTTTTATTTAGATTCAAGTAACTTATCATTCAACAAAAATCATCTTACTAGCCTCAAAAAAGTATTTTCAGCAATTTCAGTCACTATTTTCTGATTTGAAAATAATTCATTTTTTGTAGATTTATCTCCTGCCTCCGGAAATCCCAATTTTCTTATCTAAAATAATCGGTCTTTTTATTTTGGTGGGTGGTATAGAATTAATAAACCCCCTATTTCTAATAATTTGATTAGCATTCCAGTATATATAATACAGATTACCGAAGATTAGTTAATATATTAATTTTTGTTTCAAACCTAAGACAATATATAACTTAATCAAACACATACGTCAAGAATTTAAAAAAAAATGTTTACTCCTATTTACATTATTCGGACTATTGTCTTCCTCTTTGTTGCCATTTGTAAGAAGATTTCGGCCGTTATGGAAACAAATATAAAGGAGGAACAGGCTGCCCCCTTAAGGTAAAACTACAGAAACATCGAAAGGCTGTAACACGAGGTGAGATAGAAAAATCAGGCGTAGCTGACCACTTACAGAGGGAGAAATGTGACCACCGTCCCCTATGGGATGAAGATATAACATTAAACAGAGAATGTCACGTAAACTTAAGGAATCAGCGCATATGCAGGCTATAAAAATCCTCCTAAACCGACCAAGCATAGAGAGGTATACAATATGGGAACCAGTAATACGGTGGTCAGAGAAAATCAATAGTGTCAAAAATTGCAATATGAGCTCTGATAAAAAATCCTAAAAAAACATTAAGATCAAAAATACTAGAGTAAACCATTAACATTAAAAAATTGCAATATGAACTCTGGTAAAAAAAGATTGCTGGAGTTTTATAAGTCCCAAGATTTCAGTTGTCCTTGTCCTTAAGAACACATAACCCACTGGATATAGACGTTGGTTAGTTCCTGTGATACTTCCCAAAGAGTTGTGAGATCAATACCAGGTTACAGCAGTGGTGGTCATGTAACTTACAGGGTTAGATTGAGATAATTTATGACACCCAATCATTCGCAAAGAATGACGATGATATACCTCAGTGACGGTAATAAAGGGCTCGGTTCGAAATTCCTAGCATACGATTTCTAGCGTACAAATGGCAACAAAGACAAAACATTAATCCGAGTAATGCAAATACTGTAAATACTACCTCATATCAGAAATATAGAAAAAATGTAAAGTTTACTTTTATAAGATCAAATGACATGTAAAGTTTTCATTGTTGTTTATTCACCATTTGTTTAAGAAACAAATGTCGACCGGTATTATTCAAAATTCAAAATAACCATTGGATTTGCATAGGGCTATACTGTTGGATTAAAGTCTTTTTTATATTATTACTGCGATACCTTACGAAGAAATTTGAATTTGAATTAACATTCCATTTATCTGCATCAAACATAGCACTAACTGAACATTCTAAATTTGGTTTCACTGGTGATAGAATAAACAATAAAACGTGAAGATACTAGAAATAAAGTATAGAAATATGTTATTATGTTCAGTCTTACTTGGGATTTCTTAATCTATGATATCTGACAGAATTCAAATTCACATCTTTGCAATTGCTACTTTTAGAATTTTCAACGTTGATAGCGACAGAATTCAAAAACATTACACACATTAAGTATTCAAGAAAACAATTATATAAAAATAAAATAAACTTGTTGGAATTCAAAATGGACTAATCGCATTTTTAAGAATTGAAAAGACAATTTGTAAATTATATATAAACTTTACAAAAGTCCTTCCCATAACGCATTTTTTTTTATATAAACGGGGATATCCTGAAGCCTCGGTGACTTCTAGAAATATATTTTGGAAGGCAGAAGAGAATGTTCTTGCTTTTGTTGAAACGGCTCCTCTTCTAAATATTTCTGAACGAGATATCAAAGAGTTTGTAGTGTGAGATATGTAAACTAAAATTATAAGTCTTCGCAATTTTTTTTAAACATAAGACTTTAATAAAAAAAAAACTCAATCCGTAAAGTTGATAACACGTTCTTTAAGAAGTCTCAAACAGTTGATAACTTGTGACTCAGAAATAACCGATCTGAGCTATTTCTTGTCTCACAATGCTATTATAATATATCATAAATCGGAGTAAGTTGTAAGAAATCCAATCCAGCTACATGTTATTTCTGGACGGATGAATTATTTGTAAATTTTGACTTTTTAAAGAAAAAAGAAAAGGTTGAATGTCTATGATGTGAACTTAATCATAATATCTCATATTTTTTCAAGATGAATATTTAAAAACTTACACATAGTCGTTACCTTTTGGTGCAGTTATTTGGAACCCATTTTCATTCAAATCACAGAAAAATGATCATTATTTATGCAATATATAGCAAAAAGAACATTAGAAAATTGCTTGTGCTTTATTCGTCAAATTGGTTCATGCCAGAGGAACCTTGTAACGTTTAAAACGCAACTGAATGATATATTATAAAAAGATGTTGTCTCTACTTGCACAAATTTTATACTACATATTTTTGATACAGTACTTGCTTTCGTATTAAGCGTATTTGCATTTAATATTAACAGTTTTTAAATTGTTTAACACCAAGAAATATCACTGAGTTGACAGTAGTTACAGAGAGCTAAGGAAAACGAGAAAACGCTAGTGAGAAAAAAACAACAATAAATGCACAAAACTTCAGAAATACAAAAGATAGCGATGGTCTTTAAATTTATCTTTTTGATATCTGAAAAGATAGACAACAGAATGACGGTGAGAATACTACAAACATAATATATTAACAGAAACGAAATTTTATAGAAAGGGAAACAAAATGGAAACAGATAATTAACATAAGACAGGACAGTTAACATTTCCATGGCACATGATGAGGAAAGTCATCTTTGAAAATCCAATACAAAGAGCACAAATTGAATGCAAGTGGGACAGACAAACACATTGCCTAACATGCTTAACTGACAGTAGTGAATATATATCAGCACAGGATTTATGAGAAATAAAAAATATAGAGTTTATTAAGAGCTACGAAGATGTAGTAAAATGCCATGGTCGTCAATGTCATCAGGAGATAGGGCACAAGATGAAGAAGAAAAAGAAGACGGAGTAAAAGAGCGAGAAGGAAGTACCAGGTAATCAATAAAGCGGAAGTGAGACACACAAGGAAGAAATACGAGTGAAAAAACAATTAGAACAGAATCTACGTTATTATTTATCTATTTCTATAGTAAAACCATCATACTTAAATATCGATCGAGAAGTACACTTAAATTGAGATGACATGAAGATATTTTAAAATAATATGTTGTATTTTCATTTCATGTGTTCTGTTTAACAACTCAATGCTCTGTATTTTCATAGATTAAGAGAATATCATTCAAAAATGATGCCGTTTATACTTTTCAGAGGCTGCGTAACAAGTAAAGAACAGCTAGATTAAAGAGGGTGAAGTAAACGCAAATTAAACCAATGAAGGAATAATAAAAAAAAGAAAAGTAATGATTCCTTCCAAAGTAAAAATAAAAATGGCGCATACTAATGTCCTGTGTGAGAAGAAAAAAATATTAGAAGAAATGATTACGTTTACGAAAACGAAAATCCATGTAGATTTTGAGAAAAAAATCTAAAGGTACATAAGCGGAAAGAAGGAATATCTATTTGGCTGACGTAGAACTCTTTGAACTTTGAATGAACAGAGAAAAAATAAATTAATATATATATTCAAAGAAAAACAGGACTGTGCGAGAAGCAGAGGATTGTTAAAAAAATTCTACATGATTACAGGAAATGAAAGAGAACAAATAAACGCAATGCTTTACAGTTTAACAATAGAAGCTGGCAATAATAATATTTTGAACCAAAAATATGTAGAATTATAAGGACTATCTATATTTTTATACACTAATATTCTCTCAGTAAAAGGCCCAAGAGACACTAAAAACTAGTCTGAAATTACATTGTGTTATACAAACACAAGCATTCCCAGTAAATGAATTTCGTAGTATTTTTCAGAAAATATAAATTTTCAATCTATATTTGAGTCGGACAAGATGGAAATATCTGAGAAAATATCATGCTGGAAGCTTTCTAATTGAATACGGAAGGAAAATGATTATTTTTCACCCGTGTACGCAGCCTGAAGAATTCAAGCTTAAGGCCAGAATTGTTAGAGCTAAGGTATATATATCGCAGGAACATTTGTAAAGGGAACAGTGATAGAGAATGGAGAGGTACCCGAATTTTGTGGATGCAAAGATGGGTTTGTATTGTGCAAAATATTTAATTCATAAAACTGCGTAGATTTTAAACTGTACTGAGGTATGAAAGTTAGCATTGGCTAGCCGAAATCCAGATATATTACCAATACGTCATTTTGGTTCATTGTGATGCGGTAGATATTGGCTCAGAACAAGAAATCGGAGAACTGAATTCCAATTCCAATCGAAATCGTGGTATTCACTTACGCGCTAATGCTATTTGTAAAGTTATTAATATGTCACTTCTCCTAATATCTGTGGGTTGAATAGCAGAACGGTTTAGGTTATAAAGCGTAGTTTGACAAGCATTCTACCGAAAAAAATCATAGAAATCTACTGCGGGAAAAACTTCTGCCCAGTCAGTCATGTCTATTCCCACACATGATCGCCCAAACCTGTATCACGTATGGCACTTAACTAACTGACTCCAGTTTAGATTTGATGCACACACGCATAAAACACCCAATCAGCAACATGTGTTCGTATATCGCTCAGTCAGTAATGAATTAGAGCACTCTAACTATTGGCGTATGATACATCATACGCTAAAAGTGTGCCTCCTTTTACCGAGCGCACCTAGGTCAGAGACAGAATCGGCGAATGACGCCAATTCGGTCGGGTTTCAGTTCTGGGCAAAAGCAATCATAATGATGAGCTGTGATACAGCGAAACAGATCTGTCTGAGGATGACTATATATATATATATATATATATATATATATATATCGTGGCAGAAATTGTCTGATTGCCTAGTAAAGTTGACCCTTCTGGTGTAGGAAGTTGAAAAGTTCTGTTGCTGGACAGATGTTCTTCCATTTGCCACCCTCTTGACCAAAGTTAGAACTGTCTCCATAAAGCCATTGCTGTTGCTCTACATGTTGAATTTGAGGCCACGTTCGAAGTTACATGGATGCACATCGTCGCCTTCACTATTACTCACACCAAATACGTTTGTAATCATCATTCGACTCATAAAACTTTTTCCATATCCTCGCACTGTCCTAGAATTGACATCTAATCTTTCTGCAAAGTCGTATTGTCGTTTCTGTCGCGAAACCCAATCATTACAGCATACCGTTTCCAAATTTCTGGGGGACAGGTGCTCTTTTTCTTAGAGACAGTGTCGAACTGATCCGACTGTACTCTGCAGTCGGTTAAATAAAATAAAATAACTAGTTACATTCACGAAATTAAATAGATCGTATTTCATGAATATACGCATTTCACTCTCTATATATAATATTGTGTGTAGCAAACTCAGACTATACTGCAAACAAGCAGTTAATTACATATATTCATGTACACGCATCGATATGTAGGCACAAACACACAGACACACACACACACACATATATATATATATATATGAATCAAAATTAAGTATGAAATTTCGCGTAAAATTAAAAAAAATGTTATATTTACATATACACGTGTGAGTGTTGATTCAATGTATTCTTTGCGTGCCTGTGTATATATATATATATATATATATATATATATATATATATATATATAGCCATCGGCAGACAGTCATCTTGTCCCATATTATTAAACATGTGATTGCTTGTTACCAAATTGAAATCCGACAGAATCAACATTAATGAGCGACTTAACATCTGATCTGTGGGTGCTTGGTAGGGAAAAGCTGACTTTAGCATGTTATATTCAATGGAAACGCTGCCAGTAGCCGAGAGTGTCCAAATCCATGAATGATTTAACGATAAATTTGTATAACAACTTTACGCTTCCATTCAGCCTATAATCTGGTTGTATAAATATCTTGGTAGCAAGAAACACAGAAGGTACACGCGCACACGCACAAGCTCACACGTTTATATGTATATATAACTTTTTTATTAAACACACACACACACATACACACACACACATATATATATTTACATGTACTTCAACCTTGCCCACATATATGTTTTTACGTAAGTATATACACCCCCATATATATATATATGTGTGTACGTATGTATATACAACCAATTAGCCTTCACATTTCTTACAAAATGTGTAGATCGATAAACACGGCCGAATTTGAGAACAATATTTTCTATTTTATTTCTCAGTCGATTAATCTGTTGGTAAGATTGAATACAGATGTCCCCGAATAAGCACAATTTCAAATAAAGCGGTTCATGTCCTCTGATGTTATATGAAGCATTTGCCTCCCATGTAACCAGAAATTTTTATTTCTCACTATGTATACTGTTTTGTTTCTCTAGTCATGGATTCGTATTAGTACATTACTTATATGATATTTGTTCTTTTCTCTTTTTTTGGAGATCATTCGTTATTTCGTTTTTGTTTTTTTTTTACTTTTTTTGTATTTGTATCGGCCTTATTTTTCTAAGTCGGATATATTACTTTTATTTAGATAATTTCTTGTCATTTCCCCATTTTAACCTCATGATATTATTTTCAATTATCATTTATATTTTTCTTAAAACAAATTAGTTTCTTATCTTTTTGAGTTCTCACCAGTTATAGCTTCTTCTTCTTCTTCTTCTTCTTCTTATTATTATTATTATTATTATTATTATTTCATTTTTCATCATATTGCGATTTCTGCTATGGTCGCACTACCAACCAAGTGTGCTGGAAGACATAAGGCAGGTCGTGGCGTGTTGTTATGGCTCCATTTCATGTTTTTTCTATCTTCCCTATCATCCCAAGCATTACATATATGAAGTTTTCCTTAGTGTGTGGGCTGTACATAATAAGACAATTTTTGTATATCTCTTAAGCTGGGCTTTCCACGAATTCTTTCAATGTGTTGTTTTGTTCCATTTTTTATACGACGAGATGCGGCCTCTCTTTGTCTGTTCTATAAATACTTTCATGGCTTCTGCTCGAACGAAATTAAGTCACTGGTACCTCTGCAAGAGGTGTTTACTCGTGCAACCAGATTGGCAACTGAGTCACACCCATTCACAGTTAGATTAACAAAACGCAGATGGCACTTCTTCTCCTTCAGCTTCTTCTCTCGCACTTCCCGCCTGTGGAAGTCATTTCCATATTTTTCTTCCCTGACGCCAACAACATCCAGGAATTTAAATGCAATGTCAATACACATCTATTAACCACTTGACTGTAGTTCTTTAACCGACCGTATATCTTTTCCTTACTCTCCACCTTTGCAAATGTCATCACACCAGTATTCCCATTCTTCTCTTGCTCCTTTCTAACTGATTCGTCTTCCTTTTTACTCTCTTCGACTTAATCTTTTTACTTTTATGTACCCCGCTGCTCATAAGTGTCATTACCACCTTGCGCGGGGTGATACGATTAAAAAAAAATCCAAGTGCCCCAACTACCACTGGCAGAATTATTAATATGGCATTTTTTATTATATTTCTATTTCTGCTTTGGTCTCACTACCAACCAAGTCTGCGGGGAGACCTAAGGCAGGTAGTGGCGTGTTGTTATTGCTCCATTTCATGTTTTTCTATCTTCCCTATCATCCCAAGCATTAGATAGAGAAATTTTTCCTTAGTGTGTGGGCTGTACTTAATAAGACAATTTTTTGTATATCTCTTAAGCTGGGGTTTCCAGGGATTCTTTCAATGTGTTGGTTTGTTCCATTTTTTTATCATTCCAAGTGCACCTACTATCACTGGCACAACTCTTGTTTTCAATTTCCACATTTTTTCTATTTCAATTTCCAGGTCTTTATATTTTGACAGTTTTTCAAATTCCTTGAGTGCTATGTTACAATCCGCTGGACAAGCCATATCAATTAATAGACAAGTTTTCTCCTTCTGGTTTTTAACAATAATGTCTGGCCTGTTTGCTTCAATTTTTCTGTCTGTGTAGATGGTGTAATCCCATAGAATGGTTACATCTTCTATTTCTGTAACCGGTACTGGTTGATGTTCATACCAGTGTTTGTTTACAGCTTTTCCATAATGTTGGCACATTGCCCAATGTAAATATTGCCCAACTCTATCGTGGCGATTTTTATATTCGTTTGGGGCAAGCACAGAACAGCCTGAGATTAGTTGGTCTATTGTTTCTTGGTGTTTATCACAAAACCTGCATATTGGATCCATATTATTATGCATAATATTTGCCTGAATGTTTCTAGTGAAAAGACTTTGGTCTTGTGCTGCAAGAATAAAGCCTTCAGTTTCAGACTTTAATCCAGATGCACGTAACCATCGATGAGTATTAACTTTGTCAACAATGGATTTATTGGCACGTTCTGGATATTGGCCATGTAGAGGTTTGTCTTGCCAGCGCTGTTTCATCGGTTCAAGAGCTTTATATTTGGCTTTCATTTTCATATTTTTTGCCGCATTATTTGTTTCTTGGCTTCTGTTTTTTTATTTCTACAGAATCTACAAACTGTAAATCTTGTTTGTATGTACTGCCTTCTTTATTATTAAATATTTCTTCTTTCTTTCTTCATGTTGCCTTACTAATTGTATCATCCAATCCTTTGTTGTTTCTATGTATATTAGTAAGCCAATAGTTGTTGTCTTGTATGACAATTCCAGCTGAATAAGAACTCTTCCACCTTCTTTACGGGGTATGTATAGACTGTCTACATCAGCCTTTGGATGATGCATCTTATGCTTAGAAAGAAGCTTTCTTGTTTTAGCATCGATTCGCCTGATGTCGTTTAGAGTCCAGTTTAAGATGTTAAAGCTATATTAGACAACTGGGATTGCAAGGCTATTAATGGCCATGACTCTGTTCTGTGAATTTAATTCAGTTTTTAATATCATTCGTAGCCTTCTATAGTACTCTTTACGCACCATTTCTTTCATTTTTTATGGTGAATGATTTCGCTCTCATTTACACCTAGGTATTTATAAGCTTCTTCTGGTTTCAATTCTTTTATTGTTACAGCAGGGTCTAAGCTAATTGAGGATGTTTCTTGTATTGATCCACTTAAAACTGTAGCTTTAGCACATTTATTCAAATTAAATTTCATTCCAATGTCTTCGCTGAAGCATTTTACAGTTTGCAGAAGACCTTCTAGCTCATTATCATTCTTAGCATATAACTTTAAGTCATCCATGTAAAATAGATGGCTTATTTTCTTTTGGCCTAATTTATAACCACATTCTGTCTTATTAAGTTGACATGTTAGTGCTATTAATGATATGCAGAATAGTAAGGGAGATAAAGAATCACCTTGAAATATACCACTTTTGATGTTTATTTCATCAGACTTATAGGTTCCATTTATATGATTGAGGTAAAGGGTAGTTTTCAATATAGACATGCACTGTTTGATGAAATTGATGATGACGGGCGATATCTTGTATATATTTAAAGTCTTTAAAATCCAGTCATGTGGCACACTATCGAATGCCTTTCGATAATCTATCCAGGCAGTACAAAGATTTTTCTTTGTACTGTAGCAGATTTCCTGGATCATTTTCTTAATTAGCAATTGGTCTTTACAAACCATAACAGCCACATTTGCACCCTTTTTGTTCAAGCGGTATCATGTCATTTCTTTCTAAGAATAAATATGTCTGTTTTGTTAAAATAGATGTTAATAATTTATATGTTGTCGGAAGACATGTAATTGGTCTGTAGTTTTTCGGGTTGTTTGTGTCACCATTCTTGGGTAGAAGAAATGTAATTCCTTTGGTCATCCATGCAGGAATTTTAGTGGCATCGTCAACCATTTCTTGAAGTTCTTTGGCTAGTTTTTATGTGCTGTATTTAAATAATATAGCCAAATTTAGGAATTTTATCTATACCTGGGAATTTCCAATTGTGTGCTTTTTTTAGTGCAAATTTAACTTCATCTTCTGTAATTCTAGACCATGTCTGTTCTGGTTTATTTTTCATTCGTTCTATCTCTTGCGCACCCAATGTACTTCCTTGCTATGTTCTTTAGGGAAAGCCCATATCTTTTCCCAGAACAGTGTGACTTCTTCCATTCTGGGGGTGGGGAATGTCACTTCAATTCTTTTTTTACCTATTTCCCTGCAAAATCTCTTTGTGTCAGTCTGAAAAGTATTGTTTTGTCTGTAAAATCTTGCTCTTTTCTCATAGATTATTATTATTATTATTATGTCATTTTTCATCATATTTCGATTTCTGCTTTGGTCTCACTACCAACCAAGTCTGCGGGGAGACCTAAGGCAGGTAGTGGCGTGTTGTTATGGCTCCATTTCATGTTTTTCTATCTTCCCTATCATCCCAAGCATTAGATAGAGAAATTTTTCCTTAGTGTGTGGGCTGTACTTAATAAGACAATTTTTTGTATATCTCTTAAGCTTGGGTTTCCAGGGATTCTTTCAATGTGTTGGTTTGTTCCATTTTTTATCATTCCAAGTGCACCTACTATCACTGGCACAACTCTTGTTTTCAATTTCCACATTTTTTCTATTTCAATTTCCAGGTCTTTATATTTTGACAGTTTTTCAAATTCCTTGATTGCTATGTTACAATCCGCTGGACAAGCCATATCAATTAATAGACAAGTTTTCTCCTTCTGGTTTTTAACAATAATGTCTGGCCTGTTTGCTTCAATTTTTCTGTCTGTGTAGATGGTGTAATCCCATAGAATGGTTACATCTTGTATTTCTGTAACCGGTGCTGGTTGATGTTCATACCAGTGTTTGTTTACAGCTTTTCCATAATGTTGGCACATTGCCCAATGTAAATATTGCCCAACTCTATCGTGGCGATTTTTATATTCGTTTGGGGCAAGCACAGAACAGCCTGAGATTAGTTGGTCTATTGTTTCTTGGTGTTTATCACAAAACCTGCATATTGGATCCATATTATTATGCATAATATTTGCCTGAATGTTTCTAGTGAAAAAGACTTTGGTCTTGTGCTGCAAGAATAAAGCCTTCAGTTTCAGACTTTAATCCAGATGCACGTAACCATCGATGAGTATTAACTTTATCAACATTGGATTTATTGGCACGTACTGGATATTGGCCATGCAGAGGTTTGTCTTGCCAGCGCTGTTTCATCTTTTCAAGAGCTTTATCTTTGGCTTTCATTTTCATATTTTTTGCCGCAATAGTTGGTTCTTGGCTACTGTTTTGCTTTTCTACAGAATCTACTAACTGTAATTCTCATTTGTATTTACTGCCTTCTTTTATTATTGAATATTTTTTCTTTCTTTCTTCATGTTGCCTTACTAATTGTATCATCCAATCCTTTGTTGTTTCTATGTATGTTAGTAAGCCAATAGTTGTTGTCTTGTATGACAATTCCAGCTGAATAAGACCTCTTCCACCTTCTTTACGGGGTATGTATAGACGATCTACATCAGCCTTTGTATGATGCATCTTATGCTTAGAAAGAAGCTTTCTTGTTTTAGCATCCATTCGCCTGATGTCGTTTAGAGTCCAGTTCAAGATGTTAAAGCTATATTGGACAACTGGGATTGCAAGGCTATTAATGGCCATGACTCTGTTCTGTGAATTTAATTCAGTTTTTAATATCATTCGTAGCCTTCTATAGTACTCTTTACGCACTATTTCTTTCATTTTTTTATGGTGAATGATTTCGCTCTCATTTACACCTAGGTATTTATAAGCTTCTTCTGCTTTCAATTCTTTTATTGTTACAGGAGGGTCTAAGCTAATTGAGGATGTTTCTTGTTTTGATCCACGTAAAACTGTAGATTTAGCACATTTATTCAAATTAAATTTCATTCCAATGTTTCCCTGAAGCATTTTACAGTTTACAGAAGACCTTCCAGCTCATTATCATTCTTAGCATATAACTTTAAGTCATCCATGTAAAATAGATGGCTTATTTTCTTTTGGCCTATTTTATAACCACATTCTGTCTTATTAAGTTGACATGTTAGTGCTATTAATGATATGCAGAATAGTAAGGGAGATAAAGAATCACCTTGAAATATACCTCTTTTGATGTTTATTTCATCAGACTTATAGGTTCCATTTATATGATTGAGGTAAAGGGTTGTTTTCCATATAGACCTGCACTGTTTGATGAAATTGATGATGACGGGCGATATCTTGTATATATTTAAAGTCTTTAAAATCCAGTAATGTGGCACACTATCGAATGCCTTTCGATAGTCTATCCAGGCTGTACTAAGATTTTTCTTTGTACTGTAGCAGTTTTCCTGGATCATTTTGTTAATCAGCAATTGGTCTTTACAACCATAACAGCCACGTTTGCACCCTTTTTGTTCAAGCGGTATCATGTCATTTCTTTCTAAGAATAATTATGTCTGCTTTGTTAAAATAGATGTTAAAAGTTTATATGTTGTCGGAAGACATGTAATTGGTCTGTAGTTTTTCGGGTTGTTTGTGTCACCATTCTTGGGTAGAAGAAATGTAATTCCTTTTGTCAACCATGCAGGAATTTTAGTGGGGTCGTCAACCATTTCTTGAAGTTCTTTGGCTAGTTTTTTATGTGATGCGCTTAAATAATATAGCCAAAAGTTAGGAATTTTTCTATGCCTGGGAATTTCCAATTGTGTGTTTTTTTAGTACATATAGAACATCTTCTTTTGTTATTCCAGACCATGTCCGTTCGGGTTTATTTTTCATTCGTTCTGTCTCTTGCGTAATCCAATGTACTTCCTTGCTAAGTTCTTTAGGGCAAGCCCATATCTTTTGCCAGAACTGTGTGACTTCTTCCATTCTGTGGGGTGCTGTCACTTCACTTCTTTTTTTACCTATTTCCCTGTAAAATCTCTTTGTATCAGTCTGAAAAATTTTGTTTTCTCTGTAAAATCTTGCTCTTTTTTCATAGCGTCTTATTCTTTGAGCCTTCAGTTGGATTTTTTGCTTTATTTTTTCTTTATTTGACAAGACGTCATTTTCATTCTTGATGTTATATTTTTTTATGGCGCTTCTGCTTTTCCTAGTTCTTACATTTATTCGTCTACTCAGTTCATCCAATATTGATAATTCACTTCTAAGTTGTTCTATTTCTTTTTCTATTTTTCTTTTCCAAGGTGGAACTTCACGTCTACGAGACTGCCTTGTTTTTATTTTAATATTTAATTTTTTTGTTGCTGCTGTTGCTGATGCATATTTTATTTCGTTAAGATTTGTATGAGGGTCTTCATCCAGTATTGATTTCAGTGCTGCATTGTACAGTTTAATAGTTCGGAGGTTTTGTTTTGTTGGTTGGAATTTTGGGAGCTGTTCACGTTCCTCCATTGTAATACTTTGTATTTGACTTAGATGGTTTTTTATTTCTATCTTGGCTTCCTGTATATTGTTCTTATTTTCCGTCAAATAATTATCTTCGATGTGTTCTGAACTCGTTTTATTTTTGTCTTTTAACTGACTCAGACTCAGGTCACACCTTTCCAGCACTTTTAAACTTACATCATTATCTTCGCAGTGATTTGCGTGTTTCACGGTTTCTACATTATGACCTGTGATTTGTTTGATGTTATTACTTTTTATTTCTGGTTCCGGTTCCTTTTCATATTTTGTTGATTCGACTCTTCTTGTTACAATTCTTTTAATTATGATTGTTATTATTATTATTATGTCATTTTTCATCATATTTCGATTTCTGCATTGGTCTCACTACCAACCAAGTCTGCGGGGAAACCTAAGGCAGGTAGTGGCGTGTTGTTATGACTCCATTTCATGTTTTTCTATCTTCCCTATCATCCCCAGGATTACATAGATAACGTTTTCCTTAGTGTGTGGGCTGTACTTAATAAGACAATTTTTTGTATATCTCTTAAGCTGGGGTTTCCAGGGATTCTTTCAATGTGTTGGTTTGTTCCATTTTTTATCATTCCAAGTGCACCTACTATCACTGGCACAACTCTTGTTTTCAATTTCCACATTTTTTCTATTTCAATTTCCAGGTCTTTATATTTTGACAGTTTTTCAAATTCCTTGATTGCTATGTTACAATCCGCTGGACAAGCCATATCAATTAATAGACAAGTTTTCTCCTTCTGGTTTTTAACAATAATGTCTGGCCTGTTTGCTTCAATTTTTCTGTCTGTGTAGATGGTGTAATCCCATAGAATGGTTACATCTTCTATTTCTGTAACCGGTGCTGGATGATGTTCATACCAGTGTTTGTTTACAGCTTTTCCATAATGTTTGCACATTGCCCAATGTAAATATTGCCTAACTCTATCGTGGCGATTTTTATATTCGTTTGGGGCAAGCACAGAACAGCCTGAGATTAGGTGGTCTATTGTTTCTTGGTGTTTATCACAAAACCTGCATTTTGGATCCATATTATTATGCATAATATTTGCCTGAAAGTTTCTCGTGAAAAGACTTTGGTCTTGTGCTGCAAGAATAATCCTTCAGTTTCAGACTTTAATCCAGATGCACGTAACCATCGATGAGTATTAACTTTGTCAACATTGGATTTATTGGCACGTACTGGATATTGGCCATGCAGAGGTTTGTCTTGCCAGCGCTGTTTCATCTTTTCAATAGCTTTATCTTTGGCTTTCATTTTCATATTTTTTGCCGCAATAGTTGGTTCTTGGCTACTGTTTTGCTTTTCTACAGAATCTACTAACTGTAATTCTTGTTTGTATTTACTGCCTTCTTTTATTATTGAATATTTTTTCTTTCTTTCTTCATGTTGCCTTACTAATTGTATCATCCAATCCTTTGTTGTTTCTATGTAAGTTAGTAAGCCAATAGTTGTTGTCTTGTATGACAATTCCAGCTGAATAAGACCCCTTCCACCTTCTTTACGGGGTATGTATAGACGGTCTACATCAGCCTTTGGGTGATGCATCCTATGCTTAGAAAGAAGCTTTCTTGTTTTAGCATCCATTCGCCTGATGTCGTTTAGAGTCCAGTTTAAGATGTTGAAGCTATATTGGACAACTGGGATTGCAAGGCTATTAATGGCCATAACTCTATTCTGTGAATTTAATTCATTTTTTAATATCATTCGTAGCCTTCTATAGTACTCTTTACGCACTATTTCTTTCATTTTTTTATGGTGAATGTGTTCGCTCTCATTTACACCTAGGTATTTATAAGCTTCTTCTGGTTTCAATTCTTTTATTGTTACAGCAGGGTCTAGGCTAATTGAGGATGTTTCTTGTATTGATCCACGTAAAACTGTAGCTTTAGCACATTTATTCAAATTAAATTTCATTCCAATGTCTTCGCTGAAGCATTTTACAGTTTGCAGAAGACCTTCCAGCTCATTATCATTCTTAGCATATAACTTTAAGTCATCCATGTAAAATAGATGGCTTATTTTCTTTTGGCCTATTTTATAACCACATTCTGTCTTATTAAGTTGACTGGTTAGTGCTATTAATGATATGCAGAATAGTAAGGGAGATAAAGAATCACCTTGAAATATACCTCTTTTGATGTTTATTTCATCAGACTTATAGGTTCCATTTATATGATTGAGGTAAAGGGTTGTTTTCCATATAGACCTGCACTGTTTGATGAAATTGATGATGACGGGCGATATCTTGTATATATTTAAAGTCTTTAAAATCCATTCATGTGGTACACTATCGAATGCCTTTCGGTAGTCTATCCAGGCAGTACTAATATTTTTCTTTGTCTTGTAGCAGTTTTCCAGGATCATTTTGTTAATTAGCAATTGGTCTTTACAGCCATAACAGCCACGTTTGCACCCTTTTTGTTCAAGCGGTATCATGTCATTTCTTTCTAAGAATAAATATGTTTGTTTTGTTAAAATAGATGTTAGTAGTTTATATGTTGTCGGAAGATATGTAATTGGTCTGTAGTTTTCGGGTTGTTTGTGTCACCATTCTTAGGTAGAAGAAATGTAATTCCTTTTGTCATCCATGTAGGAATTTTAGTGGGATCGTCAACCATTTCTTGGAGTTCTTTGGCTATTTTTTTATGTGCTGCATTTAAATAATATAGCCAAAAGTTAGGAATTTTATCTATACCTGGATTTTTCCAATTGTGTGCTTTTTTTAGTGCAAATTTAACATCATCTTCTGTAATTCCAGACCATGTCTGTTCGGGTTTATTCTTCATTCGTTCTATCTCCTGCGTAATCCAATGTACTTCCTTGCTAGGTTCTTTAGGGTAAGCCCATATCTTTTCCCAGAACTGTGTGACTTCTTCCATTCTGTGGGGTACTGTCACTTCAATTCTTTTTTTACCTATTTCCCTGTAAAATCTCTTTGTATCAGTCTGAAAAATTTTGTTTTGTCTGTAAAATTTTGCTCTTTTTTCATAGCGTCTTATTCTTTGAGCCTTCAGTTGGATTTTTTACTTTATTTTTTCTTTATTTGATAAGACGTCATTTTCATTCCTGATGTTATATTTTTTTTCGGCTCTTCTTCTTTTCCTAGTTCTTACATTTATTCCTCTACTCAGTTCATCCAGTACTGACATTTCACTTCTTAGTTGTTCGATTTCTTTTTCGATTTTTCTTTTCCAAGGTGGATCTTCACGTCTGCGTGACTGCCTTGTTTTTATTTTTATGTTTAATTTTTTTGTTGCTGCTGTTGCTGATGCATACATTACTTCGTTAAGATTTGTATTCGGGTCTTCATCCAGTATTGATTTCAGTGCTGCATTGTACAATTTAATAGTTCGGAGGTTTTGTTTTGTTGGTTGGAATTTTTGGAGCTGTTCACGTTCCTCCATTGTAATACTTTGTATTTGACTTAGCTGGTTTATTATTATTATTATTATTATTATTATTATTATTATTATTATGCCATTTTTCATCATATTTCGATTACTACACCTACTATCACTGGCAAAACTCTTGTTTTCAATTTCCACAATTTTTTTATTTCAATTTCCAGGCTTTTATATTTTGACAGTTTTTTTAAATCCCTTGGTTGCTATGTTACAATCCGCTGGACAAACCATATGAATTAATAGACAAGTTTTCTCTTTCTAGTTTTTAACAACAATGCCCGGCCTATTTGCTTCAATTTTTCTGTCTGTGTAGATGGTGTAATCCCATAGAATGGTGACATCTTCTATTTCGATAACCGGTGCTGGGTGATGTTCATACTTTTCTCTTGCAGATCTCTTCTGCACATGTAAGGCAATTGTTCAGCTTGCCAGTCTATAATAGACGACTGTTATTTAATTATATTTTGGCAATCTTTTCTTTTACGAAGGAAAATTACTAAGGCGACGTTGTGCATCCATTTAACTTCTACCGTGGCTTCAGACTCAACAAAATGTAATTATTAATGGGCGGATCAAGAATGTACGAAAGCAACATGGTTCCTATATCTAGTTTTAAGTTAAATGTAATGCTCAACGCTTTCCTATCGTATTCATTTCTTGCAAATATTTATAGAATATAAAAACATTATAAGTATTTTGACTTAGGATGTTACTTTGCAATCACCCTGTACACATCATGCATTTATATCCATTACCCTCAACTCATTTTTCTTTATCTAATTATTTCTTTCTTTTTTTCATTTTTATCTTTTCAGACCTAAATAGATGTATAGATACCGCAGATTTATTGATTAAATCTGACATTGTAATACGTAAATTGCTTACAATACTGTAATATAATATTTTGGTATGTATAACCCAGTGCAGTAATTTATGTTTCATGTCCAATATTAGAAAGATTTTAAAAGCTAACATGGGCAAAAGCTTCTAAAAGAAAATATTTTTTGTACAGTATTATATCCAAAGTATATTTCATGTGATCATTTCCCTCAACAAAACAACATGAAAAATCTAACAAACACACAGACACAGAAAATTCAAACATGATAAAAACACACACAGATACAATAAATTCAAATAGCATTTCAAAAACAATAAAATCACTAGATTTTTTTTTAATCATTTCACCCCAAGCAAGGCATTCGACTGCCACTATTGCGCATGGGGTTACATAGGGAAAGGTAAAGAGAAGGAGTGGTTAGATATAGGAAATGTCAGAACGAAGGTGATAGATAGGTAAGGATACAGAGGATGAGGTTAGGGTAGATGGGAAGAGTGTTTGAAAGAATGGGAGCAAGTTAGTGTGTTAGGAGGTGTCTATTGACCTTACATTTAAACACCTGGAGATTGTAGCCGTCGGGGAAGCAATGACGTGGAGGGAATTCCACAGTCGGGAAGTGCGAGAGAAGAAACTGTTGGAGCAGAAGTTGCGGTTGCATTTTATCGGTTTCACTGTAAAAGGGTGGGATCTATTTGCTAATCTAGTATCTCGTGCAAATTCGTACCTAGGGGGCACCAGTGATCTAAGTTCATTGGAGCAGAAGCCGTGAAAGTATTTATAGAGGCAAACGGAAACCACGTGGCGTGGTGAGAGAAAATTACTGGCGGTCTGCCAAGTCGGTATCGATCACATTACAGACCCTCCACTGTACCTTGTCGAGAAGCCCGAGGAGAGTAGCAGGGGCACCAGACAAAATAAGGCAGCAGTATTCAATGCACGGGCGGATGGTGGATTTATATATGTGCAGGATAGACTCAGACAGAAATGACCCGGTGAGTAGAATTAAATGAAAATCGATGAAAGTAATTTTGAAGTATAAAGTCAAAATCAAATTTTGCAAGTCAGTGAAAACAAAATTATAAACAACGAAAGGTAACGGGAGAGATTTAACGTGCGTGGGTGAAAAAAACGCAACACGCACGCACGCAAATGAAGATTCTGACCTGCTCACCACTTGAATTATCTATACATGATAACTTGGCCATCAGAAAAACAAACGGATCACAATGTGTAAAATGACAAATTTATTCGTCTTATGAGAATCAACTTAAACTCGAAACACATATAGTGACACAAATACCATTATGGACTCTTAATATATCATACAAAATGCAAGTTATTTTAATAAAAATAATAATAACAATAAATCTACACTTTAAAAAAACGTTCACGGCTCTCGCTCTTTTAATTATATATATATACATATATATATATATACATACACACATATATACACACATACACATAAGCGCATTCATATAAAACATAGACATATATACATATATTTGCACACATACATATATACACATATATAAACGCACATCTATATTTATATACACAAATATATATATATATATAATTATATATATATATATATATTGACTGATATATATATATGTGTATATAAATATAGATGTGCGTTTAGATATGTGTATATATCTATGTGTGCAAATATATGTATATATGTGTTTTATATGAATGCGCTTATATGTATATGTGTGTATATATGTGTGCATGTATATATATATATTTATATGTATATATATATATATGAGTGCATACACATGTACATATGTGAGTTTATAGATATACATATATAAAAGTATATATGTGAGAGTATATATACATATATGAGTGTGTGTATATATATATATATATAGAGAGAGAGAGAGAGATATCTAGCTAGCTAGCTAGCTAGCTAGCTAGCTAGATAGATAGATAGATAGATAGATAGATAGATAGATAGAAGCTCATGTACGTTACAATAATGCTCAAATGTTTTTTTCTTGACCAATCACACCAGAGGTCTTAGACAATAACATCATGGAATCGCTAATCATGGATTAATACAAACAGAAATCACATAAATTAATCATTTTAAGAATTAATTTTCTAGATTTTCCTTGGCATAATGATGTAATTTGGAAAATAACCTTGTTCAAATTTGATAATTGTAAATTGCATGAGGGAATATATTTTAGCACGCTGGAAGAGATAATGCCATGTTTTGTTTCAACGGTTTTCTGCGTCGAATAAACGAGACACTTCTGGCTAATTCATCCTGTAGATTTAAAATAAGTTTTGCATTTTTTTCCCTAACAATTATGAATAAAATTTGTTAAAATGATAATTATTCTTTGCGAGTGAATAACAATAAATAAATTTGCTAACTTTTTGCAAATTATTAATATTATTCCTATATTCATGATGGAAACGAAAGAGAAATGTGACCACTGGTCTACAATTGCCTTTTAGTTACTCTCCTCTTGCTCGTTTAAAGGGGAGAAAAGCGCGCTTTTGCTTTCATATATGAAGATAAGCGAAAGTATTTTTGCGGCCGTAACGTGCAAATAAAACTTATGTAATTATAATCAAATATAAAAAAATATCCCTTGTGATTCAATGTGACTCATTGAAAAGACATATTCTTTCTAAGTTATACCTCGTAGAATTAGTAATAATATTACCTAGTATATTAAAAAGCATGGCCGGCTCTTATCTACTTCCAAACGTTTGTTCTTATCTCGTGTACCGAACGAAGTATAGATTGATGATGGCAAGACAATTCTCTGGGCTCTTTCGATTTTTGATAAGTAATGAGTTGAAATTTATTATTCAAATTTGAGATTTCTTTTGATAATAGGCAAAAACAAATACGAACACACTAACAAACGCACACAAAATCACACATAAACACATATATATGCACACACATACATTGACATATGTGTGTGTATGTTTATTTGCGTCTTTTATAAAAACTTTCTCTTTCGATTCTTCTTTTCTAATTTATGTACCGATGACAAACTTCAGAAATAATATTTCTTTTTGAATCTTTGTATTTGTCGAGCCTACAGGTTTCTGGCAAATCCCATAATTTAGGTATGTATATTCCTCGATGTATATTACGCCGTGAGGAACCCCAGGAGAATGGAAAACAGTACAACATCATAGTGTGCACGATATTTTCTCTAACCCTGACAGACAAACCAAGTTCATAAGAAATGTGTATTCCTAGAAAAGAACAATAATTTAAAAGGACAAGAGAAGGGGATGACACATTTTATTTTTGCTCCGGCAACCATTGAGGCCATTGTAAATAGGGCTCTTATGACATATGTGCAGAATTGTGGTATGTGGTATTTAATTTGTTAGAATTTCCCGAAATTATATATATATATATATATATATATATATATAGTTTTAAGGTCTATATTTATAGGATAAAAATTATCATTATAAGAGATAGTGCGTATGCAAATATAAAATAGTGAAGTCAACACTCAAGGGCGACAGACTGTTTCCAGGCCATATGTTTGAGCTTTTCCTCGGCTACAAAAACATAAATGCGATGAAAAAATGAAGCTTATTCTCTCGGAGAGGAGAACGTCTTTTTTGCACGTACACTATACTTCCAGATTCATTGAGTTCAAAGAACTGTCATGAGAAAGATGACCATAAAAGACGAGCAGTTGAGGCCCGCTTGGTGCTTCATAATAACATTTTAGAGCAATTACAATTCTATAAAATATCCTTTTATGCATGTGTAGAAATTCTGCAACATATAGAATTGATAAATTCAAAACACCTAAAAACAACGCCGAAGCTTAGAAGATGCAAATATTACAACGAAGTGTATGAACAGAACCAAAATATTGTTCAGGTTTAGGACAAAATTGCAAAAATGATAGAATTATGAGAAGATCATTTCTATTTAATTCTTCATTTATAGAGAGAAAATATAAAACATAGAATATTTAAAAAATTCTCGCATCAATGAAGTTTTATATGTGACAGACAGCACTAAAGGTAAAATTTCTAGAAAAAAAATAAAATGGTATAACTTACGATTGAAGTTGATGCTGGTAGTGACGTTACCCTAATCTTAATAATATTTTGCGAATAACTGAAAAGAATAAAGTAAAGAAAATTTCTCTGAAACTAAGACTCTTGAATGATTCTTTTATCAAAACGTGAGGTTGTTTTGAAGGAACATTTGCGACAACAATAGCTTCAAAATTACGGCGAAGAAGTATTGAACTCGTGAGAATAGATGTCTTAAAGGTTGATACAGTCAAATTAATTAACAATGTGAAGCTGGACATAACTGACACACTAATTTAAACGATACAACAAAAGTATTCTTTCAAATAATAATAGTCACCCTTCTAACGGCATTCTACAATTAGTATTTGTCAAATTAAGAACAATGGTCAACCACTAAATTTTATTTTCCTTCTGGTTGTAATAACCGGATATTCCGCATTGTCATCTTACTAAAAACAGATGGAGATTTAATGATATGTACGATTACAAATGAGGTGTTAACCATTAACTATGTTCCTATCAATACCCAGTTTCTATAGCCAAATATAAAATAATTGAACCAATTTGAAGATGTTATCACGAATAACTCCCTGATAGTTTTAATAGATTAATTCTTATGCTCTAAGACGTAAAGACAACACTTGTTATTTTTCTGAGAACAAATGAAAATTTCTTAAATGGGATTTTGAAAATATGATTATTTATCAAGATATATGTATCAGTGAATTCTGTAAAGAATGGTTAAACAAAACATTAAATATTTTACAATGATCATAAAAAGGATAAATTCTTTATAATTGCAACACAATAGTATATTTGTCATATCTAGGTATTAATGACAAAATAACATCAGACACAAATTTGATAAAATATCTTCATCCACAATGAAAATGACTGGTAACATTGAATTAGTCAAAATTCATAGGAGATATTTGCCATTGTATATTGAATTTAGAAAAAAATGTTACGTAAAATGTTATGTAAAAAGAATGACGAACGTAAAAATATAACGAATTTCAAAAAAATAAAGGCGAAAATACAAGATTTGAAAATTTAACGATAAAACAATAAAAAGGAGTAAAGATTTTAGCCCTTAAATGGAAGGGAATGTAACTACTGACGCAAGTGGATGTGCCATATCAGCGATTTTAACTTAAGAATGTCTGATACACCTCTTAAATCTGCCTATGCAAATATTGAAAATATGAGTGATCTGTAGTATGGAGCAGAGATCGAGCTCGTGAAATTTTATTGAACAAGAAATTTCGGTTGTAACCCGACCATCACATTTTGGATTCAATGTTTAACCTGAGAAGTAGTTACTTAAAGCCACATGTTTTAGAATTTTAAGATGCGCCGTAAAGCTCATAGCTTTTGGCTTCGATACCGAATATATGAAAAGAAACGGTATTCTAGAATATATGAAAAGAAACGGTATTCTAGAATATATGAAAAGAAATGGTATTCTAGAATATATGAAAAGAAACGGTATTCTAGAATATATGAAAAGAAACGGTATTCTAGAATATATGAAAAGAAACGGTATTCTATATGTAGAAACTCAGTGAAGATTAAAACTCAATAATAAATGATTAAAAAGTCAGAGAGTTCAGATTATAAATGTTTAACAAGACTGAAACTAGTGTTACCACTAGATCTTATTGCATTTGAAACTTTGTAGTATTATGTAAATTTCTTACAGAATAAAAACATACAGATATATATCTATCAAGAGATAAGGAATAAGTTGTCTATAGTAAAGCGTCTTATATGAAATTGAGATGTTTTAATGGCACCAGAAAAAATAAGAAAATACATTATTTCAACGTTGATGTTTATTGCGGATTAAAAGCAACATAGAGAATATTGTAATTGAATGCTTCGTGATCTCGGTATTTACGTGATGTAGATAAATTTCTACCCATGTGCTCAAAATGCAAGGGAAACAGTTTTGAGAAACAAAGAGACATGCCTGGTCCTAAAAAAAGGCACATGGACTAGCTTTCGTATGGGTTAACTGAATTTGTAGGGTTTAGGATAGGAAATTGCTACGTTAAAACTGATATTAGGTTTACTATTTTCCAGTCTATGACAATGCACCGGAATTTTACGATGAATTTCGTGGTTAAAACAAATTAGATGCTTTACTTAAAATAAACGCCATATCACCCACAATTAAAAGTAATTGCAGAAGGAAAAAGGACAGTGGGATTACAGACAAGTTCCCTACCCAGTGACACCAATGATAGTTACCCAGTGAAAACAATACTGAGTTATACAACCATTCTACATGCATGCAGAGTACAATCTCCCTCTGCATTGACGCGAAGGCGGATTAGATATCCTATAACAAAAATCTTATTCTACAAACTAACAAATGAGCTACAAAAAGAGAAACCAATCTCAAATAAGGCAGCTTTATTGTACAAAAGCATTATAATGAAGCTGTAAAAAGCAACAAACGGACATAATTTACTGTTTCACTATGAGCAAATAAAACATAGAATCGACGTCGAAGATGTCATAATGGAGGAAGTTAACTATGAGACGGAACTTGATAGGAAGAAAAAGATGATTGTCTCTGAGGGAGGATAGTAGGCAAGAATCTGATATGGATTCGGAAAGCCAGAACTAAGATGAGTCCAAAACTTGATCCCCAATAAAAAGCACACGAAAGAGTTTTGAAGTTGAATATGTACGATCAGGTATTGATTTGCCATCTTTGTTCAGAAAAGTTTAAATGGATATATATATATATATATATATATATATATATGGATATTTGGAAAGTGTAGATAATTCATAAAGTGTTAGACTAGTCTAATGATAATTACGAAAAAACAGCTGATCGGAATACACACTCTGATCGTTCTGATTAAGAAATACCTTTCTAAACTGTTTGTGACGACCTTAAACTACATTCAATGCCGTAAGGGGTTAGTGATGCTCTGAGTCAGGAGTGTGGCTGCTGGAAGGCCCATATCAGCATAAGACTTAGGTCGTTTGAATATATATATATATATATATATATATATATATATATATATATATAAATTAAAATAAATTTTCAAAATTCAAAAATATTGAATGAGCATTTCAACATGAAATCCCTAAAAGAGTTTTCACGTATCCTCAACAACACAGTCTATATCAAAATGAAGAAAAAATCAGAATAAAAAGGAGAAATAAATAAATAATAAAAGAATAAAAGGTAAAGAAAAAAATAAATAAAGGTTAAGATTTGAGAAATACGTCACAAAAAAAAATTTGTTTGAAAATCAGTCTATTTTGGGTTTTTGCTGATTGAAAACTTTGGAAATGAAGAGATGGAAAGTTGGATTGTCTACCTTAATAGACGAAAAGAGTTAAGGAATGAGAGGTAGTTAAATTGAGAATTGGGTTAAACAAAACAGAACAGAAAGGGAAGGGGCGGTATATTAAAAATGTATAGAGAAAAAATAAAGAAGAGGAAAAAGAAAAGAAAGAAAAAGGAGAACATATCAAATAGAAAACGCTCGAAACGTGTCAAATAAATGTAACTTTAAATGTTTAAAAGTGTTAAAGTTTTAGAAAAAAGAGACTTATTTGAAAAAGTATATTTAGGGGAAAAATAAATAAGTTAATCTAATTACAGATATTTTAGGTATAGACAAACTAAATAACAATTAAAAAAGTTATAAATTTTTAAAACAGTTTTAAAAAGATTAATCTTAAAAGCATTTTTATATACATTTAAAGAACAATTCTTTAATATATATATGTATATATATATATAAAAATTTATAAAATTAATGACGTGAAAAAAAATATTAAAAAGCTATATATTAACAGAGGAAAAAGGGGTTTAGTAAAAGAATCCATATTTTATAAATATAGACAATTAAAGGAGACTGGGAGAGAAAGTTATAGGGGTTAAATTACTATTTAAAGTTAAAATTAAAATAATTAATCAAGAATAATTAAATTTATATGTTTAATATCTGAAAATCTAAAAATTAGGAATTTAAAATTATAAAATCTAAGTATTCAAAAAACTAGCTTTATGGCGTCACTTACTAATAAATTTCCTTCTAAGATTCAGGAGCAGGTGCTGGTAAGGATATTTCAATATTAAAGTTTTTTTTTCTAGCAAACACAGACAGCATCTATCACGAAACTTTCCAGCTAATTAAAGGAGTCAGCCCTTCCTTTTCATTTTCCAGAATATCCGTGAAATGGCTGTCTGGCACTTTTGATCTGGGTTCGAAAATGAATACCTGTGGTTGTAAAGTCTCTGCTTAAAAGGTCCAGCGGACATACCAACATAGGTTTGGTAGTTATATTTATTGTTTGATGAAGAAATGCAGGCTTCATAAATCACCTGGGTGGATTTATAATTGCCCTCCACCTGCTAGGCGTCCACAGACCTACAGCTGCGTTCATTCAAAATTCCGGACCCAGAATCAGTATTGTGTAAATTCTTTAGAATACTTCTATTATGGGAATTAATGGGGTTGTCTATATTAGGGTACAAGAATAGCTGATTTTAAGTGTGTACCTATTAAAAATCTTCTGTAAATGGATTACTGTTGTTAAATGTCTATCAATTTGAGAAAATATTTACCAATATTGATATTAGTTAATTTACAATAAGGAGAGTTAAACCAAATTATTTTCTTTTTCTAGTTTCTTTTATTTTTAGATTTAGATGATTCGGGGTCTATTGTAGGTTTATTATATGTTAATTTGTTCTTATATCCGCTTTTTTGAAGGCCCTTATTGTAAATATCTTTACTTGCGTTGAAAGATTTAATGTTGGATGATAATTGGTTAATTCTATTATTCACTATATTGGGTATCTTTTGGGGTGGTTGGATAAAATATTAATATAAATGAGAGAATTATTTTCTTTGAGAAATGGCTGGTAGGATCCATCCTTTAAATTAAGGGTTATATCTAGATAGTTTAAAATTTTAAGATTAGAAGTAACTTCAACCTTAAAACCGAGGTAATTTAGGGCTGTAATTATGTTTTGTGTATTCTATTTGTATAGGGCCCATTGTAACTAGGGATAAATATTAATCCATCATCCCGATATAGGCCTATTTGTTTTGGGTCTAAGAACCTACTTAGAACATCTAAAATATAAATACCTACAAGATCTGCCACCTGGGCTGAATCATACGCTCCCATAGGGACATCAAAACTATCCTTTGGCCCTTTCGTACATGTGGAATTATTGAAGGTGAGAATGAATTTCCTAGCCGCTAAGATAATCTTATAATTCCTATCAGAAATATCCACGTAATTTTTAGCAAAATGTAAGCAACTTTCAAGAAGGTCTTTTGATATAGAAGAATAGAAGTAAACAATATCGAATTTAAGGAAGGTTGACTTATTATTGATGTTATTAAACCAGTATATATTATACGAAGGACTTTTTCCAAAGCTTTGGTTGTAAATTCGATTGCAACTTCTCTATTAAGTTTTTTAGAATATCCCTAGAAATTATGCCTAAGTCACTTTTAGTGCGATTAATCAGTCTAGTTTGTAATTTGTTTTGGAAGATTGGTTTGTGGTCCTTAAATAAAACGTAAGCTTATTTGGTAGAACCTTTGCCAATTCTGTCACTAATATTTAATTCGTTAGCAAATTTATCTCTATTTATTTTTATCCTGATACTTTCAAACTTCCTTCTCAGTTACTTGATATTAAGATGAAATTTCTCAACGATGCGTTGTAGATTTTTTTAACTTTGATGAAGTTTATCTTAATATCAAGAAACTGATATATAAACTAGAAAGGATCAGTATAAAAATAAATATATAATATGCGTACATTATTCTATGAAACAAGATTGAATGAAGATTTAGTGCTTATATAGTTACACACACACACACACACACACACACACACACACATACATATATATATATATATAGCTAAATATTCACGAAATATGACTTATATGTGCCTTGTATTTTAGAACGTAGGCGATCAGGTTCTCTAAGCCCTTCCTCCTCATTTCATGTCCCAGGAACTTAAGCTGTCTCTTCTTGAAGCTCAGTATTAATTTCCATTAGGTTTCCATCCTTTCCAAAACCCCATCATTGCTCCCATGCTCAATCCATGATATCCGCAGCATCCTTCTGTACAAACACATTCCAGTTGCCTCAAGTTTTTTCTTTCATCTTTGAATATATTTTCCAGCATTCACTGCAATATTATTGAACTGATATCCCATAGAAATCTAGTCTTCGTTTCTTTGTTTCTAGCGAAATCCTCCTGTCTCTTAATACTCAATTCAGCTTCTAGGACGCCTCATTCGCCATGCTAATTCGTCTTCGGATATCTGTGTCGCACTATCCGTCTTCTTTTAGAACACTTCCTATGTATTTAAATTTTGTACCCGCTTCATTTTAGCATCACAATCCTGTATTTGTCAGTTTGGGTTGCCCGTTTAGCTGACGAACTTGCATTTGGTTTTCTTGCATTTTATTTGTAGTCCTTTCTCTTCAGCTACATTCTGTGTGATGTCTTGAAGTTTCCTTTCCGAGTCTGCTCTCAGCAATATACATTCTGCGTATCTTACGTTGTTTAAATTGTGGCCACTGATGACAAATCCTTGTATAACATCTAGGGTCCTCAGAACAGTTTTGCCGTATCATTTGTTACGCCCTTTTCTACCTTTGTATATCTGCTGAATGCGTTACCTGTCCATATGCAGGCGGTTTGCTGCCAGTAGAGATTCTTGATTACTCTTACCTCCTTTCCAAATATGTCGAAGCTGAGAAGCATTTCCATCAATTCTTTATGTCGTATTGTGTTGAACGCCTTTGCATAATCGATAAAACATAGATACAATCCCCTTTTCATTTGTACTGCCTTTTCGGAGAGCATCCTAATAATGAATACGGCGTTCCTTGTTCCAGTGTCTTTGACGAACACACACTGTTCTTTTTCTATCTCTGGACTGATACTGCTTCTCGCTCTATTCATCAGGATTCGGATAATCAGTTTTGTAATGTGGCTCATTAATCTGATTGTGCGGTGGAGTTCACAATCCTTTTCACTTGGCTTCTTAGATAGTGCTATGAAAATAGTCTTTCTTAGGTCGTCTGGTATTACACCACTGTTATAAATTTTATTTGTTATTTCTGTAATTTTATAAATGCCGAATTTTTCCAGGGCTATCAGTAGCTCTATTTCAATGCCGCATGGTCCAGTAGATTTGTTCCTATTCAGTTTGGCCATTGCAGCTTCAACTCTGGACTTTAATATTTTCGGTCTGTACTCATCTTTGTGTATTACCGGTTGCTCTCTCTTGTTGTGAAAAAGGTATTTTGTATATTCTTACCATCGCTGGAGTATTCCTCTTTCTCCATCATGATCATTCCATCCTTGGATTTTATACATCCTGTTCGTTACCAGTAGACAGAAAAATATTGAAATGTTCTTTGAATTTTCCAAAAATTCCAAAGACCATACCAATTAATATAATAATTAACCTACTTCTTACATCTTTTATACTCACAGTTAAGATGTGCGTTTTGGTGCGATTGGATATAGACTCGGAACGAGAAATCGGGGAGCCGAGTTCAAATTCCAGTGGAGTTTCTTGCATTCATTTATGCACAAATACCCTTGGAAAAGTTATTAATCCGTCTCTTCTCTCCAGGTATGGTTTAAATAATAGGATATATTGTGCTTTATAGTCTTCCGCAAAATCAATGGTAACCTACTGGGGGATAATACTCTGCCATACATTACTCTATAATAAATACAAATATTTGACGCATTAATTAATATTGTCTGCCCCATTAATCAATGCAGAATATTTCTTTATAATGAAAAAAAATCATTATTATTATTATTATTATTATTAATAATAATAATAATAATAATAATAATAATAATACCATTTTTAGCATACGATAATTGTGTCATGTGAATTTTTAAAATAGTATAAGCAACACGTATTTTGCATGAAATAACTGAAATACAACTTTATTTGAGACCGTTTGATAAAAACATAACAACCCGTTTACTACATTATTTTAGGATTGGAACGAAGTTAAATAACGCAGAAATACTACTGGATATTTTTTGAAAGGAAAGAAGAAAATACATAAAAATAATAGGGTGAATGTTCTAAATTTTCTAACTGAACTCTTCAAAAGAATACTCTTCTTAAAAAAGACAGCAAAAATTCATAAAAAAAAAAAGAGATAACTACATTCTCTTAGGCTAGAAATTTCTGAATAACATGATTCAGCACAAAGGTAAGAATCATATTGTATAACCTTTCTATCTACTGAATGATATATATTTATATGAAGAAGACAAATATTAATCATTTCGAATGTATAGAAAATCATTCACCATTTTTGCATGTTGAGTTGTTTTATGAATTGATCGCATTTTCCTTACAATGTTTTAGCGAAATATTCAAGGCTGATATGATATTTGTACTCTGGTCCCGAAACCGACACAAGTACATATTACATGTTATTTTGTAAGGATTTATCTCAGCATTAAAGACTTGTCCAAATCTCTAAAATGTATAGTGTCAATAATTTTTAATTACTTCTGTTTTTGAAACAAATTGAAATAGTTATTCAAATGATCTAATCTAACGGCGACATATTAAGATGTTTAAATGGAATTCGGATCAATATTTAAAAGGTAAAAAGAAAACTGTACAAAAACGTGATGTTATAAGAAATTTTCCAGACAGCGTTTTCTTAGATGAATGTTTGCTGCTATTCCAGACAGGCTAATCTGTTATCTACTTCTATATAAAGAGATAAACTTTTATCTGACGTTGTGGTGCTTTGTATGTAACCCCCCTACTTAAAAAAAACAACTCTTGTTTAATATATTTATGTAAGTCGAGAATCATCATCATAACTAACATTATTATCATCCTACCCACGCCACCACCACCAACTTCATCATCACCTAAGCCATCATAAAGCATATCTTTACTGGTTAAGAGATCTTTTTCTTAATTAAATTCCTATTGATTATTTTGAAATATTTTTTAATGTACTAGATTCATACGAGAATTGTTATTTACCGAAAAGTCGAAAACAATGCCTACTCTGAGAGGACTTAAAAAAGTGGATCACAAGAAAAGACTGAACGCTCGGCGGTTACTATCAAAATATAAACTTGTCTTTAGTGAAACTATAAGTAAACTTGGAAATTGAAAAACTATTCCGGAATAGAAATAGAACGGCAATTTTTCTCAGAATTCATGGAAGGATGGTTTACACAACTTCAGTTCACTCAATAATTTAACATGCACTCTATTCTCCCATAAGCATGAGCCAAGCAAGTCTACCTATCTTTCGATCTCGAGTGGAACCATTACATTGAGTCAATAGCCAAATCCACTGTTAGGAAGTTTGAGTCACTGAGTCGGGCCAGGAGGTTTTTTCCGCCTGAATGCATCTTGCACATGTACAAATCAACCATACGCCATATTTATAGAACAGACAGAGGGAAGCCACGTCCCATCGGTGAACCGCCCAAGTCAATACCTATAACATTTTGTTAGAAACACTGAGATGAAGAGAGGTGAGGCCTGACCATATATGACAGCAGCATTCCTTAAAAAGAAGGAAAATTCAAAGTTATTGGTGAGTAACTAGAACGATGCAATACAACTGATCACTACTCCTAAAGAGAGAATTGCCTATTGGTCTACAATCTGATAAAAACGAAGAGATATGTATGCTGCTAAGTAAGGCTCAGTATTTGTTGGTGTCTAATTCCCCAAGGTTTTTCATTAAGAGAAATTCCAACTGCATTGAAAGGATTGAATATTATCTCTCCAGATACTCGACGAAAATGGCCACTAAAAGTTTACTAATTATACTGTGGTTGCTATTGGGCCTATTGAATCAAGACTTATGAGTGAAATTAGGTAGACGGATAAGTTTTAGAGTCATGTATGCTTGTTCTTATACGATGTCACACTACATCGTGAACGACGGTTTGAGTGTACTGGCGTTCTTTAGATTCGATCACGCTAAATGACGCGCTCTCCCTCAGAAACGGCAACTAAGGTCCGGTTAGCATATTTACAGAATAAACTACAGGTGGGTATTGCAAAAATATGCATGAAAAGGCGTCTGCAATAGGAATTAGTTAGCTGCTCTAGTCTACAGGCATATTCGGCTACGAGTAATTATCAAAGCATATATATATATATATATATATATATATATAGTTTTATATATATATGTATATATATATATATATATATATATATATATATATAACAATTGAGATTTGAAAAAGAAATCTTTCGACTGGTGGTTGAGAGCTAGGGAAAATTTAAACGGCCCGAAATCATTTTACTACATCGACTCAATTTTCTTAATAGTCTAAGTCGTAAGCATAACGTGAATCGCTGACGGGAAACAAAAAATGAATTTTAAATGAAAATTTTCAACGTGTTAAAAAGAATTTGAAAAAAATTACAATAATAACAACAAAATTTGATCTTTATTCTTAATAATAGCATAGACATTTTGATGATAAAACTTTGTTTTTGTTTGGTTTAACCCATTTTAGCATCATGATACGCTGGTTTTTGTTGTTTTGTTTCTTTTGGCATAGAAAGAGACCTAAGACAAAGATGTTTTACCTACCGGATATATTTAACCCGTAAAACTGTTTTATAATGTGGCTTAAAAATATTAGAACCACAAAGATACGAGATTATTTCGCTCGTGAGTTTCACAAAACTGAAGATTTAATAAGAATAATGAGATAGAAAGCATATTTCATTCTTTGTTCCATAAATGTTTAACGACAAGGATAACTACGTCTTTAAATTATTAAAAGCCGCATCATTCATAGAAAGGTTGTTAAGTTTTAAAAAATAATTATTTGACATAAACCATCAATTTTCAACGCACAAAAATGATTTCCGTGAAATCTGGATACCATTGTGAAGGACATCAATTCCGCCGATAAACTTTTCATAAATTCCTATAAAACGGCTAATTACTACAAAACTACTCATCGCAACAACATATAATACATTTTGTGATTTCGTTATAAATCTTACAATATCAATCATTTTATGAATTAAATTATTTGCAAACCCGGTTTAAGTTTCATCAAGATTTTAACTTAATGAACAATAATACCTAAAATAATAAATCAACAAACACTATGATAATGTTAGTAATAATATAAATAGAAAAATAATTTGGCATACACCTCCATTTAACCTTGTTATTAAGACTAAGTTAGGGCATATATTCCTCAAATTAGTTGAGAAACACTTTCTCAAGAATAAACTCTTTAGCAAAATTTTCAACAAAAATATTAAATTATTTTATCATTATATGGATAACATTGAGAATATCATTAAAAAACATATTACCAGAATTTTAATCCAATATATATGCCTAAGTAACCAACAACTTTCTACAAAACGTTAAAGTTAATAATACCCATACTTGCAATTGCCGAAAACCAATTGAATGTCCATTGCGAGAGAAATCCCTAATTGACTCCACAGACTACCTATGCACAATTTCTAACACAGACAATCTTAAATTATTTTTTCTATAACAATTTTAAAAAGAATCTTTTAAAACTGGCAGATAACAGAAACTCTTATCGTTTAATAAGGCATACAATAATACTATAACAGTTACCAGCAATTAACTAGAGTCAAATATCTCATACCATAAAATGAAAAGTACTAAAAAACTAGAAACATAAATCATTGGATGAGCCATGTATTTGACATTTTCAGGAAAAATTTCAATTTATTATATTTCCTTAAATTGAATTTGTTAGCAAACGTAGCGCAGTAATTTCCAAATGCCATCATTGTCTCATATATGACATAAAGTGTAACAAATGCATTTTTACTATAATATAATTAGATCCCGTGATCAATAGACTATCCCCTCGTTTTAATATATTGATTCTCCTATCATCTTATAAATACTTTGTTTCATTTAACTGATAGATCACCCCCTAGGTCGTCTGCATATTTTTGACGTACATAATTTTTAAGAAAGTTTTGTTCTCATAAAAACTCCACTCTTTAATTAACAAACCGGTAACCGTTCTACGAACATGAGTGACACCAATGAAACCATTATCGACATTTCAGAACACAGTTTAATTGTATACACACTAATGTTTCATAACTGACACCAAAATATAACTTTTCACTACATCTCAATTTTTTACACCATCTCACCACATAAACTGATTCCCCTACTTTTTATTACCTTACTTACTTGCGTTTAACCTAGACCAATATTTTGAATTCCACAAACCAACACACTTAATGTACTGAATATGATGACATGACTTTTTCCCTCTCGATCAATGTTTGCTAGTATATTTTGGGGTTTCGTTATAAATCTAACTATATCAATCATTTTATGAATGAAATTAATCGCAAACCTGTCTAACAGTTCTAAAGACATTAACTTAAATGAACAATAATACCTAAATAATAATTCAAATGGAAAAAAAAACGTCAGTTTATAATATGCACCACTTGATTGCATAATGTATGAGAAGCTCAGTTGTGCTTAAAACAAGTGCTAATATGTATATTTACTAGTGTATATATATATATATATATATATATATATATATTTAGATAGACTAAACTATCGCCCGGTTCACACTCCACCCACATCTATTGAACAGGTGAAGAGGCTCATCCCTTGTTTCCTGTTTAGGATGCGGTTTCCGGCTTTCTCTTTTCCATTCTTTTTACCCTTACGTAGCCCCCTGCGCATCAGTGGCGTTACCGCCTTGCTCGGGGTGATATGATTAAAAAAAAAAAAAAAAAAAAAAAAAAAAAAAAAAAAAAAAAAAAAAAAAATATATGTGTGTGTGTGTGTGTGTGTGTGTGTGTGTGTGTGTGTGTGTGTGTGTATGTGTGTGTGTGTGTGTGTGGGTGTGATTATAACTATACTAGTGTCGAAAAACCTTCTACGAATCTACGAAGAAGGGAAAAGACGATTTTTTAAAAAAAGAGCTAAGTACATGAAATATCAATCAAAAGGAGTATTATCGAGTCAGCACGTAGAAAAAAAACCGATACGAGTAATCAACTAAAAAAAGCGTTGGGAAAATTACTGTTGATGAGTGTCTGTTTTATGTTTTATGTTCTTAAAATTCACTTATGAATTTAGCAATGACAACAAAATTCCTTTCCTTGACATACTAATTAACACTAATGTCAATAAATTTACTATCTCTCCGTATAAAAAAAAACCACTAACAAAAATTCCTCACATTGAATGATATTAGCGAATGCCCCCACTATTACAAAATAGCCATTACAGAATCTACTATATCGTGCCAAAAAATTCGTCTACAAAACAGATCTTCCACAGTGAACAAAAATATAAAACAGTGACTTATCAACAATAATTATCCCAACTACATAATTAATGAACAAATACATTTTCTTAAGACCTTTAACAGGGAAAAAACAACACTGATACTAGACCAAACAATCCCAAACGTATCACTCTCTTATATCGTAGCCAGATGCACTCCAAATACCAACTAGACGAAAATACACCAAGAAATCTCATAAACACTAATATTTCTCCGGAGACCCTAACAAAAGAATTAAGTTTATCGTATATTACGCTAAATCCACTGCATCCAATTAATTCGTCTGCAACGACTCCTCCCCCGCCGTTAGCGATTTGCAAAAAAACAATGTAGTTTATAAATTCAAATGTCCTTTTCGAGAATGTATCTCTAACAAACTAAATAATATCTACATTGGCCATACTACAAATTCGCTCTCACGGCGTCTTACGTTGAACTTAGATGACAATTCAAACATATTCCGACATTTAAAACTACACGGTTATGAACGCACACTTCTCAGAAAAACGCTCGTTGAAAACACATGTATAATTAGACAAGAAAATAATAAGCGGAAACTCAAAATCCTGGAAACTTTCTACATTAAACAACTTAAACCTGGCTTGAATACGATAAATTTTGATATCTGAACTAACATACTCAAGTGCCTGTTATCGGATCAAGAATCACACCACTACCATTTTGTCACTTTCTGCGGCCATCCGCTACGCTAAAATTTCACTTTTTTCTTTGATTTAATTCTCTTTATTTAATTCCACTTAGTTAATAGCTTAAATGTTCTATGCTCAATATATGTCAATGTTTATTCTTTGATAATGGCTTATGTAAGCCGAAAGCTTAGACCTGATAAAAAACCAACAATTACTGGGATTTCTTGTTGTCTTTCAACGATAGCATCAAGCTTATCAGACAATACGAACGGATCCTACACAAAATAAATAAACGAAGCTTGTCTATATCACTCAACAAAACCTGTATTAATGAAAAAATGCTGCCAAAATACACACAATTTAAATCACATGATCCAGCAGCCCAACAAACCATCACCAGCTTGAAATTTAAATGGAGCCTTGTGAAAAGGCAAATTGAAATAGCGAAAGAAAATCTGGACACACTATACAAGAAAAAGCATGACCTCTACCACAAACTGAAAGATGTAACTACCTCAAACCAACTAGAAGAAATTATGCTGAGACTGTCCAAATCATCGTAATATTCCGAAGTTGAACACCGTGATATAATTGTAAAAAAACTTAAGTCAATATACAATGGCACGATCAATCACGATCAATGGCACGATTCATCAACCTTTCCAACCACGAACTATATATATATATATATATATATATATATAGTCTAATATATATATATTGTCTAATATATGTATATATATATATATATTGTCTAATATATATATTTATTGTCTAATATATATATATATGTTGTCTAATACATATATATTGTCTATTGCATAATATATATATATATATATATATATATATATATATATATATATATTGTCTAAAATTCATGCACAACTCGCTAGCATACCGAATTTGCACAATAGTAGCTGACGAAGAAAGCCTTCGTACAATACACCTACAGGCACTACGTAAAACATTACAAATAAGAGGATACCGCACTCCACTAATAAACAAGGGTTTCCAAGAAACAACGGCAAAAATCTACAGTTATTTCCAAAGATCAAGACACACATAGTGTTATTAAAAAATTATAAATTGAAAGAAATCTTTGAGATAACTAATATATTTAATAGCAAACGCCAGTTTCAAAGTTTAGAAGACATGCTAATCTCATCAAAATTCGAACAACACACAACACTGGGTTTCACAAAGTACAACAAAAAAGATTTTGAATGTAACATATTAATAGAAGGAAAACACTTCAATTTCGAAAATGGATTGACATTTGAAATAAAAACGGATCTGTGTTGCAACACGAAAAATGTAATTTTCGATCTAAAATGCGATAAATGCGCAAAAATATACTTGTGGGCCACACAATGCCTGGATAATTTGGTAGCCCTTCCCTATAGTAACATCAAATTAACAAATAACAGGAAATTGTATGTCTCTCAAAATCACATTAATGCATTGGATGTAAATCCAGAGTAACACCTATCTACCAAAATGCAGGTTATGACAAAGTTATAATGCAAGAAGAAATATTCATGAAAAAATACAGCCTTCGCTCAACAAAACAACATGAAAAACATAAGACACACGCATAAATACACATACACATACACATACACACATCAAATTTAAATAGTATCCCCAAAGTGATTAAAAGAACCAGATGACCCTTTATTAAACAAAATTAAAGTATAAAGACGAAAGCGAAAATGGCTCTAGCCCACACATATTTACATTCACACACACATACCAAATTTAAATAGTATACTTAAAGCAATAAAAAGAACCAGATGACCGATAGATAGCAATTTTAGATGAATTTTGTGAATCAGTGAAAAATCGCTCAATAAGAGGTGGCCGCCAGAAGAAAATTTACGTGCTAATGTGCAAAACTGCCAAACCCACAATTACTTCAAACTGGTGATCACCACTTGATTTTTTTATTTATGCACGATACATTGGCCATTAGAAAAGAAACGGCTTTCGATACGTACAATTACAAGTTTATTTGCCTGAAGTGAGACTACATTAGACTCGAATCACGTTTAGCGTCACAAATGCAATCATGGACATTCCATATACCATATACGAGCTCTCACATTTTTTTATTCTGTACCAAATTCTACTTCTACATTTAATATATATATATATATATATATATATATAGTCATCCGTAGGCAGATCTGTTTTGTTGCATCACAACTCATCAGTATGGTTAGACATCTGATTGCTTCTAGCCAGGATTGATATCAGTCACCGATTCTACCTTTGAGCTATGTGCATATTTTAGAGGAAGACGGACATTAGCGTGTTATATACAATGTAAATACACGCCAGTAACTGATAGTGTTAATAATTACTGAATTAACATGGTGTGTATATGCGTGAGTATCTTCTGTTTTTTCGAATCTACCATTCCTCCATAGAGCTCAATCGGGTGTGAGATTGTGTATATATATATATATATATACATATATATATATATATATATATATATATATATATATATAACCCATCTACATACAACTAAATACAAGCCTGTGACGATGCATCACATCTCATCAGTGTGAAATGAGAGAGGAGGAAATATTGGCGTATTATATATATATATATATTAGTCATCCACATACAAGAGCGTTTCGGTGTATCACACCTCATCTGTGCATGAGTGTGTCTAGGAGTATCCACTTGCTTCTAGCCGGGATCGAAATTCTGTCGGAGTCGTTACACACTACGACATAGGCCCATGGAATCAGAGAAGAAAAATTGTAACGTGCTATATATATATATATATATATATATATATATATATATATATACATACAATAAAGACAATGAAATCTCTAGCTTTATCAATATTAGTTCTAACCACACTATCTCCTTTATAAAGTAAATTCCGATAACCGTAAATATTAGAATTAACCGATTATCGTCTAACAAAGAAATCTTTTGGAGTAATAAAAAACTATATGATAAGGATCTCCAGAATAGTGGATATAAAGAGATATTACCGTATTTAACACTCACTAAGAAACCGGAACCGTTACAAGCCAGAAGCTGAGATATAAAAATGAAAGTTATATGGATAACCCACCACCACCACCACCACCACTCGTTCTGTAAACTATCAACCATTAACACTGGTAAGATCTTCCTTTAATTAATAAAAAAACATTTTCATGGAGATAGCGCCCTGAGTAAGATATTTCATAGGAAAACTATCCTGATAAGTTAATCGTGTACCAGTAGTATGTATAATATTATTATCTATAATAATAATAACCAAATCTTGAAGAAGTGTTGGGAATCCAATACATAAAATATAGTAATACCCCTCTGTAACTCTAAATCTATAAATAACTGTCCGGTTGAGGGTTGTAGATCTGAAAATGTGATCTATCAAGCCAACATCGACAATAAGTAAAATAAAGAGGGATGTAATCTTTATATCGGAATTTCAGAGGGAATTGAATTTTTATAATTTAACGGCTTTATACCCACGGGCACTCCTTCACCAATTCTAGTTGAAGATATCAAATAGCCCTGTGTAAAAAAATTCTGTGAATTAAAAGAAAGTAACTTAGATACCCAGGTAGAATAGGAATTCCTAGGCAAGGCTAGGACCGCTAATAGCTTAAGAGTTAGGTGTAATCACTGTATGACAGAAAAAATTACAATTTTAAAATTTCAAGACATAAAAATACTCCTTAACAAACGAAGGAAGATCATAAGTATGTGTCGCCATAGAAATGAGGATAAATTATAATAATTATCCTATTCGCCAATAGTCCCAATAAAGATAAAAAAAATCATGTTGGCCAAGCAGTTACTTCCTCATCACCTTCCACTACTAACCCAAGGACACATGCCTCCCACTACCAAGAAGGAATAACTACTATCTCCTTCTCCCAGTCAAACCTATTGAAAACTAATACATCCCAACAACTTTCTTTACCTAAGCTAACCTCTTGGCTTAGAAGTTTTCCTCGTTCTCTGTTTATAAGGGGACGAAGAATGCATGCATTAAAATAACATATTGAAAATGGCTATTTTCCCACTCAGTTTTATCTGAATTTACATATATATATATATATATATATATATATATATATGTGTGTGTGTGTGTGTGTGTGTGTGTGTGTGTGTGTGTGTGTGTGTTTCATATTCTTTCGCTTTCAGTTAGTCCTGTGAAATGGAGTACGCTTACGTTGCAGGAAGAAGAAAAATGTAATGATAAATCAACTTCAGGATGCATCCACAAATTGATGCATGTGTAAACGTTTGCTATAAGCCTACTGTATGTATTTCTGACAATTTTTCTCTTTCTTGTTATCTGAAAAGTGAGGACTAAATAACATCAGGAATACACATGGCGTGAAAACGACAATTAGAAGTAAACAATATTTACGTTCTATTGTATTCATATATTTTTTCTTCCTTCTTGCAGGGCCTGCAAGGTAAAATATTTAAATCTAATTATTCTTTCTCTGTTAATTCCTATAATAATTTCCAAAAATATGAGTGGCAAAACAAAGCAAATAAACCTCTCTCTTATAATCAATTTAAAAATGTTCTATATTTATATTTAATTTACTCAACTAACCGCAAGAAAATTAATTTTCTCAAACAGAAAAATTACAAACGTGAATCAATCTATTACTGATATACTTTTTTCTAATTATCACGCAAGGCCAGTTGTTGGCAAAACTATTGTATTCAATTTAACATATAAAAAAAAATTACTGTATCGATTGATTTCGGTAGTGGACTATAGTTACGTTTTATATAAAAGATAAATAGAATCTGCCATTTAGTCGATCCCGATTAGGTAGCTCAAGTTCAATCACGTTCTTATCGTCGAGAAGGGCTTCATGGCGTAATGTCTAACAACTTATCCGCCTGGTGACCCCCACTGCGAATTTAATTGAGGTAATAGTCTGGCCTCTATATTCAAACTTTTACCGACAAAACAGTCAGATATAATTGCAACTTCTACTCCCTCAGCTGATTTTTCCGCTCTTCTAACCTGTGGATATCTTTTCTGTGTATTTGCGTCTATGATATCTACAGTCTTAATGAGTTTAAGTGCAACACAAATGCCATCATTTATCTCTTTGTTTCCCATCTTCCGCGTATCCTTTCTCCGATAACCACTGTATCTTTTCATTATTTTATTTTAACATTTTTCGGTCTCTTTGATTGTAAACACCGGTGCACCAGTGGCAGTACTGACTTGCTTGTTTTTAAGGGTTATATAAAACAAAGACACCAATAAAAATAATCAAATTCAACCAAGATTTAAATAAGTGAATGTGACAAATGTCAGATTTTATTGACTTATAAAATAAATCTTCGCTAAAAAATATTTACCTATGTAAGCTTATTGAAAATTTAATAATTTTTGACAGCCTGTAAAATGCGTTATACTTATAGTTACGATAATATAGTATTATTGTGTACAAGATGTAAGAAATTAAAAATCCAATGAAAGACACAAATAGTCATTAAATTAAAATATTGGAACTCATAATTAGTCAACAATGGTTCGTTTGCGATTTTTCTTATTATTCTGTTTTAAATTAAACACAATTTCAGTATTTGGTGAAAACGAAATTTTATATCGGGTGAAAAATGATAGTGCAACGTGCCAAAAACCGATGCAATGTCCCACGTAATTTCTAATATTGCGGTTCAATTTTCATGTTTAGGATGCAGAGTTAACACTAATATCTTCATCTGTGCTGCAATCACAAATATTTAGATTGATAATTTAAATGACTCCAGCGCATTTAACCTTTTGTATATATATATATATATATATATATATATATATATATATATATATATATATATATATCGGATCTCTCTTATTTGAGGTTGTTCTTCTAACAGGGCAGCTTGCAAATCAAGACGCTACCTTCCTAAAACTTAGAACACGTTGAGAGTCGAAGGCGTGTCACATAGACAGAAAGTTCTAACCACTCGTCCGGGTGCATGTTCATGTGCCTAGATCTAAATATACGTACAAACGTTGAAGTTTACAAGAAGAAATATCATATGTGGAGCTGATATTGGAAATACTTGTAAAGATTAAAATAAAAAAAAAGGAAAAATGTAATATCTAAGGGTCCTGCATTTAAGTTCTCGGCTTGTTTACTTGATGGAATCGTTGTCCAAATGTTTAAAGAAATACACTATTCGACGCTACCAACTGGATCTAATTACCTGGCAGGTCATAATTCCTATAACACGTAGGTGGGATAGGCTAACATTTGGTTTCTTCCGTTTCTATATTGTTTCTTTCTTTTTTATATTTTTTACAAACGTAATACACACAATTTCCCACACTGCATCGAAAATATCCCTAATCAGTCACCATCAAAAGTCTGCAAAAAATAAACATTACATCAATTTATACAGTGAGATAATTATGAGAGAACTAGAACACCTACCAGGATTTATTGTTGGTGCCAACAGTCTTAACAACTTCAAATATGAAGATGACAAAGTGTTGATAGCAGACACTGAAAAAAACCTTCTAAAGCTCCCACAAAAGTTAGCAAATAAATCGAGAAGAATGAACTAATTGATAACTACAGGAAGAATGAATGCATGTTCATCACCAAAAGGAACAAGACAAAATGTCAATTACTGACTGGCGATAAAAAAAAAA
This sequence comes from Ascarosepion bandense, assembly GCA_037127315.1. NCBI lineage: Eukaryota > Metazoa > Mollusca > Cephalopoda > Sepiida > Sepiidae > Ascarosepion > Ascarosepion bandense. The sequence goes on along the minus strand of JBBBDQ010000554.1, from coordinate 238,864 downwards.
CAAACAAATGCAGAAATTACGATGTCTGGAATTTGTTCTAATAGAAAACGAAAAAGGTGATACTGATACCATAGTACGTATTGTGATGGCACAATATGCATCCAAAAATAAAGCAGTGTATTAAGACACAGATAAATTTCTTTAGAAAGTGTTGGTTGGTTGTTTTGTTTTTATGGCATATCAACCTCGGCGGGTCAGTTATTGCCAACTAAATTTTATTTATTTATTGCTGGTAATACCTTTTTCTTTCAACAATTTATGTGTTTTGTGTCTAGTAATACTTTTTTTCTTTTCGAGTATCAAGATTCATTGGGATTTGTTTTTTTTTAAGGGCAGAGTCCCCAAGTCCTACCCTGTTATTGAATCCATAACTGGAGTGAAGGGACGGATTAATACCTTTCTCAAGGGTACCAGTGCTTAAGTGAATGCAGGGTATTCAACTGAAATTCGAACTCGCCTCACCGATGTCTTTTTCCGCGCCGATATCCACTGCACCACAACGCATATCCGTCACTAAACGCTTACAGCACTTGGTATTCCCAAGTAGTCACCCATCTAAGTACTGACCAGGATTTAACGTTGCTTAATTTCGGTGATCGAGCGAGAATCGGTGTATTCAACGTTATATGGCCGTAAGCCATCTTTACAAAGTGTAGTGAATTGTTAATGTGGATGAAAGGCTTGGAGAACCTGATACTAACAGGTCAGATAAAGGGAAAAATAGACAGAGAAATGCAGCGGATAAAATATTTGAAGAGGCTGAGCAGGTGGATGTCAGAATGGATGTTACGTGGTGTTACAGGAGAAAGCGTGCTAAGACCCACCAAAGATAGTAAGTCGTGGAATGCCATAATCTTCTACGTGCTGAAAGGAGAAGATTATGACATAGAAAAAAGAAGTAGTATTAAATTATTGGCCGCGAAAACTCCCTATATATTTTGCTGCTACATTGCGGCAGAGGGTGGGTGCGACACATTTTCCTTGATTTCTCTACTTACCCTCTATCCATGTTTTTGCATCTGAGTCTCCAGCAGTGATGATTCGAGTACCATTTTTAAAATCTTTGGTATAATCACACTGCGAAATGAAACTGGAACCACTCGTATCATAAGCGAGCACTCTAACATTGCGTACATAATATTGTATAATGTAATAACCACTTACTGCGAGAAAACGAAAGAGACATGATCACTCAAGATTATATCAGGTTTCTCACTTAACAGACTGACTAAAATTTATAATGTGAGAACTGCATAATCAGAGTGAGTATGTAACGATTAAGTCTTAAAGAAAATTGTGATAAAACTAACGCATCTGCTCAGAGTCAGAAGGAGACAACTGATAGTTAGACTCAGCATTAGAAAGCGAAGCTTGGAAAACTAGAATAACTTATAAAAGACTTCTCGGGAGAGTTTTTCAAGGGTAACAGAAATATGGTAATGGGCAACTATCTGACGAGTTTGTGTTAACGGATGTTGAAGCAGGGCAAGGCAATAGGCAGAAATACAACTAAGGTACACACATAACATAGGCCGTTGGGAAGAGCTACGATCACACAAATTATGAAGAGGCACTACTCATAAAAAAAGAAAAAGAGGAAGTAAAAAAGAAGATGAAGAAAAAGAAGAAAAAAGTGAATGTTCCTTTAATACGAGAAAGTTTGTGAAAGGATATTTTGTAGAGAAATATATTTATTTAGTATCGCTGAAAAGTTTTTTTTTTTGTAAGTTAGTGATGAAGCGATATAATTCTTATTAATTTTATCAATAAAAACATCGGGAAAACTCCGGCTTCTTAAATGTTGCTATTATTCAGAGCGTCTATACACTGTATCTATAAAAATATATGTTTTCTAAATGACTTTATCTATAATAATAATTATTATTATAAATCCGGATAGTATATAACTGTCCAGGATAATAAATTCTTTATTCCTGAATGAAAGCGAATCGTCTTCCACTACAATATAGCTGTCTTAAAGCAACTGTCTAGAAAGAAAAGAAAATCGCTCTAGGAAGAGTTGTAAAAGACAATAAAAATCGACAACGAAGAGTGAATGCTCAATGAAACAGCAAATGTTATATTCAAAAGATAAGCAAATTACTAGAAAAGGAGTAAAGAGTTGCAGAACTGGTATGCCGCTGTGATCATTTTTCTTAGCAGTAAAAAAAAAAGCACAAAAGCGAATGCAAACGTATCGGATTCTGCAAAATGATGCTGGGAATAAATGGGCCGAGCGTGTAAGAAACGAAGATATAAAGAAAAGTGTAAAGAAAAAGAAAATATACATTCTGAAATCAAACCCTAATGACACGCAAATGGTGATGGAGAAATAAGAGAATTCAAAACACACACAAAATATCTAAGGAAAAATATACAGGAAACTTTAGCTGCACATCTATTGAACGTGCATATATATATATATACACGCAAGAGGCAAAAATGACGAAAAAGGAGTCGGCTTAATACTGCACAAAGAACTGAAATGATGCGTTCTGGGATACTGCCAGCTTTCAGAGAGAGTCTTCTTGATTAAGCTGATAGGAAGAACCTTCCATATATATATCATAGTAGTTTATGCACCAACAATGCTAAGCACTGAGGAAGAAATAGAAATCATTCTACCCCATACTGGAGTAGAATGATTCTATTTCAGACTGCTTACTGAAATGCCAAGACATTAGAATCATAATGAATAAGTTGAATACCATGGTAAATAAAAAGAGGGAAGCGGGGAAGACCAACAACTTTGAATTAGGAATCCTCAACGAATGTGGGTATATATATATATATACTCCTGATCAAAAAGTTAAGACCACTTAAAAATCTTTAAAAAGAAATTTATTTTTTACAGATAGATTTTAAACTCCTGCCACTTAAGGTTACCAATACTACAATCTAAAAGCTTCTGGAAACAAAAAGCTACATTTCAAACATTTTATTTAGAAATTTACATTTTTATAAAAGGATCAAGATTATTATTTGTGAATACCAAACATGGGACGTTGAGAAGTGGAAGAAAGTCCAGTTTTCTGATGAAAAAAATTCAATCTAGATGGTCCTGATGGCTTCCAACTATATTGGCATAACAAAAACATGCTTCCTGAAATTTTCCCCACACGTCATAGTGGTGGAGGGTCCCTAATGGTATGGGGTGCCTTTTCTTTCAGAGGGACGATGGAGCTCCAGGTGGTTCAGGGTTGTCAAACAGCGGCTGGTTATGTTAGGATGCTACAAAAAGCATCATTGATGATGGAGGGCCATCGTTTGTGTGTGGATGCATGGTTATTCCAACAGAATAATGCTGCAATCCACGCTGTAAGACAGACCTTGACCTTTCTACAAGAAAATGGGGTCCATCTCTTAGGAGATCCTGCATGCTTACCAGACTTGAACCCAATTGAAAATGTTTGAGGATGGATGACAAGAGATGTTTATCGAAATGGCAAACAATATTCAACAAAAAATGAACTTCGTGAAGCCATCTTTAGAAGCTGGAGCAACATCCCCCGCACCTTAATAGAAACGCTTATTTCTAGCATGCCCGACAGAATATTTGAAGTCATCAAAAGCAGTGTAGGTAGAACTCCTTATTAAATTTGGTTGTTGAATGTTTTCATACACTTTTCATACACTTTTTGTACAATTTCGTAGAATTTTTGTCTCTGGTCTTATAATTTTGATCATGTGTGAATCGCCTCATTTTATAAAAATGTAAATTTCTAAATAAAATGTTTGGTATATAGCTTTTTGTTTCCATAATCTTATAGATTGTAGTATTGGTAACCTTAAGTGGGAGGAGGTTAAAATCTATCCGTAAAAAATATTCCTTTTTTAAAGATTTTTAAGTGGTCTTAAGATTTTGATCAGGAGTGTATATATATGTCATGGAACTCAGCTTAGTGTTTTGGAACTCGTATGGTAACTTGGACAACGTTTGTGCATCGCAATTTAGTCCGTTAGAAACTTGGAAACAGCAATTGAAAATATTTCATTCACACATAAATATATTTCGAAGAGCTTGGGTGTCAATATGAGGACAGTGCCGAAAACTTGTTTGGAATGATCAGTAGTGGTTGAAAGGTTATACCTCTCTTCGTAATCCTATGCGGACTGAAGGCAAAAATTTTGGCATCATTCACCAGTATAAACAAGACCGCCCCGAATCTGATGTCGTCTGGATGCCATTGTTGAAGCCAATGGCTGGTTTATTTACTCTTTAGTATTTCAAGTTATTTTGTGTAAATTTGATAAATGTTAAAACAAAATTTCTGTTGTTTTATTTTTTCAAATCAATATTACATTTATTGACAAAAAGGATTTTTGAATATTGATTTTACATTATTAAGAGTCTCATATTGCACATTTTCTTTGATTTGTTTTGTTTTTTGAGTGAATATATGCTTTCAAGAAATTACTACAAAGAAGACATTCTAGCAGATAATAAATACATTCTTAACTACAAACCAAAATAAACCCGGACTCAAGAATCAAATTCACCATTTACATTATTAGAACTATTTTACTCAACTTCATTCCCAACTTTTCCGAGTGTAGACAAAAAATTGTCCATCAAATTTGGATTTGCAGAATATGGATCACTATAGTCAGCAAAAGTTATGATAATTCCTGTTATTTTTTTTTTGCTTTTTGTTTTTTTTTTCTTTAATCATTTCACCCCAAGCAAGGCAGAAATGCCACTGATGAGCGGGGGACTAGATAACTAAAAAGATTAATTAGAAAAGAGTGAGGAGTACAAACTGTTAGAGAGGTGCAATAGAAAGCTGAGATTGCAGGTGCGATGTCATATACATAGGTGGAGAGAAAGGGAAGGATATACGGAGGTGGGGAGAGAGCTAGAGTCCAGGGGTTAGTAGATGAGTATTGACTTTGCACTTAAATTTCTGGAAGTAGTAGCCGTCAGGAAAGCAAGAATATGGGAGCGAATTCCACAGGCGGGAAGTGCGAGAGAAGAAGCTGCAGGAGTAGAATTGTGGTCTGTATTTGGCTAACCTGACTGTGAATGGGTGGAACCCAGTTGCCAGTCTGGTTGCGCGACTAAACACCTTATGTTCGTCTTATGTTCGTCCGAGCAGAAGCCATGAAAGTATTTATAGAACACACAAAGGGAGGCCACATTTCGACCGTGGAGAAGTGGTTGCAATCGAGCCGCCAGATCAGTACCTATCACATTACAGACTCTCCTTTGGAGTCTCTCGAGAACACTGAGGAGAACGCCTGACCATGAATGGCGACAGTACTCCATGTACGGACGGATGGTTGACTTGTATATATGCAGGATGGATTCAGGCGGAAAGAACATCCTGGATCGGCATAGTGACCCAAACTTCTTAGCAGTAGATTTAGCTATGGTTTCAATATAGTGGTTCCATTTGAGGTCTGAGGAGAGGGTAAGGCCGAGGAGGCGTAGTGTATTGCTCTCAAGGAGAATCGCTTGGTCCAGGCTGATGGGAGGCAGGAGAAGTTACCTGTAATGGTTGACAGAAAACAGCTTGGTCTTAGACGCATTGAAGTTGACAAGCCACTTCTTGCCCCATTTCACCACAAAGTGTAGATCCCGTTCAAGGTCAGCAGCGAGATTAAATCTGTCCGCCACGACAGGTTTCTTACTGGTGCGGGAGTATATTGTCATCTGCGTAGATTCCTACTTGGGACTTGATCTCATCTGGGAGGTCTTTGATGAAAATAAGGTTTAATAGAAATAACTACATAAGTCGACCTTTTAAAATGCGAATACATATTCTCACACTCCTATGTCAGTCACATATACTCATACTAACAGAAGTTTGTATATGAGATTATATTTTTCATTTCTTTTTGGGAATTAGGCCCTTGTTATTCTTATAGGTATTAGATTTATAGGTAGACCGTGATAGATAAAAATCTAACATTATAAATGCTTGATTTTTTTGCCACTCATCTTGACATTGGTGAAAATAAACGGCACGTATTTACGTTAAAGCTTTGTGTCTAAAAATATTCCCCACTTCCTTTCAGGTTTATGTGTTTAAGGCAACGTCTTTGACTGAGATTCTAATTTTAGCTATAATAATTATAATACATCAGAGGCAGACTGCTAAGCGCAATGTCCAAAACAGTGAGATCATAAACATATATTGAATCAACTGGAACGTGAACATTAATCTCACTTATATCAAAGAATGAAGACTGTTGTTTATTTACTCGTATATATATATATATATATATATATATATATATATATATATATATATATATATTCCAAGGGACGTCACAGAGAAAGTTTCGGAACGAATCGCAGTCTGCTCTATGGTAGCAGTACGATATTCTGCTGGTCTGGGTTTCTTGGGTAGGCTGAGAGTGGAAGGAGATGTTCACGGAAACTACGGCGTGGTCAGCGTTTCCGAGAGGGCAGAGCCTTCTGGTAGTGCGAGAGTCAGGGATGGAAGTAAATCAGAGGTCTAGTAGTGAGTCCCTTCCGTTCGGGTTATTGGAGAAACGCGTGGTGAAGTTCACCACTTGCGTAAGGGATTGGGTGATTGAAATATTCATGGTATGGACATCAGCAAGGTCGGTGTCAGAGTTCTCCAGCCACTTGGTGTGGTGGGCGTTAAATCACTAAACACAAATATATGGGCAGATGGATAAGAAGAAATAGCCTTGTCCATATTGCCAGAGATGCTATCAAGTATAGAACAGTCGGAGGAGGAGGTGGAGCAGTAGAGAAAGAAGAGATAGCTGACCGAGCTTAGTAGTGAAAGACGGAAGCACATGAAAGAATAATCCAGGGATTCAAGAGATATCACCCAAACTAGTGAGAGTTGACATAAACACCAAGCCCATGCATATGGACACTGGACTCCTTCCTGAAGAGGGTAAGTTAACCAGGAACGTAAATCTCAGAAACATCAAGGTTAGTTTCACATAGGTCTAAGATATCAGTTGAGGTAGTTTGAGGAAATGATTCAACGCTGTAAAAGTTAGTGCGGATACCTCGTATGTTCGTTAAATAGACACAGACAGGTTTTGGTGTTTTCTGAGTAGCTGGTTTAGTTTTTCTATTTTGTTTGCTTATTTTCGTAGTGATTTAGTTAAAACGAGAGGTCTAGAGTAGAATCAGTCGGTCACTGATTGCAGCATGTGTAGGATAGAGACTGGCGCAGCCTGCAACATTATGTGGCCTTGGGGTTGCCTACCGGATGTTCATGCAGATACGCCCGCCTATGCGCGATATAGCACTACATGAACCCCGATATTATTCAACTGTTCAGCCTCTCAAGACGCTACGCGCGAATTCGGGCTCATAACTAGCAGCAATCAGGAAACTGCCAACTTAGTACCCTCAGAATGAAGAGACGTTGCCACCAAATACTGCAAAGAGCTTCCAGCTGAACTAAAACTAAAACCGAATGAGAAGAAAGATAAACCGGGTAACACTTCCTGAACAAGAAACAAGGTGATCACCTATACTCCTGTTCAAAAGAAGTGGGAGGAGTGTGAGACCGGTCGATATTAGTTACTATCTACTCCAATTAAAAAAAAGTAAAAAATAAAAAAGAATTTACTATGTTTAACTTAGTATAAATCAAAACGAGATAAGAAAGCCAAAATAATTTACACAATCTTGTTTAAGTGCACCGCAAAATTTCCTCGGATAGAACCAGATGATTCCATTAAAATCTCATAAAATAAGCCGTATGACCAGAATATATCCAATGAGAGTTTGTAAAATATTTCCTAACATAGTCATTAATATTGTTCTCAAAATATACAATGATATCCTGACATGGGCTCAGTTCCCCAAATAATGTCAACAAACAGCTGTCTTTTTACTTTCTTGCATGTGTTATGTTCCTTTATGACGTTGGCGAACGTAGTGCTCCAGAATAATCTTTCCATTGTAGCTCTTACAAAGGTTTTATCTTTTTGTTATTTCTAACAGAAATTCATATCGTTTTCATTTTATAAGCATGAAGCATATTGCACACTGTTTGTTTTTTGTCGTCCTCCTTCAATCCCGAGCTTATCATATATCTAAGCTTTCATTATTAAGTGCCCCATAATTTTTACTGTCTCTTCCTGATGTCACACATAATTTTACTTTTTGTTTCTATTTTTTCGCTCACGTGTTGTGTCCATGGTATCCTCAGCATCCTTCTGTTGAACTACTTTCGTGTTTGTTCCTAATCTTTGTCATAGAAGCGGACATAAATTATGTAACAGGTAAGTACACTTTTCTTTGTTTGCAATGTCACTTAATACTCTGCTTAGCTTTTTGAATACATTTTGGTGCCCCGAAACCTTTAAGAACCTCAATGTGCCTCATTACGTCCCTGTTAGAACAATTCACACATTTTTAAATTACTGCACTTGCTTTATTGTCATATCGCCGAGGTGAAAATAGATTTGACACTTATTTTTTGCATTATGTCTTCTTGTAACTTAATGATTAATCTTTTCTTCTCGTCTTTTTTTTCGTTACCTTCCGAAGGAGAGTTGTTAGTTTACTTTCCGTGTCTGATATCAGCTCTATTCTATCTGCATATCTTTTTTCTTAAGATTGTGACTACCAATGATAAGCCCTTGCAGGATTTCTAGTTCTCCCAGAAGTGACTCTCTATCTAGTTTAAACAAATCCGTTGGAAGAACATATTCTTGTCTTATTTTTTATATCAGATGAACTCATTTTCTCCAATATATTCTATTCAACTTTTGTTGTATTCTTCTTTCCATTTTGTCAGCGATCCGTCACTTGGTTTTATGCTGCCGGTCGAGAAGCATGCATTTGTCTTGTTCTCTAACTTTTATGCATAAAATCTTTAACTGTGATAGTCATTCTTTCTGTTTCGGCACATTTTTTCATCATTTTTTCTTTAGCCTGTTTGCATTTTTTCGTTATATTTTAGTATAGTTTTCGGTATTCCGAACCGTGTCTTGACATTGTTTTCTATCTCTTTTACATCATGCCGTAATCTGATTTTTTATTCATTCGTCTTTTTTTTTTTTTGGTTCATTTTCCTCTGGGGTGATCTTGTTTACAAATATAATTAAAATTTCTCTAAGTCTGTCCCGTCTCGCGTTTCTACATTTTCTCTTGTATCTTCTTTTCACAATGTCCACATATTTTCCTAAAAGTTTGGGTCGTTCAGGGGTGCATTGTTTTGCAATGTGAATGCCTCTTTAGGTTTTTTCAGCGTGCATAAGGTTGTTACAAGTTTACATATAACAAGGAGTGGATCGCTTTTTACAGTCTGAACGTGAATAGGTTTTATGCAGTATACAGCTCATTCGTGGATATAACTTATGTATTCGATTTGGAATTTCGTTTCGCCATACTCGTAATTATCATGAATGTTCTTGAAAAAGAGTGTAAGATGGTAGCTGGTGATTCACCGTGCAAATTAGACCCATTTTCTCTGCGTTTGTTACAGGTTCCGCCAGAAAATTACCATTTATTCACTATCACTCTCCTTGTTTATTGACGCATTCTCGTGATAATCATATTTTCTTGTGATTTATACTGAGTCTTGGTTTTGTCTATTATAGCAAAAAGTTTCAATTTCTTTGTATGGTTAGGTCTTGAAGGCTATCACATTGCGTTCAGTAAAATAAAAGAAGGCAAAGAAAGTATTAGGTATTACCTATTTGTTATTCATTAATATTTCGAAATCAAAATCTCATCTTTAGAATAGTAGGAGAGCTTGTTTTCAGGTTCGTTCGCTCGTTGACAATGCCTTTAAACGAATGGTCATCTTTTGCTGCAACAGCTGTCGTTTGAGTGTGTGTGTGTGTGCATGTTTGTACCTGCAAGTGTATTTGAGCATCTATGAGTGTGTATAGTTATGGTATATTAATGTGTGATTAATAATAGACGCCGTTTTACGATTTGACGGTATCAGTCTACTTTAGTTTATGGTTTATATTTTTACGCGTTGACCGATGATATGATTTGGCATTTTCGCACGTCTGTGAGAGTGGAAGCGGGCTACATTTTTTTACATCTTGTATTCGTTCTTGTGTGTTATCGTGTGAGCATGTGCGTGAGTGCGTCATGTGTGTGTATGTTTATGTGAGTATACCTCTAGTATTTTTCTTTGTGTTCATTTTATATATAAATATATATACACTCGCATCATAGCCCAGCGTTACCCGTGCAACTCACAACTGTTTAGTAGTAGAAGATTCCACCTTTTATTTTACATGTTTTGTTTTTGTTTGCAAAAAAGACTTTTATTTTAATATTTCTTTTGTTTCAAAATTACGGGAAAAAATATTCACATTTTTTGTAGACCAAATAAGTTTTTAAATCGTCGTAATAAAAATTACATATAAATGTTTATTTTTTATTTATTTTTTTAATGGAAAGATATTCTAGTCGCTTTTGACACGTTTGATATATTTCTGTGAAGTAAAACGTCGGAATAAAAATAAAATATAAATGCTAATTTTTATTTTTAATAAAAAATAGATTTTAATCGCGTTTGACACGTGCGATTTGATTTCTGTGACGTAATTTAGACACCATCTTAGATCTTAGCTTAAAAATGTAAGCGTGCATAGGGAACAGTCACACACAGACTCACAGATTGCATTTTATATATATAGATATTATAGCTTTTTCGGTAGCATGTGTCTGTGTATTGGTGCGTATATATATATATATATATATGCAACAACAATATATATATATATATATATATATATATATATATATATATATATATATATATATATATTTAATCGTGTCAGCCCGCCCGAGCAAGGCGGTTACGCCTCTGATGTGCACGGGGATACATAAGAGTAAAAGGATTAGGGGCTACATAAGAGTAAACATATTATTTAGGAGAGAATGAAGAGAGTGATGAGAATTACGAACCATTTAAAGAGAAGAAAGAGAAGGATGGGAATACAGGTGTCATGTCAGTTGCAAAGGTGGAGAGAAAGAAAATGATATACAGTGTAGAAAGAACTAGAGTCAAGTGGTTAAAAATGAGTATTGACCTTGCATTTAAATTCCTGGAGGTTGTAGCCGTCAGGAAAGCAAGAATATAGAAGCGAGTTCCACACGCAGAAAGTGCAAGAAAAAAGGTGAAGGAGTCGAATTGTCGGCTGCATTTGGTTGATCTAAATGTGATTTAAGTTTATTGAAGCAAAAGCCATGAAAGTATATATATATATATATATATATATATATATATATATATATATATATATATATATATACATATATATTAAGACTCTATGTGTGTGTGTTTATGTGTCTCCATACAATGCGAACGCTACTCCTCCACAACCCTTGGTCTGAATTCAAACACAATTGAGTCACTTGTCAATCATGACCTGAACCTCTGACGTACGCCAACATTTTAAAATCAATGTCCAATATACGGCAGAAATCAACGAAATGCCTCAAATTTCGAACTCTTCTCCCCCGAAACGCTTTTAGTGAATTTAAAGAAAATAGCATATCTTTAATGTGCACTAAAATTATTTGATTCAACATAGAAGTTTCGTCAAAAACCAACGAAAAACATAAGTTCGGTGGTCTTTTGCGCACTTTTATACATTTCCCAAGTTGCCTTACTCAACGTAACTAAAATCGAGTCACTAGTAAATCTATGTTTGATGCCTTGATATGAGGACAAAACTTATAAATGACACTGAGAATGCAGCCAAATTATTGGAAAATATTGCTTTTTACATTCGTTTATTTCTCTGAAATGCTTCGTTGTATTCCAAAATAATCGAGTCTTTTTTGTAAATTCTACCCATATCTTTAACGCTTTCTACACTGGGCCAACCCCTACGATTTTGCTGGAACAATACATCTATTTCTTCTGCATCACAAAATCATCGCATCACATTACATGCTTCCCTAACACCAGTCCCGTTCTTCCAATTATGCATACATCATTCACCTTTATTGGCAAAATTGACCAAACATATGTTCCATTTTACAAATACAACAAAATCAACAATTACCTCGCATTTTTTAATTTACACGTCACAGCAAACTCATACTAAATCTTCATGAATAAACACCTAACATTACCATTTAAACATAACCACTAAAAGATCCTGAACATCGCCGGGATATACAGCTAGTCTCTCTCTCTCTATATATATATATATATAGATAGATAGATAGATAGATAGATAGATAGATAGATAGATAGATAGATAGTCATCCGCGGACATTTCTGTTTTGCTGTATCACAGCTCATCATTGCTTTTAACCCAGGATCGAAACCCGACCGGATTGGCGTCAGTCGGCGATTCTACCTCTGGGCTCTGGGTGCTCCCTCCGCGGATCTACGTGGATGGAAAAAAGTTTGTAAAAAAAGGGCTGACCCATGAAAATCAGTCAAAAGATTTACGACCGAGTCAGCCCGTACACCCTACCTCCCAAAAAAACCCAAGACGACTAACCAACTAACAAAAAAGCGCTCAATACTTAAGCAGAGCAGAATAAATAAAATATACCTAGTGAGTCATGTAAAGTTTTCCCTGACGATCCGCTTAGGTGAAACCTTGGTAGGTTTGTTAGCTCACCACGTATACTTTATATATATATATATATATATATATGTGTGTGTGTGTGTGTGTGTGTGTGTGTGTGTGTGTGTGTGTGTGTAAAATTATATTCGTATGTATAAAGTATACGTTTACCCAAAAAGTATATAATTATGCACAAAACAGATGTGGTTGAACGCATAAAGTTGGATACAGAATATACAGTTTTCGGTATAAAAGAACTGGTAGAATTTGATATACTACTAAACAAAAAACATACAACCCAAACACATAAGATATGCAAACGAATTGTCTTAACAGAATAAAGAGAAAAGGAACTATGACGATTTCTACAGAAAGCATTGAAGAAAGTCGAGAATAGATTAGGAAACATCAACAGCAAAGGAGATTGAAAATATTATTCATACAAAGAGAAACAGGCCAACATGCAATTTACATATTAGTGTTAACAAAATCAGACAAGTACAAAATCTTAAATATCTGGGAATTGTTTTAAAAGACGATGCCATGCAGGACATTGAAAACCGAAGATTCATTGGTGTAGAAAAGTTGCATTACAAAACCTCACTTGTGTATTAGGAAACATGGATATTTTGTTAGAAACAAAGACGGGAATACTGAATAATGACCAAATATCAGTGTTCCTATATGGCAGTGAATTATGGACAATCTTCTCAAGAAGATGAATGTAATGCGTAACATTTTTGAAGCAAGCTTTATGTGCTTCTACAGAATGATGATAAGAATACCACGGGAGCAATGACTGCGTTTTAGAGAAAATGTAAACAAAATGGCATTTGAAAGACAGTTGCAATATGTAAGGTATATAACGAGGTAAGTTGGCTTAGTGAGTTCTATATCCTTAAGACATGCTGTAGCCAATATTTACGAAGAAAATCAATGTATGTCCTACAAACTTAGCTTAAGTAAATGTATAATTGATCAGGGTTTAAGATAGCAATAAGACTAAAAATATTAAAAGCTACAAAGGACAAGAAATTGTAGCCACCATGATTTCCAAAATCCTGAACGCACATTGGACGTACAAGAAATATATCATATATCATATAGTTATTCTTCTTCAAAAATACTTCTGTAATTATTGAATTCATTATGCTTAATAAATTGACAAAATCTAATTTTAAGCTATCCTATATTAATGTTTAGAATTATTCAATATCTGATATAGAATTTATGTAAATATCCGTAAACACTGAGGCCAACAGAAAACGGTGACTGTCTGCTCATACTTGAACGTAATCTTTAAGACATTGAAGCGGTAAACTGACTACATCTATGCAGGTATATATATATTGTGTATTTGGGCAGTAATCTCATTTTCATACGTGTTTCATTAAAATGACTGAGAAATTATAATTGTTTTATTTATTATATAACTTTTATATGATCTTATCATATTTTTTTTTCAAATCTTCAATTATGTAAAGATTGACTAAAATTTTTGATTTGCCGAGCGCTCTCAGGTATAATTTTAGCCATTATTAAGGAATGACATTTTGTTTACGTGTAGCTGAGTATGTGTATTGTTTACCTATGTGTGTAGAATCGTGCATGTGCATTATATTCCCAAAATGGAATGCTGTGTTCCTGATTGATATAATTAAGTGTTGAAAGTTTCATTTTTTTAATAATGCTTATATTATATTTAGCCTTTTTAGATATGGATTAAGCAATTATATTTGAATTAGCAACGAGTGAGTTACAGATAGAGTTTGGTTGGTTGCTATGTGTGTTTGAATGAGACCGAATTGATATAAGGACTCAGAGGTGCAACGTTATTCTTTACGTCAAACAAGTTGTAGGTATCCAATAAAAGTATTTACGACTTTTTTATAATTTTTCAACATTCCTAATTAATATTGGTACTATCTAATTTAGAACTTGAAGGAGAAAATTTGTTTGATGAGGAAGTTAACCGTTTTAAATTTTGTGTATTAGATAATTTAATTTGTGGAGGTTTAAGTTAACAGCCGTTGAATATTTTCGGATGATGTTTCGAAGTGAAGATTCGTCCTGTTTATTATTGCTATGGATTAGGTTTTTGTGGAAAATAAGTTATGATTTTTTTCGTATGTTTTTGCTGCTGTTGTTTACGTTAGAAAGAACAAAGTCTAATATGGTAATCTATTAAAAGCTTAGAAATGCCATTATTCACAAATCATTCTTTTACCTTATGAAAATATTTGACGAAAGGCAGACAGGAGGGTGAGTGCTTATATGATCTCGCAACCACATTTTTAATAATATCAAATTTATGTCTAGATGCATTGAACTAGTAACCTTACTGTGACAAGAATTTTTACTTGTGTTTTTTATATAGTGAATTAGTGAAATTAATGATATTAGATTAGCGAGAATACTTAAGAATGGTGATCATTATTTTTGTCTAAATTTATATGTGAATTTGAGGAAGGAATTTTTTCTCGAATTTATTTTTAAGCTATTGGACTTCCTTTATATTACCATCTATAATGAAAATAGCATCTACATAACAGGCATACATTAAAATGAAAGAAGTACAGACAGTGATTTTCCCATATTACTCCATTAGTTTGAGTGCAGATATTGGCGTTATGGTAGTAGTAGACGACTTTAGGGGTACAGTCATGCAACTGGTTTTTTGAGAATATTGTATTTGATAAATGGGGGTGTAATTTAATTACGTATATATATATATATATATATATATATATATTTATATATATATATATATTAAGAATTATATCAGTCGTTTCAGCAAGTTGTACATTATTAAATAAACTATATATATATATATATATATATATATATATATATATATATTATATATATAACAATCTATATCTATCGTTTGTAGGGTAACAAAAAATAACATGATTGATTTCAAACAGATATATTGTGAATTATTTTTTATCTAATGCCTGGAAGTTTTAAAAATAATGAATTATATGCTTTGCGATTAAATTCTTCCTTTAAGAACCGACATTTATTCAATTTCTGTAATCTTAATATTTTAAAAATTTATCTACAATATATGCTATCAATTGTTTTGATGAAAATCTTGATATCAGAACGATTTCTTTCTAAGATTGCATGATATTTATAATTATATGATTCTCGTTATATTTATTTAATTCTATTTGGAAATATCTACAGGAAATGCAATGTGCATATTTCGTTTCTTAAACTAGCCGTGTTACAAGCCTTGGTAGATTTCGCCATTAGTCTTATCACAAGCCTGTATCAATTACAAGAATTAACGATGATTCATGGCTGTTTGAATAAAATAATAAAATAAATAAAATAATAATAAATAATAAAATAATAATAAAATAATAAAATAATAAAATAATAATAAATAATAAAATAAATAATAAATAATAAATAAATAAATAAATAATAAATAAATAAATAATAAAATAAATAAATAATAAATAAATAAATAATAAATAATAATAATAAATAAAAAATAAATAATAAATAATAAATAATAAATAATAATAATAATAATAAATAATAAATAAGTAATAAATAATAAATAATAAATAAATAATAAATAATAACTAAATAAATAAATAAATAATAAATAATAAAATAAATAATAAATAATAAAATAATAAAATAATAATAAATAATAAAATAATAATAAATAATAAAATAAATAAAATAATAAAATTATTTCTTATTTCGTTTCTTCAACTAGCCGAGTTACAAGCCTTGGTAGAGTTCGCCATTAGTCTTATCACAAGCCTGTATCAATTACAAGAATTAACGATGATTCATGGCTGTTTGAATAAGAATTTGGTTTCATTCATTTTCTTTCGCATAACGTCATGCCCTGATCATAATAGACAGTTGACAGAAAAGCAAACAATTTATTTTCATTTGTTGGTCATTAGGCCCTATGATCGCTTCAAATTAAACAGAGATTGCTTATATTTGAATTTAATCAGAGTTTTGCGTATAAGAATCCCGGAAAAATATCTGATTCCTGGCCAAGCAAAGATCATAGCTAATTGAATAGACACTACTACCGTAACCATATTCTTAAATAGATGCATTTTCGCTGCGGCACTCTTTGTTTGGGAAAATCATTTTGAAATCTTTTATCATATGAACATTTTTGAAAAACAATAACATCCCATAAATGGAGAGATACTGCGTGAATGATTTCATACAATTTTCATGTGTCGAGATAGTCCAGTTTGTAATCTCGATACCGTGGTAGTATAATTATTTAGAAGTATTCACTAGTATCTCCTTAATAGTTTAATTTCCAAGGCTAGGATCTGGTATCTACCAAGTTGCCTTTGACGCAATCGGATTTAACACAATTTTGATATTTAAAGTGTGGTCAACTACCGAACTTTCTAACAATTCCCAAGTCCCCTCAGCATGTTTCTCTTTGTGGATGAGTCAGTTACTGGGAAATACATTCAACTCCCTCACGAATGGAAGCATTGTCTTGTACAAAAAAACCCCTAGAGCCTGCAATAATATTCAAAAAATACAAATCCCAGACAAAGGGTTAGGCTCTATAGCATTAACCAGAGTGCCTACTTTGCAACTTGAAGTTACACAACGTTAAGTTTAACGTGTGTTTAGCCGGAAATACTGTACTAAATTCACAAAGTTCTGATAGCATTTACTCTTTTTATCACGTCTCAGGCACTGGACGATAAACCCGGCTCCATCCGAAAAGAGAAGTATTGGCTCCTGGTGAAAAGCCCGAGGCACAGTCCTATATTCATAGAATAAAAATCCTAGCAAAAGGTTCCAATTTTTTAGCCTCTAGTCTTAACAACTGCTATTAATAAGATAAAGATTTGTATATGAATACAACAGTTTGACATTAAAATGCAGATTTGAAAAGTGTAATATTGCATGATGGGATAAAAGAATGCCACTATCGGCACTGAAACTGAAATTGGCGAATTAAATTTAAACTTCAGCCTCGTTTTTGAAGTTAGTTCACTACAGTAAATCAAAAGAGTACAGAAATCGACCCCAGATATTCTGTTACCTGATTGTGCTAGAAGTTATGAAATTACAATTTTGAATTGTATTGTAATATAAAGCAGTCAGTGTTAGAAAACAGTCTTAAAAATAAAGATGAAGAAAAGACTTCAGCCAACAATAATAATGGAAACAGAATATTACTCATTTAAAAAAAAATGTGAAAACTTAAATTTCTACAGCATATAATAAGGAAAGACGTTATGGAAATGAGGCCCTCACATGTCATAGGAAAGGCAAGAAGGACTTCAGAAAGTAGCAAATATCAACGGAAGATACTTATGTAAATGGTTGTTAAAATATGGATACAAAGCATATCCAACCGGCAAGCATCATTAACGATACAAATATGTGAAGAACCATGATGAACCACTTTTCAAAGGGATACGAAACAAAGAAGAATGGAAAGGAATCCTGAGTTGGCGTGATCTTCTTTGTGTTGACACAACAATATACATTTTTTAAATATAGCATGTTTTATTTATTTAGATTCATGATATAATAATAATAATAATAATAATAATAATAATAATAATAATAATAATAATAATAATAATGTTTTAATATAAACAGGATTTTTTCTTTAGATATTAGGGAATTTTTTTTTTTTTTTTTTTTTTTTATGAAATTCTGCTTTATTTTAATTTATCTGTTTGTTCTTTAAATTAACCTAAATAAAATCATCCGTATTATATTTCCTTTAGCTGTCGATATTTCGTAAAAATTTTTTTATTTTTTTTATTTTTTTTTATTTTTTTTTATTTTTTTTAACTATTATAATTTTCTTAAAAACAAAACAAAACAAGAAAATAAATTAAATCCGATGAAAAACAATTTATATGGTATTATTTTATAGAAAGTCTACGTATTTATTGATAAATTTATTTTTATTTATTTATTGATTTAATTTACTTATTTAATTTATCTTATTATGATAATCCTATTTTTGACCAACGACTTTGTTGAAAAAATAAAAGATAAAGTGGACGAACAAATTATTACATTTTTTTTTTTACAACAAACGTCTCTATATTTGAATTTTTCTTTTTCTCAATATGAAATATTTTGTTTTAATATAAACATGATTTTTTTTTCTTAAGATATTATAAATTTTTTTTTTTTTTTTTTTTTTTTTTTTTTAAACAAACTACTCTAGTAATATTGATGTTTTGTTTCGGTGAGCCGTCTTTCTCCTCGAATTCCAATCGCGTCTATGTCAGATGTTGCTTGGCAGCCCATTTAGGAGAAGGAAAACTCCGAACAACAACCCGCAACTCAAGGTGTTAATCGTGCCGAGGAGTGAATGGCTACTGCGTTATGAGGTCACAAACGATTCCATACAGGCTTCGGGACCCTGTTTGTAAAAGACCGTTACCCAACGTGCCGGGCAACTTTGGGTGGACTTTTGGACCCGTGCGTCACTCGTGGGAAAAACATGAAAAATACAAATAGAAATAAAAAGTCCAGTATGGCTCTTCCAGTGGATAAACAGGGAGCCCGTCCTTCAGGAGGGAACCTACCTGAGGTCGAAAAATCTGCCATAGGAACAAACTCCTACACAAAGAATGTATCTTCAGGTCCCCACAACCAGGATAATCCTAATGATGGTCCTGAAAATTCACCAGCTAGATCTACGACCGTATATTTAAAGAAAGAAAAAATAAAATGGTCTCGTGAGGAGTACAAAGTCGTTATGAGTGCATTTCATGAAGCGTTACTCAAACCTCAAAAAAACATGACTCGCCAAACATATGACATTTGGCGTGAAAAAGTTGGTCAAGCAAATAGAAAGTATATTGACGAAAATAAATTGGCCAATGTACGTAGGTACATTATTCGTAATAACCGACTGTCAGAGGCTGAGATTCACGAAATTAAAAAAATTGTAACAAGAAGAGTCGAATCAACAAAATATGAAAAGGAACCGGAACCAGAAATAAAAAGTAATAACATCAAACAAATCACAGGTCATAATGTAGAAACCGTGAAACACGCAAATCACTGCGAAGATAATGATGTAAGTCTAAAAGTGCTGGAAAGATGCGATCTGAGTCTGAGTCAGTTAAAAGACAAAAATAAAATGAGTTCAGAACACATCGAAGATAATTAATTGACGGAAAATAAGAACAATATAGAGGAAGCCAAGATAGAAATAAAAAACCAGCTAAGTCAAATACAAAGTATTACAATGGAGGAACGTGAACAGCTCCCAAAATTCCAACCAACAAAACAAAACCTCCGAACTATTAAATTGTACAATGCAGCACTGAAATCAATACTGGATGAAGACCCGAATACAAATCTTAACGAAGTAATATATGCATCAGCAACAGCAGCAACAAGAAAATTAAACATCAAAATAAAAACAAGGCAGTCACGCAGACGTGAAGATCCACCTTGGAAAAGAAAAATCGAAAAAGAAATCGAACAACTAAGAAGTGAACTGTCAGTACTGGATGAACTGAGTAGAGGAATAAATGTAAGAACTAGGAAAAGAAGAAGAGCCGAAAAAAAATATAACATCAGGAATGAAAATGACGTCTTATCAAATAAAGAAAAAATAAAGCAAAAAATCCAACTGAAGGCTCAAAGAATAAGACGCTATGAAAAAAGAGCAAAATTTTACAGACAAAACAAGATCTTTCAGACTGATACAAAGAGATTTTACAGGGAAATAGGTAAAAAAAGAATTGAAATGACAATACCCCCCAGAATGGAAGAAGTCACACAGTTCTGGGAAAAGATATGGGCTTGCCCTAAAGAACCTAGCAAGGAAGTACATTGGATTACGCAGGAGATAGAACGAATGAAAAATAAACCCGAACAGACATGGTCTGGAATTACAGAAGATGATGTTAAATTTGCACTAAAAAAAGCACACAATTGGAAAACTCCAGGTATAGATAAAATTCCTAACGTTTGGCTATATTATTTAAATGCAGCACATAAAAAAATAGCCAAAGAACTCCAAGAAATGGTTGACGATCCCACTAAAATTCCTGCATGGATGACAAAAGGAATTACATTTCTTCTACCCAAGAATGGTGACACAAACAACCCGAAAAACTACAGACCAATTACATGTCTTCCGACAACATATAAACTATTAACATCTATTTTAACAAAACAAACATATTTATTCTTAGAAAGAAATGACATGATACCGCTTGAACAAAAAGGGTGCAAACGTGGCTGTTATGGTTGTAAAGACCAATTGCTAATTAACAAAATGATTCTGGAAAACTGCTACAGTACAAAGGAAAATCTTAGTACAGCCTGGATAGACTACCGAAAAGCATTCGATAGTGTGCCACATGACTGGATTTTAAATACTTTAAATATATACAAGATATCGCCCGTCATCATCAATTTCATCAAACAGTGCATGTCTATATGGAAAACAACCCTTTACCTCAATCATATAAATGGAACCTATAAGTCTGATGAAATAAACATCAAAAGAGGTATATTTCAAGGAGATTCTTTATCTCCCTTACTATTCTGCATATCATTAATAGCACTAACCAGTCAACTTAATAAGACAGAATGTGGTTATAAAATAGGCCAAAAGAAAATAAGCCATCTATTTTACATGGATGACTTAAAGTTATATGCTAAAAATGATAATGAGCTGGAAGGTCTTCTGCAAACTGTAAAATGCTTCAGCGAAGACATTGGAATGAAATTTAATTTGAATAAATGTGCTAAAGCTACAGTTTTACGTGGATCAATACAAGAAACATCCTCAATTAGCCTAGACCCTGCTGTAACAATAAAAGAATTGAAACCAGAAGAAGCTTATAAATACCTAGGTGTAAATGAGAGCAAAAAAAATTAACCATAAAAAAATGAAAGAAATAGTGCGTAAAGAGTACTATAGAAGGCTACGAATGATATTAAAAACTGAATAAAAATTCACAGAACAGAGTTATGTCCATTAATAGCCTTGCAATCCCAGTTGTCCAATATAGCTTCAACATCTTAAACTGGACTCTAAACGACATCAGGCGAATGGATGCTAAAACAAGAAAGCTTCTTTCTAAGCATAAGATGCATCATCCAAAGGCTGATGTAGACCGTCTATACATACCCCGTAAAGAAGGTGGAAGGGGTCTTATTCAGCTGGAGTTGTCATACAAGACAACAACTATTTGCTTACTGACATACATAGAAACAACAAAGGAGTGGATGATACAATTAGTAAGGCAACATGAAGAAAGAAAGAAAAAATATTCAATAATAAAAGAAGGCAGTAAATACAAACAAGATTTACAGTTAGTAGATTCTGTAGAAAAGCAAAACAGAAGCCAAGAACCAACTATTGCGGCAAAAAATATGAAAATAAAAGCCAAAGATAAAGCTCTTGAACAGATGAAACAGCGCTGGCAAGACAAACCTCTGCATGGCCAATATCCAGTACGTGCCAATAAATCCAATGTTGACAAAGTTAATACTCATCGATGGTTACGTGCATCTGGATTAGAGTCTGAAACTGAAGGATTTATACTTGCAGCACAAGACCAATGTTTTTTCACGAGAAACTTTCAGGCAAATATTATGCATAATAATATGGATCCAAAATGCAGGTTTTGTGATAAACACCAAGAAACAATAGACCACCTAATCTCAGGCTGTTCTGTGCTTGCCCCAAACGAATATAAAAATCGCCACGATAGAGTTGGGCAATATTTACATTGGACAATGTGCAAACATTATGGAAAAGCTGTAAACAAACTCTGGTATGAACATCATCCAGCACCGGTTACAGAAATAGAAGATGTAACCATTCTATGGGATTACACCATCTACACAGACAGAAAAATTGAAGCAAACAGGCCAGACAATATTGTTAAAAACCAGAAGGAGAAAACTTGTCTATTAATTGATATGGCTTGTCCAGCGGGTTGTAACATAGCAATCAAGGAATTTGAAAAACTGTCAAAATATAAAGACCTGGAAATTGAAATAGGAAAACTGTGGAAATTGAAAACAAGAGTTGTGCCAGTGATAGTAGGTGCACTTGGAATGATAAAAAATGGAACAAAACAACACATTGAAAGAATCCCTGGAAATCCCAGCTTAAGAGATATACAAAAAATTGTCTTATTAAGTACAGCCCGCACACGAAGGAAAACTTTATCTATGTAATGCTGGAGATGATAGGGAAGATAGAAAAACATGAAATGGAGCCATAACAACACGCCACTACCTGCCTTAGGTCTCCCCGCAGACTTGGTTGGTAGTGAGACCAAAGCAGAAATAAAATATGATGAAAAATGACAAAATAATAATAATAATAATAATAATGAAATAAGGTAGTAAATACAAACAAGATTTACATTTAGTAGATTCTGTAGTAAAGTAAAACAGAAGCCAAGAACCAACTATTGCATCAAAAGATATGAAAAAGAAAGTCAAGGACAAAGCTCTTGAACAGATGAAACAACGCTGGCAAGACAAACCGCTGAATGGCCAATATCCAGAATGTGACAATAAATCCAATGTTGATAAGGTTAAAACTCATCGATGGTTACGTGCATCATTATTAAAGTCTGAGATTGAAGGCGTAATCCTTGCAGCGCAAAACCAAAGTCTTTTCATTAGGATCATTGAGGCAAATATTATACATAATAATATAGATCCGAAAAGCAGGTTCTCTGATAAATACCAAGAAACAATACACCATCTAATCTCAGAATGTTCTGGACTTGCCCCAAATGAATATAAAATCGTCACGATAGAGCGGGGCAACGGTTACAGAAATAGAAGATGTGGCAATTCTGTGGGATTACACCAAATACATAGACAGAAAATTAGATGCAAAAAGGCCGGACATTATTGTTAAAAACCAGAAAGAAAAAACTTGCCTATTAATTGACATGTCTTGTCCAGCGGATTGTAACATAGCAACCAAAGAAAGCTGTCCAAACATATAAACCTGGAAATTGAAATAGAAAAAATGTGGAAATTGAAAACAAGAATCGTGCCAGTGATAGCAGGTGCACTTGGAATGATACAAAACGGAACAAAACAATACACTGAAAGAATCCCTGCAAACCCCAGCTTAAGAGATATACAAAAGTACAACCCCCACACTAAGGAGAACTTAGTTTATGTAACGCTATGGATGTTAGAGGAGATAGAAAAAACATGAAATGGAGCCATGGCAACACACCACAACCTGCCATAGGGTTCCCACAGACATGGTAGGTAGTGCGACCATAGCATGAATGGACATATAATTAAAGATGACAACATAATAATCATAATAATGATAATAATGATAATTTTCAATTTGAATTGAAAATTTATATAAATGTAAATAAAAATACATAGAAAGATTCAATGTTGTTACAGAATAAAACAAATAGTCGATGCCTGAAAAAATAAGAAAAAAACGCAAAGAAAGAAATAATGAAAAACAGAAAAAGTGTTACTGATATAAATGCTGCCTGACTATATATATATCTATATTTCCTATATTCTATATTGCGTGTATTTTTTTCCTTATTTTTTTTGGTATTTATATATTTGAACATTAATTATACTACACTTATCATTTATTTTCATATATTTGAAAGTTTACTTTCTTAAAAATTTCTGTATTTTCATCTATTTGAAAGTTAATTTTTTTTTTCAAATGAAATACACACAGCTTACCTAATTTCATTACCAACAAAAAAAGGGAAAAAAAACACGCAAATATATTTTGATATATTGGAAGGTGAATTAAAACTACAGTTATCACTTATTTTCATACATTTGAAAGTTAACTTCCTTTCAAAAATTCTATACCCCCAACAAAGAAGAAAAAATCACACAAATACAAGCAACTTTCTGCTGAAACTGAGTTCCGAAACAAAATAAATAGCGTAGTATTTGCAGAAAGAAGTAAATAGGTCGACATTAGCTTCCTACTCCTAAAGTGATTCTGCAGCGAATAACATTTTAAAATGATGGTTGTGTGTTAGATAAAGGAGTGAGAAGAATTTCGATTTTTTCTCGTCGATAATATTTAAAAAATGGTAGATTTCGAGCACATTTATATTGTCACTAAGTTTCAGTAAATTAGAATGCTTGTACACCCTAACACATTGGTGTTATTACAAATGGTCATTCGACCATGACATTGTCGCTTATTGCAGAAAAAATTACGATCGTAAATATTCTACCGTTCACTTTAATATAATCAACCTATTACATTTCTATTGTTGCCACTTATTTTGTTTATTGTTTTTTCATAAAACAGACAGAATTCTTGAACTAATGTTAGATGCAAGACTTATTTGTGTACAGCTAACCAACTTCCTATCCCAATGTGACTGTTGAAATTGGTTATGGTTTTCAAAGCAATCAGTCATAATGTCTCCACTTGCATTTTTTAACATTTTGGCATGTGTTGGCAATATATATATATATATATATATATATATATATATATATATATATATATATACGAGTTGTTTGTTTTTTATTCTTTGAGGCCAACGTAAGGTTGATAGTGGTGACCACTGTCTGTGAGAATCAAGCACTATGACGCAATTCCATTCGCTAGAAATATGGAAATGCATGACATTCTCTCCGATTTTCTCGCTGGATTCTCCAATATAAATATATCAATATGTTTGGGTTCAATCTGAAAACAGTTTAATGGATTTGGAAAAAGTTAGGTTGGTTTAATGATTATTCCAGGTTTACTAGTGATAGCGGTATTATGCCTCCATTTTTCTTCTCACAGAGGATCAGTCACAACAAGAAGTTTTCACTCAATTGCCTTGAGGAGGCAATGTAGATGTAGCCGGAGAGGGTGTCTGCAGAAAGACCCTATATCTGGCAATATTGCCACACAAGCAGGGAAACTCAGTCATATATATATAGGAAAGAATATTAACAAAAAGTTTTGAATTTAAAAATGTACTTTTTTTTGGACAGTATTTGTTTATTTTTATTATTGTATTTTATATTTCAGACCGCCCTCGGTCCTTCATCAGAAACGAGTGATTTTTAAATTTGAATTAGAAACGTATTTCACGATAGCGTCCAAATATTTTTTGTGTTTACATCATGTGGTGTGTTTGTTCACAACATGCGGCACGTCCGTAGAGAAAGTCTGTTTGTTTTAGATAAAAATTTCTTGGAATATCTGAAAAAATTTTTTAGCTATTGAAATATTTGTAAAGATTCAACACACCTAAGTCCCTATTTAACCCTAGCTTGTGTGTATTTAATTTAAAATCCAGTATTTTTCTTTCTTTCTGCGTGTGTATGTAGAACTAAAATTGGAGACTATTAGTCAACATTTGCAATTTTCTAAAGTATGATCAGGTTGATTAAAATGGGCTGCAATTGGGGAGTATACATTTTTTTTGTCGTATATTTAGTTTGTGATTATTGAAGCGAAATCTAAAGCTATTACCGGAATCGCCGATATATCCACTGTTGGGGCAAATTGAGCAGAAGAGAAAGTATCTGATGTTTTCGCTGTCACAAGAAAGGTTTGGTGTGTGTAATTTTATTTTGGTGTTGGGTACAGAGAATGTTTTGTCTGTTATTAAATGTTTACAAATTAAACAGCGAAGCTTCTCACATTTTAAATTCCCTGATAGGTTTGTATTATTTAAATATAGTCTCAATGCAGACAGATTTGTTTCACTGCATCACTGCTCATCAGTCCGGTTAGACTCGGATTTCTTTTTAACCCAGAATTGAAACCCGACCAAATTGGCGTCAGTTGGCGACTCTACCTGTGGGCTATGGGCGTTTGGTAAAAGAAGGCAGACTTTTTAGCGCGTATATTATCATTATACACGCCCAATAGCCAGAGTGCACTAATTCATTACTGAATGAGCGATACGTACAAGCCAGAGTAGCTACTGTTCTTCAAAGTCTCCCATTCTTCTAAAGTGCTAAATCAGGGTATGAGAGCGTAAAATAGCCTAGATTCGCCATGAGCACGATAACATCAATTAGCAAGATCAAACGTTTTTATTGTATTAATCCAATGCATGTATTTATGTTCCAAACACAAAACAGACACATGCAATGCACTCACAGTAGACAGAGATTGACTGACGAAAATCTAGAACACTTTCGACATCTCAGGAAAAGATATGCAAATTAGAAGTGTGAAGTGTGTGTGTGGGTGCGTGAGTGTGTATATGTGTACATAATGAGAGTTGGACAAAGAAATCCATACTGCACGGTGACTGCCAGTTTCCCGTTCTGTTTTGTCTTAAGTGATTATCACACTAAAACTGTCATGATCCACAAACATTCTATAACAGTCAAGAAATTTACGCACGTGTGTGTGTACAAAATTTATCTCCCAAAATCTTTTAAGTCATGACATCTTTTCAATATCGATGATTATTATCGACAAGTTAATTAAATACTATTGAAAAAATATTTATGTGAAAATAATTATCACCAATGATGTTGGTAGTAATTGTACACGAGGACGGATAAAAAATATAAAAACATCTGTACGCAATTTAATAATTTATAAGCAATTTTGTAAACATTATGACTAATTGAATAAAAGCGACATTTAATTTTTAATAGCTGATGGTTTCCGTTTATATATTTTTCGTTCCAATAATTCTTTGTTAATTTAGTGAAAAAAATACAATAATAAAATTTACGAACATGGTGTACAAGAATAATAAAATCTTGTCTAATATCCGCACGTCTTTATGGCAGTGAATAAAACGGACAGAATTATTGAACTAAAGTTAGATGCAAGAAATTTCAGGGTACAGCTAAACAACATTCTAACTAAATGAGACTTTCTATACTAATAAAATTGTAAAATTGGTAAGGTACTGAAAATAATTAATCTTAATGTCTCTAATTGCATTTTTAATCTTTTACATGTGATCTATATCTATATATATATATATATATATATATATATATATATATCTATATATATATATATGTATATACTCATCACCAGACAGTCCTGTTTCGCTGCTCATCAGTGAGGTAAGATGTCTGATTGCTTCTATCCAGCATTGAATCCCGACTTCAAAACTCATAGATATGGGCACTCGATGGAGGTGGATTTTGGCGTGTTATATACACAGTGTAAACAACCGCCAGTAGAGAAGAGTGTTTAAATTCATTACTGAATAGACGATGCATAAATGCGTGAATACCTACTCCTACTCTTTTTAAATTCCACATCTTCTCCATAATGCTCAATCGGCGTGCGTGCGAGAGAGTAAATATTATATATATATATATATATATATATATATATATATATATATATATATATATATAAAGAATGAGCATTGACGTTAACACTCAAGGGCGACGGACTGTTTCATCCTAACCGCATTCATCAAGCCTGATGATTGCGCTTAGCTTGAAACAGTCTGTCGCCTTTGAGTGTTGACTTCAATGTTCACTCTTTTATATTTGAATACGCTCTATCTCTGATATTGAACACTTTATCCTATAAATAGAGTACACCTTAAAACTATATTTTTCATATTTCTTTCTGTCTTTCTTTCTTTCTTTCCTTCTTTCTTTCTTTGTTGTTCTACTATTGCATTGAGCGCTTTAGTGTGAAGGTTCTCGTCTCTGGTTTGTTTTGTTTCCTACAAGTATTTGACGTATGTTCAAGTACTTAGTTTGTTTCTTCTATAATTCCCCTTTTTTCTCCTCCGAGTTTGTTCTCGGTTGGTTTTTCGAGACGAACTGAAATATATTATAACAATTATTATTATTATTATTACTGTTATTATTATTATTGTTATTATTATCATTATTGTTATATATATATATATATATATATATATATGTTTTCTTATGTTGTTGGCGACATACTTATGATAGGTTCAGTTGGAATCTGTCTGTCCGAGAAGAACATCATGAAGGCATTCACTCTGCAAGAAAAATGGAAACAGCATGATGTTCTGTCCGACATTTGTGCCGGAAATTTCAATATAAACATATCAGAGGGTTTGGGTTCAATCTAAGTACAGTCTAGAGGATTTGAAAAGACTTAAATGCGTTCAATATTTTTACGGGGTATTTTGGAGTGATCACCATTGAAGGCGATATTATTCTTCTAATTATCTTTGCACAGGGCGTCAGTGTCAATACAGGGGCTTAACTCAATTTCTTTGAGGGGGTAGTGTAAAGAGCGTGTCTGCTGGAATTCTTATATCTTGCAACAGGACTCCGCAACTTGCCACACATTATTTCGGTATCAACATTGACGATTCCATTCCCCAGCAAATCAACACATCGCACCTATATGCCCTCACGTTTTGGACTGATATGAAACGGAGCGACTACATTGAATTAAATACTAGTTCTGATTATGTTTCTTTGTGCCGTTCCATATATATATTTTGTCAAGATCTGCCTTGCACGTTTACAAATCTACCATTCCTCTGTATATTGAATATTGCTACAGTGTCAGAACAATCTCATTCCAGATAAAGAGAAGAATTTTATTCAATAGATATTGTGTTCTACAGAATGACACTCTAGATTCTATGGACAGAGAATATGCGCAACGACGAAGTTTAAAGAAAACGGTAACAAATGCGACACTTATAATTACCCTCAGGAAAAGTGGGTTGAAATTGTGGAGTACATAATGAGTAAATGTGACAATCACAAACGGTATTGGGGCAGAGGAAAAATTACATAAAATTACTAATTATCTTTTGTTAAAAAATGACAGCAGAATTTAGAAGACTCAACAGACATGGAAAAAATGAAATCTGCTAGAAAGACCAGTAGAGGTATAGTTACAAACACCCTGAATTCTTACAGTGAATAGAAGAAGAAGATTATGTATATATTTGCGAACAAACTGATAGATAGTTTGAAAAAAATGTTTGTATAGACATTCATTCGTGTAATTGAAGAGTACATTTATTTGTGGAGACATTTTGATGTTTTCATATTAGTGTGTGTACATTTATGTAAATGTCTCTGAAATTCTTGTGACTTTCAAGAAAAGTGTCAAATAGTCTAAATCGTATATATAATGAAAGACTGTTTATCGATATAAATAAAATTATACAAAACAAATAGATTTGTCTTTGGAAAACAAACAGACTTTATTCCATTTGCTTATGACAGTTACTTTGATTGTCAACACATCTTTCCCACGCTTATTGTGTATTTGCATAGCTTCACGCATTCGCCGGTGTCGATTTTCAGGTCTTCAACAATAACATCTAAAGTATACTCTGTATGTAAAGAAAATAATTTGTACCTTATTGTTGAAGCCATGAAAAGCGACACTGATGAAAACAAAAACACTTGAAAATTGATTAAATGAAGGAAACAATTTAAGATGTAGACGAAAACACGTTAAGTTACATGAATATTATAGAGGAATCATTGAACTATCGAGGTTTTAGTGTTTAAGTGTAAGGAAAAAACTTTAGCAACCTCCAATTAAGTGAAACAACGATTTTCACACGAAAATGATCTTCAATAAGTTCTTCACTACCACAAGAAATGGCTTTGATATTTTAATGCCACCAAAACGGAAATGATATCTTTTAATCGCCATAAAAATCACTTTTAATTTCAATGAACAGGGAAGATGCTATCCTTCAGGAACTCAACACATTGCACCTATTTGCTTTCACGTTTCCGACTGATATGAAGCAGAGCGTCTAAATTGAATCAGATACTAAATCTGTTGTCAATTCACTGTGTCGTTCTAGACATTTACCTTGTCAAAATCTGCTCTGCACCTTTATATATCTATCATTCGTGTGCATATAGAACATAGCTACAAAATCTTGCCAGTAGTTCTGGCTAATTACTTGGAAATTCTTCACAAATTCCAAGGAAGTGTTTGTCATGGTATCTACTTTAAATGAGTATTTCGACTTCAGTCACTTCCCCAACGCCGTTACATGGCTTCTCTTTCTTTTTTTTTTTAATAAGTATTTTTCTGGCAATTGTCCTAATGAACTCCCTCATTCGTTACTCGATCGCATGCATTAAGCGTAGACATAGGCTGGAAACTATGTCTCATAAATTGTTCTGTTGAATTAGCTTGATGTAAACTTAAACTCTACTCTAATGATTTCTTTTCTCGCAATTCGCGGTTGTGTAATTCTGCTATTTTTCACTACTCATTCACCGATAATAGTCAAAGAATTATTTGCAATGTCCATCGCAATCTTCTGTCTTACGTTCTCGTCAATAAGTCGTTAGCATTCTTTTCGATTCTGTGTAACGCTTTGAGTCTTAGTGGAATTATTACTTTGCTTGTAGTGAAATGATTAAAATTAAAATAAAGATAATTGCTAGTTTTGGTACATGATCATCCGCCTTTTACATTGCTATTTCAAATCCCTAAACGATCATATATTTGAAACGGGCGTATATTTCAGCGACTATGTATTTACGAGACAATCTATGTTCTTGCTAACACTGTGGGTAAGTAGATTTTAATAGTAAATCACTTCTTTGTCTTCTTTTTACAGCATTATTCTCATTTCGCGATGCTTGAATGACAAAAAAATCATATTGTTCAAAGGATTCCTGTTGAAAACGTGTTGTATTAATTAAATAAAAAGATATACAAACATGTTAAATTTGATGAGCACACCTCAACGATTAAAGTTAAAAAAACAAACAAGAAGTGTTTAAATAATTTGATAATAATTTCATCATATAGCTTTTAAATAAAGTTATTATATAAATTGCGACTGTTGTAAATCTGTAGCAAACACACCATAGAAAATTAAGTACTACAGTAATTATTTAAAAAAAACAGGAAAATATGTCTAAAAAATAATAATGCTATAAATCGGGATTCGATATTTTATAAATCAACTATGTTCATTTAAATGTCTTAATTTGACAGTTTAAAAAAAATGAAACATTTTAAAATCGATCATCTTATATTTTTTAATCAATAATTTACGAATTAAATTAATGAAATCTTAGGTACTTCTTTCTGCACATCGAAAAGTGATAAGAAAAAAAACAAGTGAAGACCTCAATTAAACAAAGCAAAAATCTGCTCAAACAGAAGAAACAACCACAGAATTATTCAGAAAGTTTTGCCGGTGTAAATTCAAATCGATCAAATACGCAGGCAATTAAAAGAGAATGAAAAAGAAACAGAAATAATGATCAAAGAATATAAAATAAATTTTTAGACAAACTTATCCATCAAGAGGAAAAAATACGCCAAACGAAAAAGAAACAAAGATGAGCATGAGCTTGAAAATGCCTGAAACGCGATACATTTGTATATACGATTTGGATTGAGTCGTTGCCTGGAATAGTAAATGAGAGCAGAATACGCATTCGTTTAATAACCAACATTCTGTACAGTAAAGCTCTAGCAAGAATAATACAAACAACCAAAATAGGAAATAACGAATATATATTAAACACGTCAAAATACAAAAATTGGAACTTTGTTAGTAGATCGATAATAAGGGTTAATATGTAATACTATAATTCGACCCTGGAACTGGAGCCCGTAATAATCGTTACGGTAGCAGTGTTCGTAGACGACTCTCGGCTATGTTCAGGTTGTTCTCCTCAGGCTACACTCTCATGCTACTCCCAGGCTGCTTAGGCTATCTACCTGGCTAATCTCCTCTCACCTTATGTCAGTGGAGGTATGAGTAATGGCCTGGGGAGTTCACGCCGTTGTGGGTGAGGCTGCCATGACAGTAAGACCCTTCATTTTCACAAACCTACTTTTCAATGATTTTAAAATATAGACATTATTTTACAAAAAGGTATTATAGATAAATGACTTGTTTCAGCATGTTCACACAGACGCACAAACACAAGCAAATAATAAAACATTTTTAATGTAAGCAATATTTATAGTAAAGACGCTCAAATTTCAGAAAGAGCGCATGTAAATATAAAAATAGACGCTGAGGTTAACAATTTTAAGCAGTGGTTTAAATACGATCAACAAGGTTAACCAATGCTAAGTGTGATCAGTATCTCTATAGGTGATCGCTTTAGAATACCAGATATTGTAATGTGGTTTAATGCATGATTAATTGGAGAGTTGAGTTTCAATTCCGTTTGTGTAAATTATATCAAGAAATGCACAAAATACATGTAAACGCTTTGAATCCTATTGTTTGGGCGCATTCATGTGTTATTTATCCAGATATGTATCACTAAATCATTATCTCCCGAGAAAAAAAGAGTTACGTGAAGTTCTTTTCTGGCGTTAAATAACATTCAAAAGGCAACAGAAAACGATTCGATCAATCGAGCAGCTAAGGTCAACACAAAGTATCTATAATGCGCTTCAAGGGATTTTACAGATCAGAAGATTGCATTGAAGTTTAAAATAGATTGTCACCATGTAGTGTTGAACTTAGTTTCCATATATATATATATATATATATATATATATAATAATGAGTTCACATACACGCACACACACGCACAGACAGACATAAGCACATACATACACACGTTTAAAGACAAATATATATATATATATATATATATATATATATATATATATATATATATATAATAAGAAACGTATCTATAACAAATAAGTGACTGAATGATTGAAAATAATGAAAGATCTCTTCTGAGGGACGAGTTTTTACACAGTAGAAAGAGATTAATGTACATTCAATATATTTATACTTTACTAAATTAATACACGCTGACGGAATTGATTTAGTTATTAACGGCATTGTTTAAGTTAAGTTTATGCTTTTTTTACTTTAATTATAAACACACGATCAAGAAAACCCCACTTATATGGTACCTCCACTTATTCACAAAAAATTAAAATAACATTCTCTGATGAATGAATTTGCCAATATCCAAGTTTTACCGTCAACATCTATGTTACTATTAAGAGGGAAGACAAAATTATTTTTAATATTTAATTATATTTTTTAATCATTTTTAGAACATTCGAAATTTTAATCAAAATATTGTTTTTCTTGAGTAATTAGCAATGAAAATTTAAGCGTTTCTTTTTTTTGCAATGAAAGACATATTGATTTTGAAATTCCTGTAAAATGCAATCAATTGTTGGATTTTAATGAAACTTTTAGAATTTATTTAAAAACAAAAAGAATATTTTAGAATATATTTTAGGACTTTTTGGTGAAACATTTTTTTGAAGATGTTTCATCTAATTCGAGAAATTTAGCGAAATAATTTGTAGGGATATCTTCTATGTACCGTGTTCTTTTTTCAGATAGTGCCATCTCTTGTAGATCATTTCAGCCATTTTTCTGTTACTCCGCTCAACTCCGCTCCGCCATTCCTCTGCTGAAGTCTATCAAGTATGTTACGCGTTATTTTCTCTTGTTTCTTCTCACTGTTGTGGATTTCGGATGAGGAACCGCACAAAATATTAAACAACTAAACAGATATTGAGATAGAAAGTAGGTTATATTGAACTTAAGATACAAATTTGAACGCAGGATAGTAAATCCAGGACTACTATTTGTAAGAAATAAATATATACAAGTCTTGAAGTGACGTCGTTATAATCAGTATATCGGAGTAGATTATTCTAGCTTAGTGGAGCTCAGAGCTATTCTGACTTTTGACGCGGTAATCTCTGGGTATCAGTTCAGGAACTCTCCGAAAACAATCTCACGGGTCTCTGCTATCACGCTCAACTGATGTTCTCTCGATGGAAGGAGTATATGTATACTCACTCGAGTCCATTACCATATACAAATGGGAGATCCCAGAACACTTTCTATTCATCCCTTGTACATCAGATACTCAAAGTCCACCTTTCTCACTAAATGACTCAGAATCTTCAGTCTTCTTTTCCTCGTGTTTGTATCAGTTTCCTTTTCGTGCCCATCTTCTCACAAAACTTCGTCGTTGCTCAACTATTCGGTCCATCTTATTCCCAGCATCTTTCTGTAAAACTACATGTCGGTTACTTCAAGCCTTTCATTCATATGAATTGTTGAGCATTCACTTCCATATTGATAGACAGACACCACGTAATAATCCAATACTCTCTTCTCTGTTTCCAGCGAAATCCTCCTGTCACTCAGTACTCTATTCGGGTTCTGGCCATGCCAATACGCCTTCGAATCTCAGTGTCACACTTTCCGGCATTTTAGGACACTTTTTAGGTATTTAATGCTTTGTATCTGCTTGATTTTTGTATCGCCGACTTGCAGTTGGTAATATAGTCTCCTCTTTGTTAAAAGCAGGAACTTTGCAGGAAATTAAAAGATCAATTTTTTTAATATCATATATTCGCTTACAGAAGATCTGCTCCAACTCTAAAATAAAATGGACAATATTACTAATACATTATTTCATTTGTAATGTTTTGTGAATAATATATATCAATGCAATAATTTATTAAGAATAAGAAGATTCGAAGAATAATTAATTTTTATGATATTTGTTTACATTATTTTTTCAATGTAAATTGGAATAATTTTAAAATTTTATAAATATTTTAAGAAATCAGATACATGGAGTAATTGTTAAAAATACTGTTTAATAAAAATACATTTGCTCAACATAAATTAAACGTTTATTACCAACTTAAGACGACCAGTACTTTAAAAGAAATTTCTAATTTTTTATATGTGTAAAATGTTTGTAAATACTGCCGTCCATCCACAACCGCACCAGACAAAATGCGATAACTATACTAATTTTAAAGAAATAAATATTTAATGTTCAATAAGAAGTTATTATACGAAGAATATTTTCTTAAAATTTTAAGATATTTGTGTACCTAAAATACTTATATATATAATGCGCTCAGGTTAGATTCATTATAATTTTACAAAACAAACAGACATAGATTGATGTCTATCTAATGTTCTTTCATAAAAATGTCTATCTAATGTTCTTTCATAAAAATGTCTATCTAATGTTCTTTCATAAAAATATTAATCACGTCAAGAGATTAAATAAACACTAACTGTTCTCTTAAATGCAGTTCTGCGATATCCTAAATATAAAATGGATAATATTCGTTTCACTTCAGATTAATTATTTTTTAGATAAGCTAACATTTCTCAAATAATGTTTAAGAAAAATATATTTTAGTTTTAGAGAATTCTTTTTACTAAAAAGCATTACATTGATATGACGGCAAGTGTAAAATGGCACTAAATTATAAAAATTTGAAAATTTCACAATGAAATATCCTTCCAATGATTTTAAATTCGTTTTAAAATACTGCAAAATATTATACCTATTGAAAATATTAGATTGAATATATTAGCTTGAAATAAAAAGTAAAGATGTTTTGGCTGTTCCTTTGTAGTATTTTTCAGTTAAAATTATCATTGTTTGTGCATAGTTGATTTGTTTTTTTTACTGGCAAAGAGAGTGAATTAATATTTACTATAATACTGATTTCACTGAAGATTACCCAAACTGACAGAAAATTGAAAGCGACCTCAACACCCACCGTAACGTTGTGCTAACCACCTAAAACAATGTGCTCGTTATTTTAAATGTAAATAATTTAAATTAAGATAACCGACAGAGAAATTAGGAATTTGTGGCTAGTAATTCATATGGAAAATAATGACAGGTTACAAATGGTTAGGACATTAATGCTATTAAAATTTGCATTGCATTATCAGTTTCTAAAATTCATGTATAATTATTTTATTTACTGTAACTGAATATCAGTTTTTGATCATTATAAGAAATCAGTTATTTTTTCTATCTTTATCTCAGGAAACTATAAAAGAAACGAATGTATAATAAATACGAAAGCGTTCTAAATCAGCATTTGACAGTTTATGCCTTTGCCAGATTTTGTAAATCACTTTCAACTGTTTCGGCTAAATTACTATAGGCATGCAGATAGATTTAATAAAACATTGCCGCTTTATTTGAAACAGTGGTTCATGAAAAATGCATGACAAACTCAATAACAACTGATTACAATAAATTTTAAGTTATCCAGCAGATGTGCGTGGGTGGTGCAGTGGATATCAACTCAGAACGACAAATCCTGGTGCCGCGTTCGATTTTCGATTGAATTCATTGCAGTCACTTACGCACAAACACCCTTGGAAAAGTATTATTCTCTCTCTTCTCTACTTATGGGTTAAATAATAGGACTGATTGGGTTCTATAGCATTGGCTGGCAACCAGCCTACCACAGAAAGCATTGGCAACTTACTTTGAGAAAATCTTTTTCTCAGTCAGTCATGTATATTTCGAGATATGATCACCCAAATCGTGTATAACGTATGTCTCTGACTGTAGGAAAGTATATTTTAGAAAACAAATTGTATTGGCTTTTATTTAAAAAGTTTTTCTAGGAAAATATTTTGAAAAAGCCTTATATAAGGAATAACCAGTAAATATTGGAGTAGATAGACTGAACTATCGCCCGGTTCACACTCCACACACCTCTATTGAACAGGTGTTGAGGTTCATCCATTGTTCTCTGTTTAGGATGTCGTTTCCGACTTTCTCTTTTCCAATCTTTTCACTTTTCTTTTTTGTTTATTTTTTTTTCAATTGAAGTAGATAGACTAAACTATCGCCCGGTTCACACTCCACACACGTCGATTGAACAGGTGTACAGGCTCATCCCTTGTTCCCTGTTCAGGACGTAGTTTCTGGCTTTCCCTTTTTCAATCTATTCACTATTATGTAGCCCCCTGCACACCAGTGGCCTTAACGCCTTGCTCGGGGTGATATGATTAAAAAAAATGTAGAAAGCGAGAATGTTTGGATGTCAGCATTAGTAAGATACCAAATTCTGTGCGAAATGTCCTGCTGACGTCTATATCACGTGGATGCAGATGTTTAAACGCCTGTTGTAGTGATAAAAGAAAGTAAATAACACCGAAAACCAAATACGCATAGTACTAGTAGTAAAAAAAATACTGTAAAAAAACACTGTTTATATTTTGAGATTCCAAATCCTCCGTGTAAAGGAAATGAACGTTGTACGGAAACGTAAAACCTAATACCCAAAATATCATTTAATAATGGATAATCTTCTCACGGATGAAAGAAAGACTTGAAGTGACTGAAATGAGGTTTTGCATAAGAACGCTCTTAACATGTGAATAACGACAACTTTTTAAAGAAATTAGGATTTATTAATTGTATTTATTTTGTGTTAACTTATTTACAGTAATTCTTATTTATTTTTTACAATAGCCTGATAACATGCAGAATCTTGTAACATTACAGTAGAACTACACTTATATAACTTTTTGACATGATACCATCACTAAAATCTTTAGCTTCTTTCATTCTTGAGTATTTTTATGTTTCAAATTTTTAATAATCAATCACTGCGTAACAGCCAGCAATAATCGGAAAGGATTTTTAATGGGCTTTTATTAGAATTATACATTCTCCCTCGGAATGATTTGTGTTATCAATATTTTGTAATAAATACGAAACAGGAGTATCCCGACATCTTGCACCAGATAGGGAACTCTTCATTATTAGCAATATTTTTTGTGGCGAGGTTGTTTTAATAGAATTAACATTACTTTTCAAATTTTAACTTGTAAAATCCTGATATCTGACGAATTTTTTGATAAACAGAGAATCAAAAGTTTTTATTTGAAACGCAAATCGTATCAATCAAAAATCAAAACAATGATGGATATAATTAGAGAAGAGCAGGTAAAATACTTAAAAATCTAAATTGGTCTGCTTAGATAATTCTTTTTAAACAACTCTCTTTAATCAAGCGCTCTTTGAAATTGCAAACTCGATTTCTAAATTAATAAAACAAAAACAGCACGATGTTACAAAAATAATGTATTTTTTATTAATTGTTATTTGTATTTCTTCAATTTTGGTTCCGTTGTTTCCTACAGAAAACTATTTGAATTCTTCACTGGATTTTGTTTAATTGCTTCTTTTTATATGCTTTTTCATTAGTTACCATATATTCTAATCTGGTGGCTCATGAAATTTCACTTTTTTCTCTCCGGTTAGTTCTCTCATTGAAACGAGTTTTATAATTTGTAGCTCTTAAAAAGCGTATTTATTTCATGTTTTTGTTCTGTTTTAGAATAAGAACTGAAAAGCTTTGAACAGTGAATTAATTTCGTGGTTTGAACAATGTCTACTATTTCGTGTATTCTGAATTTTATGGTTTGCTATTCACATTAGTTCTCTCTCTCTCTCTCTCTCTCTCTCTCTGATCTTCCTATTTCTATACCAATTTATCTTTCTCCACTAAATATCTTATTCTCTTAGTGCATCTTCTCTTTATACCTCACTCTTTTTCTCCACCTCTCTCTCTATTCACTGTGTTGCCATAAATCTCTCTCTCTCTCTCTCTCTCTCGCATTAAACTATTCTTTTCTTCTTTCTTTTATCCCTCTCTGTTTCTTCTTCTGTCTCTCTTTTCTCAGAATCACCATTTCTTTTTCTCCTTCCCTCTACTTTCCACCATTTTCTCTTCTCTCTCGAGTGTCCTTCCTCTTTCAGCTTTCAATTCTCATGAATTTATTTTCGTTTCTTAATTCGCCACATTTATTTTATGATGCTGTGCGGATTGGGGTAATTCTTTGTTGGAATGAAAATCAAAGCATGCGTTCTCAGTTCTTGCCCTGTCAAGAGCATTCATGTCACAAACACATACTATTGAATCTACTGTATTTTAAGCAGTATTAATGTAAATAAATTATAAGCACAAAATACGATTTAAGAGCAAGATTTCTTACACAGCAAAATATTTATAATACTATTTGTTTTACATTACGTTTCAGATATTAACACCTATGTGTTTTAACAGAACAGAAATATTTTTAAGATGACGACGATCACAACAACAAAAATAATCCTCCCTTCCATTTATCATAATAAAAACCGCATATATATATATATATATATATATATATATATATATATATATATATATATATGAATATGTGTGTGTGTTTGTCTTCATGTGTTTGTGTGTGTGTGAGTGTGTGAGTTGCTTAACATTTTTACTATAAAAATATATTTTTATATTCTCAACGTATTTTTTTTTTGTTTAGAACTTCAATTTTTCCCATCGTCTATATCATATCAGATGCTGCTATTCCGAATTAGAGGGTACCTGGGTGCAACAGCATTTGTACTTTATTTTACGCAGCCTCAAACCTGCAAACACCCGAACAGAGGCCTTGGTACGAAACATAGTTTATCGAAATCTACAATAATTTGGAGGGATTAGAACACTTGCATAATCTGCATATGATTGAATATCTGTCTCTTCAATAAAAAAGTGAAATCATAAAACTAGAATATTTTTGTAAAGAAATTAATAGTACTGAAAATAATTAAACCACATCGCTCGAGCTTAAAAACAATAAATCTATAATTGTTTGTCTTAGAAATCCATGATTTTAAACGTTTTTTAAATGCCATAACCCTTCAAAAATAGTTGAGCATGGTTCTTTCCACAACCTTTTAAACTAACTTAGTATCCGAATATTTTTGTTACTTCTACTACTATTACTACCACCACCACTACTACTACTACTACTACTACTACTACTATTAATAATAATAATAATAAATAATAATAATTATTATTATTTTTATTGCTATATATATTCTTATAATTATATATTTTAATTCTTGTCCTGGCTATGACGATAATTTTATCCGGCATCAAACTCTCTGATGAAGAGATTGGAAATTTTTAGAAACGTTGAAGCAGATCTTACGTCCTATTGTTCGCCTGTCCACCTTGACCCGAGTTAGTAACACCTGTTAGGATGCCAGCAAAATCCAAAGAGAAATCAAAACACTACGCAATTAAAATTAGATTTTGTACCGACAATACTAATAATACATAATACAATTTTTAATTAAAAATTGCCTCGAATACATTTTTGACGTGAAATTACGAACAATGATTTATAAAATAATATAATGATCAATATATTTTTAAAATAAATTTGAGTACATAGCATATATTTTTCAAAAAAGTAATTTGATATTCAAGGTGAAAAACATTTTCATTCCTTTTTTAATTTTGAATATGATTTGGTTTTAAAAATTGCAGCTAAGTAATTAAAACTTATTCATAAAATAATGTCATACATTTGAATTAATTAGACAGTCGGAATTTGCATATTTAGATCTCGGCATTAAATAACCTATACAAGTTGATATACTGCTAAAAGAAACAACCAATTCCAAGAATGAGGTTTATACCAAAACATATAACACCTACGGGGGTTAAACTACAAACTATCAATTTATCATATATCAGCATACCATTATGTACAAATTATATGTAGCCATAAAACTGTGTTCATAGTATTTATATTTCGGCATTATTAACCCATCGAGATTAATATGACACTAAATAATTACTTGAACTTTAACTGCTAATTCTGAAATGGTTTAAGTGTGCTGGTAGGTTACAAAGAAACTTACTACTGAAGAATATAAAGATATTAAAGACGAAATAAATACTGAGCATCAGGAAGAGACAACTAAATTTCCTGGGACATGCAATGAGGACAGAGGGCTTGAAGAATCTGATACTAACAGGCCAGATAGAGGAAAAAAGAGACAGAGGAAAGCAGTGGATAACATATTTGAAGGGCCTTAGCAAGTGGATGAGGGAAAGAGCTGTTGCATGGTGTAACAAGAGAACGCCTGCTAAGAGCCACTTTTAAAAGAGAATTGGTAACAGCGGATGTCCAAGAGTTCTCATCCTTTTGATTTTCTTCTTGCTGAGAAATTGATGCGTTAGTCCCTGGTTCCGATTCAGCCACTGTTTGATACCTTGTTTGGGTATCAGCAGAATAGGCTTCAGAAATTAGGATAAGCCTTTCCTATATTCGCGAGTTGTTTCTAGGTTCTGTGAGTGTGAACGTTATGTTTACAAGAATTCACATTCAAATAAT
Source organism: Ascarosepion bandense (assembly GCA_037127315.1). NCBI lineage: Eukaryota > Metazoa > Mollusca > Cephalopoda > Sepiida > Sepiidae > Ascarosepion > Ascarosepion bandense. The sequence goes on along the minus strand of JBBBDQ010000554.1, from coordinate 197,471 downwards.
TGGTTCAAATAATCCAGAAATACAGGCATAACTAAGAGTTTTCTTTTCGTAAACTTGAGAGGTAATATCTTTGAAATTACACTCCTTCGCTAGATCGTGAAATTCCTGAAAATGTTTTCTCCAGCCTACTGATTACTGGTTGCAATTTCATGTTTAACATATATCTTTATTTTATCTTTGTCCAATGCCCTCTTTAGAATGTTAATAGTTTCTTCAAAATATGTACATTCGCTGAACAGTTTGTATACATCATACACCAGTCAGTCAGTTATACTTGACACACGCTAAAGGCGATCATGTCTAACTGGGCAGAAGATTTTTGCTGCAGTAGGTTGTCATTATTTTATGCGGTAGCCTGGTTACCAGTCAAGTCTACAGAACACAATCTGTCTTGATATTTAACCCATAACTGGAGGGAAGTGGCGGATCAATAGCTTTCCCAAGGGGATTTGCGCGTAAGTGAAATGCAAAATATTCAACAGTATTTCGAACTCGGCTACCCGATTTCTTGTTCCAAGCCCATATCCACTGCAACACATCTTACTTACTAAATGTAATTTATAATAATATCTAAATCTTTATATGTCTGAGGAAATTTTATAATATTCAGTGCCATTGTTTTCATATTTTTCTACTCCAGATTCTTACTAACGAGATCAAGGATTTTCGGTTTTAATACAATGTACATGTTGATAATCGTAGCAAGAAATTTGTAATGACTATGTCTTAAACTATAATTAGCTTGAAGTAATTATTATGAAATCTCTAGTTGCTTAGGTCTCAAATCAAGACCTGTTCAGCCTTCTGCAATATCAACTGCTATTTATATGGTGGGGATATCAAATTATCTAAGTCCTCTGTCCTCTGTGCTCATTATATAGCTCAAAAATGGAAATCATTGATTAGTGGAAGGAGAGATATCTCGTGATGTAGCCAATGATAAAAATTTGCGGAAGTTTTCACAGATAACCTCAACAATACTCCAAAGGTATTGCCAGCCCCGATAATATCTCTAAGATATTAATACCAATCCGAGCATGTACAGATAACACTGAATCTTTTACAATAATTAAATATGTGATTACCTTTTGATATTTAATCTGATATATCTTATAATCAATGGTGACTTAAATAAAAAGTGGTATATTTTTCCGCATGAAAGAGGTGTAGCATTATATACACTGCAATACGTGAAAGGAACTGTTTGATGCCTTGCACTAGGTTATAGAATAGATGTCATTATTCTTGTATAGATTTTGCTGATTATCAAAAAAACCAATTGCATTATCCGGTTGATCTAAAGCATTATCTCTTATCCACCGTTAGCAACGATTTAGTTTGGTGTCTTCAATATTAATAATTCTTGTTAATTATTTTTTTAACAATTTTTCTAATAAAAATGTTTGTAAGTTTTCAAATGAATAGACAAAAGTTTATATGAATTAGAGTCTTTTTTTCTTTAACATAAGCTGGTCAGTATCAAACATTACCCTAACATTTATTTCAGTTATATTTGAAGCTAAACAAATCTTGAAAAAAATATTTCTATTTTTAAAGAGAACATTATTAGATACACGGAAATTTTTTATTTTCTAATATGTCGTGATTATTTTTAGTAATTTCCATCGCTATTAATAATAATTATCATATTCACCTTTTAAAGTATATGTTCCTCGTTCAATATATATGCAAAAGCATGTATGTAGACAGTGACACGTAAGAAGTGTGTATACGTCAAAGCAATAATGGGCAAAAATGATTAATAGATGTACTTAACGATAGATGACATAATTAAGTGGAATTCAGGGAATTTCAGCTAATATAATAGTGGGGATATATATATATATATATATATATATATATATATATAGTTTAAATTTCATAATATTTTGCACCAAGTTTTTCAGTGATTTTACTGATACAATGTATTTTAGCAAACTGTATTTTATCGTAAAGTGTTCGATATCAGGGTGGAGATAGAAGGTTGATAAATGAAATGAATTTCTCACTTTAATTGACAACGTTCATGCCGAAGTCGAATTTTCTTGAAAGCAAGATTATGATATTCTCACGCATCATGTATAACTTCGAAGTCATCATTAACTTGCTCTGACAAAGTGACAAAATCTTTGTACTTATATATATATATATATATATATATATATATATATATATATATATAATTATTTGTTTGCGCATTATCTTTTATTGATACCCGTATTTTAGTAGATATTCTGTTTATAAAACTGTCTATATATTTATTTTTACCAGCATGATTATTTACGATTAATTTTTGTTACGAAAATGTTAGTCATTCGGCAGCATTCGAACCTGTCAACCCTATCAACATAGGGGTAGCCACTAATTGATCTAGCGCGTCTTTGTCTCTCGATCACGAATGACTAACAATCTAAATGAAGTCGAAGCAAGGCGCTATAACACAATTTTCGATTCTAATAATTTCAAATTGTTGGTTGTCTATAATCATTTCGTTAATCTTCGGTGATTTCTGTAACAATATATATATATATATATATATATATATATATATATATATATATATATATATATATATATTACAGAACATATATATCGACATGTGCTACCAATTACCAAATTCTTGCACTGTTTCTGATCTTTTACTGTATTTCCACGTTTAGTTAGTTTTGGTAATTTCGTTGGTGGACAATTACATTCACTATTCAAACGAATCTTCTTTCTCGTCGGTACTTTTTGTCTTTTATTCCTATTCTTGTGGAATACGTCTGGCTGTTACGCATATTATTTCTTGGTTTTCACCATTACTAGAAGTGTCCCTTGGAGGTGAAGAAATCATCACCGTTCTCTTTCAGTGCAGATTTTATTTGAACCAGTTATATATCGGCAATTGTTCGGCTTCTTCGAGCAACGTTCATTGATTTTGCTCACATTCTGCGATGTAATATTTGTTTTCTGCTCAAACGACTTAAATAATTCCTATGGTAGTCAACAATTGCATGATATATCATCGGATATTGCACTTTTTAATCTAACTTTTGTTTTAGCAAATTTCGACCAGTAAATTATGTATATTGACTGCGCAATATCCAACTCAGAAAACTTTTCTAAAAAAATAAATAAAAAACTATCCTTTAGGTGATATTCGACTACAAATCAGGTAAAAATAATAACGACGAAATAATGCTACAGACGTTGTAAGAAAGTCCACTTATTGTTTTTTCAATCTTTTACAAGATTACCTCAGATGTATTTTAGATATAGCTTGAGTTTGGGTAAGGGTAAGGGCACGTCCTCATGTTTTTAACATTTTACTTATCTGGACATGCTCAATTCTCCTTCGAATTACAATTTTATCTGAGTGCAGAGAGTGAAACATCTCGTTCTCATTCACTTAATAGAGCCAAACTTCCGACATCTTAATGTTTACCTGGAAGATCTTGTCTCTTGGTGCATTTCGCTCTCTTCTTATTCTCATCGCATAATATTCTTTTTTAAAATTTACTTTATTTGATGTTTACCAGTTCGTTTCTTTCATTTTTATAATATTGCTTGATGGTGATCAATTTCTGCATAGATAAAGTTGTGTCATGGGTCAACCTATGTGTAGATCTGGGGAAGTGGACTGACGATACAATGGAAAGAAAGTCATTAATGAAAACGTTTTAATGATAATGTTGTTATTAGATATTTTCTTATAAGGAGAAAAATTGTTATTTACTAATTGAGCAATCGCTTTAAATTTTCAGTGAACTAGGTTTTTATCCCCAAAACTGTTATTTCTCCCACTTTTAGTAGACCCCTTATATCAGGATTATGCCATTACTCTTTCTTTAAGTAAAATGTACTATTCACTTTCATTCGTGTTTTTATCAAAATTCTTCAAGTCCTGTTGGTTCTGTTGTATGTGAAAAATTGAGGAGAAAATGATACTTTTAATTAGAATGAGAAAGATAACTAGATTATTTAAAGCTTAAAGATGATCCAAACAATTTACAAATAACAATTTACAAATAAATGTGAGATAGACAGAGGATATTATCGAATAACCTTCCTAATAATCTTATTTTAATGAATGGCAGAGGACATTTCTTAAAGTTAGAAAAGATAAGAAGTCGAAGAAAAAAGATGGTGACGTGAAAGACACAGAATATAAAAAAAGAACTTCAGCAGAGTCTTTTACAAATATATCCGAAAATTAAAAAAACACTCCTTCTCCAGCGGTCTGAAATCAAAGTCTTTCCAAAATATCAAACAGAACTTTGTTGCCACAACCTTTATAAAAACATCATTCATAAACTGGCGATAACCAATAATTTTGTCGCACCATTAATATCGCTCATGAAGAGAGGCGCACTTTGCGTCAGCCATTATGGGGAATGCCTAACTGACAAAAAAGGCCTTATTTATTAATAAAAAAAATTTGATCGATGTGCGTTGTGGTGCAATGGATATCGGCTCGGAACAATATATCGCAGAGCCGATTTCAAATTCAAGTCTCGATAGATCTGCGTCCAAGTTGTGCGCAAATAATATTGGTAAAGCTATTAATCCATCTTTCTTTCTCCAGCTGTAGGTTGAATAGCAGGTTATGTAGACTTAGTTGACAACAGGTCTAACGCAGAGACAAATGGTAACGGGGAATTTTCTGCCTAGTAAATCATGGATCGAAAGGGACATGATCGCCAAAGCGTGTATCACTTATGGCATTTAAGTGATTGGATATGAGTGTAGACCTACTAGTTCATCAGAAGAAATTTTGGTGTTATCAATTTTAATGAGACAAGCAGTTAAATTTGAAGCTCTGAAATATAATTATATATGTCTTTCTAATTATTTTTGTTATATTTCCAAATTATTCAAGGTTTTAATGCAACTAAATCACAATGTGGTTTACTGGGAGTGAACGAGAATAAATGTTTTTAACAGGAAATTAATCGCAAGCAGATACATATTGGAGAGACCTCTACTCATATGAAATAAACAAGACGAACCAATCTACCCCTATTAATTTCAGTACCATTTATATTATTATCAAGATGGAGAATATTACTAATTAAATAGTTATATCTACAAAGACACATGAGTGATACAGAGACTTGATTAAAAAATTGTGAGTTAGATAACTATCTAGAGCAGTAATGAAAAATATAGCTTAGAAAGATGAGTTAAAGGGAGGTAACTAAGGCATCTGGGACTGAACTGTCTCATGGATTGAGAACAGTAAATCAGTTGAGTGCCAGACGTGATACACACTTTGGGCGATAATGTCTCTTTCGAGACATGACTGACTGGGCAGAAGATTATCCAGCACTAAGTTGGCATTGCTTTCTGCTGGAGACTGTTTGAAAGCCAAGGCTATAGAACCCAATCTGTCTTATTATTTAACCAATATCTGGAGGGAAGTGACGGATTAATACCTATCCCAAGGGTATTTGTGCGGAAGTGAATGCAAGGAATTCAACTGAAATTCAAACTCGGCTTCCCAATTTAAGGGTTCAGTTATGAAATTCCAGTCACCAGAAGAAGGCTGGTGCATAAAATGGCCGAAATTAATTTGATGAGGACCACAGTCCAAATAATGTAAATTCTACCTCATCTCAGAAATATAAACAAGTGTTAATTAATCTTTATCTCACAAACTCACATAATTAGAAATATTGATTAAATATGTTTATTAATAAAAATATGAAAAAGTTCGAGTAGTTTAGTCTATTCTTTCTTTGCCATGCTTCCAATGTATGTATTCGTAAAATGATAAAGTTCTTTCTCTCCATATTTGTTTTGACTCACCCTTCACGCAATGATTAAATAATAAGATAGCTGTCTCGTAATGTAACAAAAAGTCGCCCATAACAGTAATAGGATTTGTCAGTGTTGGAAATACTCGATTTAAAAGCACATAAATTCGCACTTGATAATTTGGCATTCACTTTATTGGGGTTACGTGAGGAAAATAAAAAACTAAACCAAAATAATCTATAAATAAGTATAAATATAAAAGCATTACCGTTTTCAAACTTTGAAATGTTTTACTCAAACGATAAAATAAACAGGAAAACTACATCATTCAATCTAATAAACGTTATGCAAAGGTAGACAAAAAATAAGCGCTTACTCCTACACAAACACATTATGAGGTAATTAACACTAACGCGGATACAAATATGTATTCAAATTTGTCATTTATTTGAGCTTAGTACATAGAATATTTGTACCCAAATTAAATTTTATTATAATTAGTTTATTCATTCTTTAGTTCCATAATTAATATCTACGTATCGTCTTCTAAATAACAAACAATTAATGCACTGTTCCATTTTCCTTAAATTGAAAGACGAAAAAAACATCTTGGTTTTATTAGGAAGAAGAAAAAGGAATAAAATACTAAAGGATGAAAGAAGAAAAAACAGAAGATGCTATAAAATTCAGATTTGTTTAACTGTAAAGGGACAATTCAACAAAGCTTACTGTGCACCACTGACTAAGGGCCAGGGCATCACCGAGTTAACTCAAAGCCGCCGCCTGGGCAACACTGACTGAGGGCCAGGGCATCACCGAGTTAACTCAAAGCCGCCGAATGGGTACCACTGACTGACGGCCAGGGAAACACCAAGTTAACTCAAAGTCGCCGACTGGGCACAACCGATGGAAAGCCTAGAACTGAATCAACTCAGGATAGAGAAAACTCAACATTAGAAAAACATTTAAAAGTAATTTATTATGGATTAATTCTTTAATTAGGATATTTGTCTTCAAATAAAGCATTTGAAAAGACATTACGTAAAATATGTTTTTATATTCATTGTTTTTAATTATTTTTAATAAAGTAAATCGTAATTATTTTTAATAAAGTAAATCGCAATTTTATTTTATTTTGAATTTTCTATTGAAATTATTAAAGAGTATGTAAATCGTGTTTCATTAAATTACTTTACTATGTCAATTTACATTATTAAAAATAAACTACTTTGGGAATTACTAAATAAAAACTTTCGTTGATATTTTGCTTTAACTATGTCATTTTCAAATGCTTTATTTGAGAAAATCACTAATTAAGTTTTTAATCCTTAATAAATAACTTTTATTAGTTTATTGAACATAATGTTTTTTTTCTGGGAGTAAATTATCTCGGTATTGAGTTGTATCGTTGCTAAAATGTCCAAGCGTTCAATCGATGTTGCTCAATCGACGGTACTGAGTTGGCCTCCACCCGAGTTTGACTATTGTTCTAGCGAAACGGGGAAAAATAAATCTTAAAATAACGACAAGCATTCTTATTCATGATTTTTACTGCAAAATTCGAATAAAATATTTAGACTTAAATATTTAACAACGTGATATAGGAATTTCGAAATATATTATCATTCCATGGAACTCACCGTGATTTCATTCAATCATTTCCGTACATAAAAAAAAATATATCAGAAATCTCTTAAATTTTCTAGTTATTATTACATTACTAATGCTAGCAAACAATTAGTCTGATGAGAAATAGCCATTTACATTTGCAAAAAAAACTGAATAAAATTGAATACAAATAACGTGATCAGACATGCCCATAAAATCAAATTATCGTATGCTGGAACACTCTTTAACATCTGAGAGTAGAATAATTTTAATTGATTGTTTTTGTTAATAGTATATCATTTTCAATGTGTTATTTAATACGAAATTCTAAACAATTTCTACGCAATTTTATAGTTTCAACAACAATTTTTCGTTATATATTTTACACGGGCAAATATATCGTTTTACTTTTATCGTTTGTATATGGTAAAATGTATTGTCGGTAATTTGTTTATACATGTACTAGCAGTATAGCCCGGTGTTGCGCGGGTGTAATGAAAGCTTTAAAACTAATCCATGATCCTGGAGCTCAGACTCTTTGGACGTTGGCACGAAAGAAAAAAATCAATAGTTGTTTCAGTTAAAGCGAAACGGTAGACTGAAAGAAAAATGTAAGTCAAAATTTGATTTCCTGGTATCGATATCAAATAAGTTTTTTTCATCGTAAACTGAATTTTAAAGGCTAAATAAGTCCTCTGAGTAAGTGGTATCATGAGACTAAGAACTACAGTTATACCTACTTAGAGCCAAACCCGAAGCAAAAACTAAAATAAAAGTGTTAAAAAAATTCTGACATACAGTCAGAGAAACAGACACACTCACAAACATCTAGCCTTATATATATATATATCATCGATTTTCTGCACTATTGTAAGAACTGCAACCATGAAACTTTTGAATAACGTTTCTTATGTTTTTGTCTATGAGTGTATCAATTTTTTTTTTATAAGCGTTTCACCCCGAGCAAGGCATGTCACTGCCACAACTGCGCAGGGGGCTACATAGAGTGGAGAAAGGATGATTAAATATAGGAAATGTCAGAGGGTGGGTTATAGGCGAGTAAGGATACAGAGAATGAGGGTTGGGTAGATGAGAGTGTTCTGAGAATAATTGGGAATTAGTGTGATAGGAGATGTCTATTGACCCTACATTTAAACACCAGGTGATTGTAGATGTCGGGAAAGCAGACTTGTGGAAGGAAGTTCCACAGGCGGGAAGCGCGAGAAAATAAGCTGTTGGAGTAGAATTTACGGTTACATCTTATTTGTTTAACTGTAAAAGGGTGAGACCTAGTTGCTAATCTAGTATCTCGTGTAAATTCGTCCTTAGGCAGCACTAGTGATCTAAGCTCATCGGAGCAGAAGCCGTGAAAGTACTTGTAGAAGAGGCACAGGGAAGCCACATCACGGCGGTGAGAGAGTGGATGCAGCCGGTCTGCCAAGTCAGTATCAACAACGTTACAGATCCTCCTTTGTATTTTGTCAAGAATCTCAAGGAGAGCAGCAGGGGCACCCGACCAGATATGGCAGCAATATTCAATACACGAGCGGATGCTAGATTTGTATATGTGCAGAATAGATTCAGGTGGGAAAAACTTCCGGGCCCTGCACAGAGAACCGACTTTCATAGCGGCAGATTTGGCAATGGATTCGATATAGTCATTCCATTTGAGGTCCGCCGAAAGTGTAAGGCCAAGGAGGCGTAATATTTTTCTCTCTGGGAGGCTAGCCTGTCCCATGCTAATGGGAGGTAGATGCGATTGTCTATGGTGGTTAGTTGATAACAGCTTCGTTTTAGAGGTATTGAAATTTACCAGCCATTTCCTACCCCAGGCCACTACGGATTGGAGGTCCTTTTCAAGTACAGCAGCGAGGTTCACTTTGTCGTCCAGACCTGGTTTTTGAGCGACGCGAGAGTAGATTGTTGTGTCATCGGCATACATGCCAACTTGGGATCTAATGGCGTCGGGGAGATCATTAATGTAGATCAGAAAGAGCGTGGGACCTAGGATAGAACCTTGAGGGACGCCCGCGTTTTCTCATGGTAGTTTTGGGAGGCATACCTATTTAATACCACCTTCAATCTGCGGTTAGAGAGGAAAGACTGGATGAGGTCAAACAGATGTCCAGTTATCCCGTAGCTCCGCAGTTTGCACAAGAGGCCAGCATGCCAGACCCTGTCGAACGCTTTGGAGATATCCAAGGCAACGTTTCGGGCTTCACCATTCTTGTCAAATGCCCGGTATATGTACTCAGCAGTAGACCTGGTGAAGCGAAACCCGTACTTTTTGTCAGAGAGAAGCCCGTTGGCCGTGAGATGCTGAATCACCTCGGCGTCGATAATAGCTTCGAAAACTTTGCCAAAGATCGGAAGGAGTCTAATATGACGGTAATTGGCGGGGTTTGAGGGTTCGCCAGAATTCTTAAATATAGGAACTACACAGGAGGACTTCCAACAGGCAGGAAAGCAGGAAGCAGATATGCAGAGGTTTTAGGTTTTAGAGTTTGGAGAGGACAGAGGAGAGTTCTGGGGCACATTTCTTCAGTAGTATGACTGGGATTCCGTCACCGCCGCTCGCTTTGTGTGGGTCAAGTTGTGCAATTATATGGCGACCAGCGAGGGTGTAATGTGGACGTTATTTAGTTGAGCCTTTGTTCTTGGTGGGAAGTAGGTATTCCTAACGAGTCCAGTATCGAATTGGTGGAGAATCTACGGGCAAAGCATTCAGCCTTGTCCGCTGGGTAGGTGAGAACTTCAAACTCATTGATTAGTGGGGGTATTGAAGTCTTGTTCCTGCTGAGCACGCTTTTGCAGAGACGCCAGTAAATTTTGGAGCCAAACTTAGAGGATGCTATGCGTTGCCTAATTCTGGTAGCAAACGCCCTCTTACCTGCGTTCAGTACTTTTTTACACTTGTTCCGTGCTGAGTCGAAAAGGCGCCTGTTTTGGTTCGACGACAGCTTCGATAGAGCCGGAAGAAATAAAATTGGACCACACCTATTATACCCGATTTTTTCGGTTATCAATTTTCGATATTTATCGGGGGTACCTCAACACAAAACCTAGCTAAGAAAACTCGCAGATGTTTATAGTGCAACTATGTAAGTTTTCAAGAAAATCGGTTCAGCCGTTTCGGAGTATATAGGTACCGGACACACACACAGACAAAACTCCATTTATAAATATTTTTAGATTACTGGTAATGTTATTATCAAAATATATTTTTATACATTTTTAATGTAGTATTTATTGTCACTTCATATAAATATGCATTGTTGGGCGTTGTAATATGAAAATTTATTGTTGCTTTGTTATGTAAAATTGTATTCTTGGTCATTTTACTATAAAAATATATTGTCGCTCATTCTACCCCAAAAATATTGTCTGTCATTTTACGATTAGCAATAATTCTTTATAAAATTCATTGCATTAATTTTTACCATAAAATCAACGTTTTGATTTTTTTGTTTAGGATTTCAGACTTTGACCATGGCTGAGACACTAATAAGTAATAGGACTCTGGATTAGGCTGGACTACGGAAAAACAATTAAGAGGTTTTTACTCACATTCCTCAAAACTAATAATATCCCAAGCAGAAGCATTACTTTTGACAAATAAAGTACAATATATGACTTACTTTATAACAGCAATTTAATCACGTAATAAATTCGTTTTTCATCGCATTTTTTTTAATAAAATATTCCATTTTTCTACACGGATCTTGCATTTTCAAATAGCGAATCGAAATTGCAATCTTCATAACTGACACATATTTAAACAAGTGGTAGGATTGTCAGAGATTTTGGCACTGCAATTGCGGCAATTTTGAAAAGACTATCAGTATGTTCCATTGACTTTTATATAAATGCTGAAAATACAAGGAAATAATATAGGTAATAATCCAATTGAAGTAGGAAAGGAAATAATTTCGGGGGGGAATTTGAAAAACATTGAAAACTATGCCTGATGCCTAACAGTAACTTTTACCTGAATCTATTCTATTCTCATACTAACTGGTCAGTCAGTTAGGTGCCATACGTGATACACGCTTGAGCGATCATGACTCGAAAGAGACATGACTGACTGGGAAGAAGATTATCCCACAGTAGGTTGTCATTGCTTTCTGCAGAAGACTGGCTGCCGACCAAGGCTATAGAACTCAATATGTCCTGTTATTTGACTCCTAGTTAGAGATGGGGGAGATATGTATTATATTATTAAGTAGTAATTAGTGGGGAATCAGTTTATTACTTCATAACAATAGAAAACCGATCACCCTCTTTATGCCCAGTACAAGCCTTAATCATGTTTTCCACTATTATATTCAGTCAGTCAGTTAAGTGCCATGCGTGATACATGCTTGAGCGATCATGTCTCGAAAGAGACATGACTGACTGAACAGAAGATTATTCCGCAGTAGGTTGCCATTGCTTTCTGCGGTAGACTGGTTGCCGACCAAGGCTATAGAACCCACTCTGCTATTTAACTCATAATTGGAAGGAAGAGACGGATTAATACCTTTCCCAAGGGTATTTGCGCGTAAGAGAATACAATGGATTCAACTGGAATTCGAACTCGTCTCCCCGGCTTCTCGTTCCGAGCCGATATCCACTGTACCACAACGCACATCCCTAACTGGTAGACGTATATAATAATATTAGTAAAAACATTAAGCAAATCCATAAAATTAACTGATGCTTATATATTACCTTGAGAGTTGGTGAGACAGTGAGTGAAATAAATAGAAAAGAAAATAGAGATAAATTAAGGAATGACGACACAAAGAAGTAATTATTTAAGAACAGGGAAAGAAATTAAGAAAAAAAATGTAAAGAGATATAGATAGATAGATAGATAAATAGATAGATAGATAGATAGATAGATAGAGAGAGAGAGAGAGAGAGAGAGAGAGAGCGATTGAGAGAGAAAGATTGAAGGAAGTATTCTTGGCTTATATTTAAGATGTATTTTCTTATCTTTTGAATACGTTAAGTATCGCTTGCTCAGCCTTAATTTTTTTAATAATCAGAGAATATTACTTGTGCATGTGTTATCAGTTATCAATGAAGTTACTTATCCAGTAGACTGAAGGGTTTAAATTGTTTTGTTTGGCATTTCCACACATCATAAGAAACTTTCTGCTGAGGATTTCAATGCTTGCAGGTAGTCTTTAATTACAAAGGTCAAATTACACCTTTTTATTTTTCAACCATACTACCCTTCAGAATGGGTTCATGTCTTGTGTTTATAAAACACGCTCATCACCTCTCACCACTCGCTTGTAACCATCAATCAAAATATAATAAAATTTGTCGGTGCTTAGAATTCTACTTAGAGTTTTACCATATTAAACAGCTGTTTCTGCTTTTGCTCAAAATATAAAATTTTCTTTAAAACATATATCCATGTCAGAAACATACTGACATATTGAAAAGCTAACTGAACGCCAGAAAAAAATGCAATATTCCAAGCAAACTATTTTTTTTATTTTCATTAATTTTAATGACACCTACGAATGGATTCAAGATAAACTTTATATAAGCTCACAAGTGTACCGACAGAAGCAAGGATATCGATATTAATAACGCTACTACTAAACTTTTTCTGTCTTTTTCATTCAGCTATGGGTCAAATAACAGTACAGACTGGGTTCTGTAGTCTTGGTTGGCAACCAGTCTACCGCAGTATGTAAGGGCCAAGTATTGCAGGAAAATCTTCTGCCCAATCAGTCAGTCAGGCAGTCAGTCATGTCTCTTATGAGATCTGATCGCCCAAGCGTATATTCCGTATGGCACCCATCTGAACTGATGCGTCAAAATCAATAGTTTACTTTCAAAAACAGGTGAAATTTCTTGTTGGTTATTTCTTCAAAAATGTATTTTTTTAAAAATGTAAATGTGTACTGTTGTTTTTTTTTATAAAAAAAGTATTTCTTGTATAGTTACCATAAATGTAATGTAGTGTCTTGTTTGGAGTTTCAGTATTTGCTCATAGCACACAAGCCATGGCTGACCATGGAGAAACAATAGTTAAAAGATGGTTCGATGCTCCTCAAAATCTCTAATTGCTGACGGATATACTTTATCGTGAAGCACTTCAAAATGTTTGTAAAAATGGTATAATCTAATAATAATTAGGTTTTAAATTGTATTTTTTATTGATATCTATATCTCCTTCTTCTCCAAGCGTCGTGTCACTTCAGGGCGTGAATCTCCATTGCTCTTCAGAACTATCTCTCTTTGTAGCGCTTAGTAAATGTTGCAGGGAATTTTTTTATCTCTGCTAACACCAGTTCTGCCAACAACTTGATATATTGATATCTGCAAGTCTCTGGTAAAAGTTTTTAACAATAACAACAGTTATTTCATGTTCTTATGTCCATGTAACAGCAAGCAGTGAACTACGATATTAAGGGAATCTTGAATTTGTATTGGATGAATATTACTATCAGAAACAGCACGTTAGCCTAATTCTGCGCTAGTTCAATTTGCTGCTCTTATCTTCAATATGTACGCTATCAAAACTTCTAAGATATCTTTGCCCATTATGCGAATCAGAAAGACATAAAATAAATTTGTTAGTTTTTGTAGCATTATACAATCTTTAGAAGTAAATTGAATTTAAAATCTAACTCTGTGAGGATTGGATAGCATACATTCAAAGCAGTAATTCAAAAAAATTGTCATCTTTTTCAGTTATTTCCTAGCAACTCATATATATATATATATATGAACTATTATAGGGATGGTATGGATAAAATGAGATTTCGACATTAAAATAAACAAAACAAAAATACGATAATATTAAAATATTGCATAGAGCATGGAATATTTATTTAAGATTTATAACGTATAGATGTTAGAACATCTCTAAAATGTGGAGATGTTATAATACTAGCATCAATGTACAGAAAGTATGAAATTTTATATATCCATCTGGAACTTTTAGAGTATATATATATATATATATATATATATATATATATATATATATATATATATCAATGCATAAGAAACGAAGAAAAATTTACAACGTTCAAAATATTAATTTAAAACATTGCTAGATATACAATATGAAGCTGGGAATATTGATTATAATTCATAGTTTAGAACATGTGTTTATAGATAGATAGATAGATAGATAGATAGATAGATAGATAGATAGATAGATAGATAGATAGATAGATGTCCAGTCCGTAAGTCCGTAAAGGTGTGGATAAACCAAAAAGATTAACTTAATATAAAATATTAAGTATTATATCTATATAGATAGCTCAAAGGATGTTATTCACAGCTATATGATATTTATAAAGGAAAACTCAATACGTTATTTAAATTGGTTATAAATTATAATTCATTTGAATTATCTGAATTACCTCATTTCATCAGAGCAGACAATATTATTTCCATTTGATACAAAAATTTTTCCGGAAAAATTTTTGTACGTAATGGAAGGAATATTGTGTGGTCTGATTAAATGACTTAATTAAGCTCATTGAAATGAATTAAAATTTATAACCAATTTAAATGACGTGTTGAGTTTTCCTTTTTACATACATATATATATATATATATATATATATATATATATATATATATATATATATCGAATAAATGAGTAGGGTTGTTCCAACGAGAGCAATTAAATTAGTATGAAATAAAAAGTGTGAGAAGCCGTGAATGTTTTCTTTAAGATATATGCTTATTTTTTTGGTATTTATACAAGTAATGAATTATTAATTGTTCATGATCTGCGCTACACGTGTTTCGAGTCTAAAATTGACTCTCTTCAGGCGAACAAATTCGTGGTTTTATGTTTGGGTTTCTCCGAATATCTGATCATTCTGTTTAAAGTTAATAGGATGTATGCGAAAAATAAATAAATAAATATGAAGAGTAAAAAAATATAATAAAAAAATTAAAATATATAAAAAATAAAATAAATCAGAATAATGTGAGTTCAATGCTGGTATGTTTGAATAGTCCCTGTTCTCTGTCAGCATGTGTCGTAATAGGTTAACCAGTAAATAAATAAACAGATGAAAGTGTCAAGTATTTTCTTAAGGCATTCCGGCGCTTTTTTATTATACAGATTTGGTGATATTCGTGTCTGTGTGTTAGTATATATATATATATATATATATATATATATATATATAACATTTTTCAGTTATATGATGTTATTTACAGCACCTTGATCGTATAGCTTCGTAGACATACGCTCTGGTATTCGCTTTGACTCTTCGTCATGATATTTCGGAATTGACATTTTATTGACTCGTTTTTCTTTTATATTCATTTAAGAAATAATTTCTCATTAGTGCAAGTTTTATCTTTATAGTTATAATTGAAAGACATATAATAAATAGTAAAAAAATGCTGATTAGAAACCGGTAATAATACATTTGACTAGTTGGTAGCACTTGTTTATTAAGTAATTAAGAGATATTTATGAAGTTAAATAATCGAACTTTAAATTATATTGATAAGGTATACGTTATCTGTGAAAAAAGCATGAACAACACACATTTTCAGAGCCTCATATTTTCTAGTCTCTTCTGTTTATATTTACATTTACTATCTGTGGAAAACTCTTAGAAATTATCTTCCTTCAACCCAAAAAAGTAAAGTAGGCTCACGTACAGATCCTTGTGTGATTACAAGTTTTAATGAAAACTTTTAATACCGCGAACAACGTTTGGAAACCGTTTTTTATTATCCTGGCAAATCAAGACATTTCCGGTTTAATAAGGAAAATTATTTTCGTTATGAGAAATGATCACCTAAGTTCTGAAATCTATGGCGTTTGTAAACCATCGATACTAAATAGTGGTTGTTGATTCAATGCATGCTGTACACACATTATTTTTGTTATTCTAAATAAGATTTAGGAGGATATATCGGTTACAATATTCTTGAATAGATTTCTGTAATAGAAGAGTTTCAGTCGCGAAATGATATATTTGTCATGTATAGGGATATTTCTGTAGAAATTTTAAATCTCTATACATGTTACACTATATTAAATATGGTGTGAAAGAAAGTCCGGTAAATAAACTAGCGTGCCTCCCGATCTTTGCCTTTTTATCTCTCTCTCTCTTTCTCTCTCTCTCTCTCTCTCTCTCTCTCTCTCTGACAAATTTCCACCACTATAATCTCTTTAGAAAAAAAAATCGAAATTTTTAGAGGATCACTTACTTTTAAGTTTTCATTAAAATAATTCATATTTCTTTTTACATTCTTTATTGTAACTTTCAAGAAATACTGTTTTAAATTTGAAACAGCATTTACTAATTACAAATGGAGAAACTCACTACATTTAAAAATAATTTTAAAATTATTTTATGATTGCATAAAGGTTTCTACATTTTAGATATATGGAGTTCCAAATGTAATATTTTCGGAAAAAATGAGCGGTAACTATAGTAAAGTTAAAGCATCTTGGTAATTCTTTTCCAATTTTCCCTTCAATCGTCTTCCTAATTTTTACTATATAAATTGCATAAAATTCAATAAATTTCTTAGAATACCCTATGACTGTTTTGCAATTAATGTCAAAATATCCAAATAGCTTTCACGTTATATTCATCAGGTAACTATTGAAGCTTTGTCCCCCAAGAACGAATTTCCAAACATTTATCAAGAGTATTGTAAATCTTCATAAGACACAGCTATGCTAAAAATATTTCTTAGCGATATTGTAAAATTAGTGTTAGTATTATTTGTTTCAAATAAAATCAATTAAAATTTAAATCAGCTAATCTTTTCAAACTTCTACTGGCCCAAAACTCTTCGTTTCGAAGACGAATAAAGAAGAAAAAGTATATTTTTCTGTTTTTTCACAATTATCAGCCAATTTCTCTATTCCTCGGATTTTAAAATACATAATACTATTAAAATTATTTTTTACGTAAACTCACATAACAATAAAGCACAACTAACAATATCACTAGTAACAATTTCCTTCACTTCGTTGTTTTAAAACACAAAGTATATTTATATATATTTTTTCACGTGCAAATAGGGTAACATGTAAGGTCAGTCAAAATTATTTGACCAGTAGTATGAGAATAATTATTGTTTCAGAATTTACTGAGTAGTCTCCTATGATTATTGATACACTAAAACCATCAATCACCAGTACAATTTGTTGCCTTGACACATATTTCACGTGGACTGTTTTATATTATACCTTTTATCCTTTCTTTGGGTTAATCGATGTCTCCATTTTTTTCTATACACGCGATCCTTTATCATAACAATATCCAGTAGTAAGAAGATCAGTGGCGTGTTGTGGCAACAGTTTCTCGCTACCTAGCCAACACTTTGGGGAGTTTAATCAAAACAAGCGCAAATATTATAGGCAAAATGACCAAAACTCCAGTTGATAATTGGTAGTCACCGTTGGAGTTGTAAAAAGATATGGACAAGTAGTGGGCACAGCGTACTATCTTTTGGAGGCCTGTTCATGCTCTCGAATGACACGTAGATTTTCAGAACCTAAGAAAATAGTGTTATACTGGTTAAGGGGATAACTCTTAGGAAATGTGGCTTAATCACTGAAAACAATTACACTAACAATGTCTAATTGGAATCTTGTCATTTAAGCTAGCATTCTACTGAAAACAGTTTTTTGCCTAGTAAGTAACTTGCACATTATGTAGATAATAGTCCCATGTCAATGTTTTTAGGTAGAATTCAGCTCACACTTTTACAGTTTTCTGTGGGTTCCATGTTACCAGACTGTAATGTCTCGTTATTTTAGATTGGTTCAGTAGTATAAACTGCCAAAAAAAGCAGAGTTCAAGTTAGTCCTGCCTGTTCTCAGCCACCACGTGTTTATTAATAGTTACCCGCTACTGATTCAGTGTACAGAAACATGTCATAGATCTAATAAATTTTTAAAAGACTTGGTGTGCAACGATCTGGAAATGGTTCATCAAACTTTCGACGCGCATTTGTTGCTGATCATAATAGTTTCCTCAAGCTTGCAATCCGCATCTCTGCTCTAATGTTAGTCTGTTTTTCATTGGTAATGTAAACTCATGACAGAAAATGAAAACTGAATATAATCTTGTCTGACTCTGTAAAAGAATGGATCTCTGAAGACATCGTACTAAAAATATTTAAGTTTAAATTTTAGTACACTATATATTTTTTCTTTTAGTACACTATATATATATATGTGTGTGTGTGTGTGTGTGTGTGAGTGCACACACATACACACACACACACACACACACACACACACACATATATATATATATATATATATATATATATATATATATATATATCCGAGTGAGTATAGAATGAGGAGAAAAAAAAGAAAAATTTTTCCGTCCAAAACATTAATTTAAATCAGTGCTCGATATATGATGTATAGAGCAGTGAATATTTATTATAAATTATGTTTAAGAACATGTACATTTTACCCGAAGAGGTGCTTAAATCCAAACACTGAAACAACCCTATGATTATAGGGAAGAGGACATATATCAAAGAAATTATGTACATGTACTAAAACATAATTTATAATATATATATATATATATATATATATATATATATATATATATATATATATCAGCATTACTGAATTAGTACACTATATATATATTTATATATATATATATATTTATTAGTACAATATATATATATATTTATTAGTACAATATATATATATATTTATTAGTAGAATATATATATATATATATTTAACTTTTAGTACACTATATATATATATATATATATATATATATATATATATCAGCATTACTGAATTAGTACACTATATATATATATATATATATATATATTTCAGCATTACTGAATTAGTACACTATATATATATATATATATATATATATATATATATATTATTAGTACAATATATATATATATTTATTAGTACAATATATATATATATTTATTAGTACAATATATATATATATATTTAACTTTTAGTACACTATATATATATATGTGTGTGTGTATGCGCACACACATACATATATATATATATATATATATATATATATATATATAATTTCAGTATTACTCAGCGAGAGCGATTTTCAATAGGTGCCTTCGTTTAACGGCTGTCATGAATCTCATATTTATGGGTTATCCGTTAAAGATAGAACCTTTTCTATATTTAATTATGGTGGAAGAAAAAGAATTTCCAGCGTGTGTCAAAAAGACCTAAAACAAAACAATGCAATGATGAGGGATCGATTCACTTTGACTTGAAATTTTTAAAGCGCTTTGCACGAAATTTACTTTTTCAAATTTACATTAATTGACGTTTCCTCTCTGAATAACGCTAGCTAACAATATTAACTCATTATCGCCTGATTAGTTTTTATTCTTGCATCTTGAAAGAAGGGGGAACTTCTATCAAGAGCCTGACGAAAGGTAAAATAAATATTTATTTTCACATATCTTTATCTGTTGATAGTGTGCTTGTTTATATATTTATTAATTTTTGTTTAATAGTAAAGAGCAAAATATTACATTATTGCTGTTTTCAGAGTAAAGATAATGCACTTACTATCTAATAAAAATCTCCTGACTCTTAAAAAACATCAGTAGATAGACTAAACGCAATAGATTTAGGATATTTTCAACTGCCGATCATTGTTAAATCATTTAGAACATATTACTATTTCATGACAGATAGATAGATAGATAGATAGATAGATAGATAGATAGATAGATAGATAGATAGAAACACGATCTGTGAGATGATCCAATTTAGATAGATAGATAGATAGATAGATAGATAGATAGATAGATAGATATGAACAAACTGAGATAGATAGATAGATAGATAGATAGATAGATAGATAGATAGATAGATATTAACAAACCGGTAGATAGATATGAAATGGAGAAATAAATGTATATTTAGGTTTCTTGCAAGCATCATTCATCTATAGCAAAGTCACCGCCCGCAAATCTGTTATTTTTCTCAATAGATAGATAGATATGGAAAAAGACAGATAGATATATATGAAATAGACAGTCAGATATAGAGATAGATAAAGATATGTATCTGCTTTATATTTGCTTTACAAAAAGGAAAAAATATAATTATTAAAAAATAATATAATTACTAAAAAATGATTGGGTAGGTGAAGCATTGTCTTAGAAGATGATAGAGAATTTTCTTCTTTTATAGGTGTCGTGTCTGTTTAGGACGTAAGCAATCATGGATTCTAATTTCCCAAGTTCCTTGTTGCTCTTAAAATTTTATCTTCTTGATATCTCTTCCAAACCCCACTCTGCCATCTTATCAATCTTATCAAGTATGTCTCGTTCTGCTTTCCCCGTCTCTCTTTCCTTCTCGTGTGGGTATAAGATTCTCTAGACCATGCTTCCTGATTAGGTTTCCCAGGAACCTCAGATGTTACGTATCACTTTTCTTGATCGTTATGAAAACCTCGACTTTGTTCAAGTACATGGTTCATTGTAACTACCGCGTCCTTCTTGAGAACCAAATTTCTGATTCCTTAGGCCTCTTTTCATGCTAAAGATATATTCTACCTTTTATTGCCTTAGAGAAGGGCAAATATCACATCCCGATCCGGCACTGTTTTCCCTGCTTTAAATGAGATTTTCCTGTCTCTCAGCTTTTGAAATGCGTCCTTGTGTACGCCAATACGTCTTTGGATCTCAGTGTCGCATTTTCCATCCTCTGTCAGAACGCTGCCCAGGAATTTAAATTTCCTTACTTGTTTTACATTATTTTCCCCAACATGCAGTTGACATTTTATTCTTTTCTTTTTGCTGATGGCCATACATCCAGTTTTCTGAACGTTTACACCCAGTCCTTTCTTCTCGCTTTTTCTTGCTACCTTCTGTGGGAGGTCCTACTTTTTACTTTCAGGGTCTGCTATCAGCACTGTGACATCTGTGTATCTTATGTTGTTGAAATTGTGGCTGCCAATGACTAATCTTGGCGAGGAATTTATCTCTCAGAATTGTTTCCATATACAGGTTGAACAGACCAGTTAAAATATCCTTGTTTTGTCACCCTTTCAATTTTGTATAAATGCTGAATTAATCTCTTGTCGGTATGCAAGAAGTTTACTGCCAATATACGTTCTTGATTATCCTATGTCTTTCCCGAATATATCAAGGTTTCCGATCATCTCAGACAAATATTTGCCAAATACATTTGTGTAATCAATAAAGCCCAGATTCTGGTCCTTTTGCATTTGTATTTCTCTTTATTATAGCATTCTGAGCATGACTATCGCGTTCCTTATTCCGGTATCTTTGATCTTTTCGTATCTCTGAGCTGATACTTCTGTGCAATTATCCGGACGACCATTTTCTTATGTGGCTCATTAAGCGTTTAGCTCTGTGGAGTTCACATTTCTTTGCACCTTGCTTCTTAGATAGCGCTATGAAAATTGATCTGCTAAGTTCATCCGGAATATCACCACTGTTGCAGATTCCGTTTATTATTTCTGTATCATGTCTACGCCAAAATATTTAAGTACATCAGTATCTTATTACAATACTTTCTGTTCCTGTTGCTTTGCTTCTGTTTAATTTAGCCATTGCAGTTTCCTGTTAAGTTTTTAATATTTCTTGTCTGTCAGTATTACTGTGTATTGGTGGTTGCTGTTTCTTTTCGTGGAAGAAATCTCCGACATACTCGTTATATCGCTGAAAAATATTTGCCTCTAATATATGAGCGTTCTGTTATTTGATCTTATAGATTCTGTTGTTAAGCATGTCCTTGTTCATGTTAGTTCTTTTTATGCATCGCTCTTATTTTTCGGGCTCATTTTCTCTATTTCTGCCCATTTGTTGTAGAACCATCTTTCTTTATCATGTCTATATTTGTTTATTTTTCCTGGTGTAGATTCTTACATTGCGTTCCCTGTCTTGGATTCTTGTTCTGTCTCCTTTGCATCACGTTAAGAATCATTTTAATTATTCACTTATTTTTCTTCCAACTTATTTTTTTCTTTTGGGATGAAGTCGTTTGTTGATGTCACTAGAGCTTCTCTTAGTATGTTCCATTTTTGGTTTCCGTTTCTGTCCTTCGTGTGCTTTTTAGGTGTTGTCTGTGAATATTTCTCTTAGGCTTGGTTCTCTTAAGAGTCTGCTGCACATCAGTCTAGGAGCTGCATGAAAGTTCTTTAATTCTTTAGTTTTATCCTTATTTTACATATGACTGCCAGGTGGTAGTTTCTGCAGTCATCACTTGTATATGTTTTGCAGTGAAAGACTGCTTTCGTGAATCTGTCAGTGATAGTTATATAATCAATTTGGTTCTTGATTTCTCCTCTTGGACATCTCCATGTCTATAATAGATATATTACTTGCTCTTGGAACCAGGTGATGGTCATTTGTTTATACCTTTGAAGACATTTCTCAACACGGCAATTGCGGATTCCCAGTGCAAAATGTACGACTATTTCAATTACCTCACTTGGCTCATTTTGGCATTCAGATCTTCAATGATAATTCTGATTCCTTGTGATTTGCACTGAGTCTTGGTATGTATAGCACAGAGTGCTTTGATTTCACATTCTGTGTTTTGTGTTGTCACTGCATATACCTATACAACCGATACATTAGAGGCCTCTCTTTCAGTTTAACCACCAAATTCTCTGATATCTGACAATATCCTACAACGCATTTCCTCGTGTGTTTATCCAGTACGACGACGTCTCTTTTCATTATTTTCACTGCCTGCGTATATAATTCTGTGCACCTAACTAATAAATTCTTCGTTGTTGGGCCAGCTCGTTTCACCTATACCTAAATTCTTATGTTTAATCATCCACTGCTTTAAATGTTTCTGCTCTCCGCAGTTGTTCAAAGTTCTGACGTTCTCTATCCCAAAAGTTATGTCCTATTTGGTAGGAACACTCACGGGATAACGATTCAGTTATATCTGTTACTCATGTCATTCTCTTCTGGGCGAGGGATTAATTCCGAGGAAATTTATCCTCTGTTGCCGTTTATGCTAACAGTCATTGGATGACGGTCATGTAACACATGATGCGCATGTTGCTTCTTGCTGGACAAGGAATCAGTGTCTTTAGGCTTAAACCCATTCACCCTATTAGGGTTTAGAGTTGTTTGTACATGACCATGAATATTCTTGGAGTGTTTTCCCGTTGCCTTTGTCGAGACACGGCGTCTTGTTAGCAAGTTGTTGATTCGTTCCGCATTTTGTATGTTTAATTTCATCCTAATGGGTTGTTAAAATTCCGTCAACCCCAATATTGATGAAGGTAGCTGACATACGGACAAAAAACATAAAAAAATACGTCCCTGTGTCCTTCAAGGCAGAAGAGACGTAATAAGTCCCGCGTTAAGAATGATGGTTTTCTGGATGGAATGGCTAGGGAAGCGTAAACGGAAATATGTAAATATTCAGTCATTACTTTAAGTCTGAAGTCCGACTCTTAACACAGATGAACATAATACGGATTCCCGGGATGAGAGCACATTGCCAGTAGCAAAACAGATACAAATATTTGAATTTTCCGGACAGTTATAAAAGAAAATATTAAAATGCTTTCCTTCTCTCCTTTCTTTGGCAAGTTAATTCGACTTACTGTGATGTCGCCAAGTATAAATGAATAACTCAAGAACAGAATCAGAATATAAGTTGTATTCCGCGGAAAGACGGTTAGTATGTACAGAAGTGATTAGTAATATTTACAATAGGGAAGATACAAGAGTCCAATCCGTCGTAAGACGTGTGTATACGTGATTACTTCTGGTATACCACCGGAAGTGTGACTAACTCTTCACTGACTCACGCTGACTCTTCAGTAACTCATTAGAGACTCTCAAGTGACTCTCTACGACTCCCTACGACATTATTTAGTAAGGGCAACATATGACACATGGTTTAGTTTATATCTGGGCTTTCCGGGCTACATGGCCCGGCCAAAAATGTCTGTCTATTTTTGCCCAGTCGTGCTTCTACCCTTCGGCGGAACCACGACTGGGTTATTGCTCTCTGCTCGGAAGCAGAGAGCGCCCTCTACCCGAAAGCAGAGAGTTGACAGTGTCGTAGAGTCGTCAATCTAGTGACTCCCTACGACTGTATTTGCTAGCCTTCCCACGCAAGGCTGGATGTGACACATGGTCATTTTATAATGGGTATTCCTGGCCATATAACCGGGCCAAAAAATGTCTGTCTATTTTTGCCCAGTCGTGGTTCTGCCCTTCGGCGGAACCATGACTGGGTTATTGCTCTCTGCTCGGAAGCAGAGAGCGCCCTCTACCCGAAGGCAGAGGGCTGACAGTGTCGTAGAGTCGTCAGTCTAGTGACTCGGTACGACTCTATTTACTAGCCTTCCCACGTAGGCTGGATGTGACACATGGTCATTTTATAGTGGGTATTCCCGGCCATATAGCCGGGCCAAAAATATCTGTCTATTTTTCCCCAGTCGTGGTTCTACCCTTCGGCGGAACCACGACTGGGTTATTGCTCTCTGCTCGGAAGCAGAGAGCGCCCTCTACCCGAAGGCAGAGGGCTGACAGTGTTGTAGAGTCGTCAGTCTAGTGACTCTGTACCGACTCCCTTGTAGAGAATCCACCATTGCTATATATAGAAATGGGAACAGTCTATTTGTAGTCAAATAGGAGCGGCGCCCTAACACTTACTAATCATATTAAAGAAAAGCAGCACTCTCTCTCTCTCTCTATATATATATATATATGTTTTAATCATTTCACCCCGAGCAAGGCAGAAATGCCACTGATAAGCGGGGGGCTACATAACTGTTAAAAGATTAATTAGAAAAGAGTCAGAAGTACAAACTTGTTAGAAAGAAGCAATATAAAGCTGAGGATACCGGTGCGATGACAGATACATAGGTGAAGAGAAAGGGAAGGATAGGGGAGAGCTAGAGTCCAGTGGTTAATAGATGAGTATTGACATTGCATATAAATCTCTGGAGGTTGTAGCCGTCAGGAAAGCAAGAATATTGGAGAGAGTTCCACAGGCGGAAGTGCGAGAGAAGAAGCTGCAGGAGTAGAATTGTCGTCTGCATTTAGCTAACCTGATTGTGAATGGGTGGGACCCAGTTGCCAGTCTGGTTGCACGAGTAAACACCTGGTGAGGAGGCACCAGTGAGTTAAGTTCATCCGAGCAGAAACAATGGAATTATTATATATATGTATATATAATTATATTATAATATATTATTATATATATGTATATATATATGTATCTATAAATTCTGATAACTGCAGAAATAGTTATTCACACAAAACATTCATATTTCAATATTTCGTTAGTCAAATAAAAAAAAAATTAAATTTATAATAGATCATGACCATTAAGTATTTATTCCTCTTTCCCTAAATTGAAAGCTCTGACCGTAAAGCTGTTTCCTTCTGTGGAAACATGCATTTATTATCCCACTATCTAGTTCCACTGTTGACTGAAATTCATAAAATATTTTTTGTTAAAATCAATCATGAAATATGTTTCTCGTATTCTGTAAGTGTTGTATCTCTTTCCATTACAAATTCGCACATCTTTCCTAATCATAGTTTTGAATTAGCATGTTGGTTATGCCATTACTATCACTTTAAGATAAATCTTATATTCATTAAATTTGTCGCTGCTGAAAGTGATCAATTAATGCAGTTTACGAAACATTGTACAGTTATTCGTTGTAATTTTACAGCGCCTAGTCACCAGATTAGAATAGCGTTGTCCCTCGGAAAAAAACATCAGTTGTCAATCTCTCTAAGCAATTTTAATAACTGATCTGAGAAACAGGTTTTTACAGAGCTAGAACTTGAGATATTTCTGAACGAGAAATAATGAAAATATAAAATGGTAAAACGTAAAAGAAAAAACTGTAAGCACAAACAAAAATACAGAGAAAACATTTAATTTCTTTATTGAACCCTTTTGATGAAACTTACTTTTTTTAAAATATGTCATAATTTTAGAATATGAATAAAAATTATATTAATGAAAGGCTATGCACCATGTTTTTAACCTTCAGGAAACTTCTTTTTAAACCAACGCGTGGGGTTACAAATTTTGACATAGTGATCTTCCTGGGAGAATAAGGATTGATTTACCTATTTAATGAAATTACATACCACATTGTAACTTCTACGAAACTATAGTTATCAGCTTAATACCAGAAGCGTAAACAACAAAAATATTTAAAGAATTCTTTTTTCCAAATTTAATTATGTATATTCTGTTTAATTTGGAAATATCAATATATACAAAAAAGAATCTACCACGGTTTGGTTTTTGTTGAGTGTGAAAAGTATTTCTATTCGCTATAATACCTGACAGCTTTTTCCCCACAAAGCAAACAAAAGAAAGAAAATTGTATAAAGTTATTGAGAATATTCCATGTTCACAGCATTATTTCATCTTCGCCGTGCTAAGTAAAGAATAATGTATAAGATATTCGGAAAAATAATGAGTGAATGCGATAGGATTATATCGAAATATTTTGCTGCATATATTTTAAGTATTTACAGAATTAAACTTGGGAAACGATATTTGATGGACAGAATGCTAAAAGTAAATTTTCTGACATTTCTAAATATCAGACAGTTTACAAACGCTATTAGGTCACATAAATATGTAAGTTTAAATCCATGTGCATAAGATTACAAGAGAAAAAGTGAAATGAAAGAGCAAAAAGTTACAGGTAAGGAAACTTATAAGAAAAGAAGGATATCAAAGGGATAAAAGATGGCAACTGACGTTGCACTGAAACTCTTAGAGGTTGTAGCTATCATGGAAGCGAGTGTACGGAAGGAAGTCCCCAAGGCATCAACTGCGAGAAAAAGTGATTGATCCAAAAGTGAGGTTATATATTGACTGTTTTCACTATAAAAGCGGAATCCATAGTTATAAGTGTATGAGAACGAGTAGATTTGTGTAGAAAGGGCACCGGTGTGATAATCTCATCAGAGCAGGCGCCGTGAAAATATTTCTAGAAAAGACAGAGAGGCCATTTCTCAACAATGTGAAATCGTGCTGTCAAGTTGGAATCGATCAACTTTGCAGATCCTCCTTTGAATGTTGAGGAACACCCAGAAATAAATTGCAGGAAGGCCCGACCAATTATGTCAACAGTATTAAATGGACGGACGAATGGTAGATTTTTATATATGCAACATGGATTCTGACAAGAAAACATTTCTGGCCCCTCACAGTGACCCGAACTTCCTAGCAGTAGTTACAGCTATTGGTATATTGAAGAAAATAAAATAAAGGAGATGTTTGTTTGTAATATTTCTCAAAAGTTACATCAGAATAAACGCCAAATAAATCGCATTTTGTTGAGTTTAGCAAATTCAACATTCATTTAAAGGTTGGTATGAAATGTGGTTCTATAGAAGGATGCTGTGGATATCATGGACAGAGCATGTGAGCAATGATGATGTTTTGGAAAGGATGGAGACGAAAAAGAAATTAATAATGAGCATCAGGAAGAGACAATAAAAGTTCCTGAGACATGCATGTAAAAGGGGAACTTGGAGAACCTGTTACTAACAGACCAGGCAGAGGAAAAAAGAGACAGGGGAATGCAGCGGATAACACATTTGAAGGACATGATCAGGTGGATGACGGAACGTGGGTTGCACGGTGCAACAGTGGAAAGCATGCTAAGAGCCACCAGAGACAGGGAGATGTGAAAAGCCATGACCGCCTACGTACTGAAAGGACATGGCACATAAAAAAAGAAGAGGAATTATATCCAGACTATTAAAATTTATTATAATACACGTGAATTTTATGTGACAATATTTTGGTATCAGATAAAGAAAATAGTAATAATTATCTAATGGTTGAACTTACATTGTACGGAAGCTCAAAGGTGAAATATATTTGTGATTCTAATCAAAGATACAGAGCCAATACTTAATCGTGCTCTCTACAATTTAGCCTACAATTTTTTTTTTTTGAAAAATAAGAGTAAAAAATATCATACTGTGTAGTCTAAAGCTGCAAACACATATAACAATGCAGCTTGGATCTGACATCAAGTTTGTTCCCTGAGTGTGTAGCTTTTTCAACTCGAAAGTTTATTAATTGTTTCAAAGGAAATAATTATTTTGCCCTATTGTTATTCCTAACAAACATCACACTAAATAGTAGCAGTCGAAAATTTATCAGTTGCTAATTTCTCGATGGTAGGCAAGCGAGAAAAAGGGAAGCTAGCTGAGGAAGATCTAACCGAGTTGTAATTTCTCTTAATGCTGCGAGTGTTTGGTACCAAGATTTAGGATTCTAAGTACCACTAAATCAAGGTTTTTGGTCATATTAGCTTTCGTCTAATAAAATATAATAACCCAAGTCCGGTCTAACTAAGCTTGAATTCTTTGTTGGGCTCAGTTTACCTGGTTCTTGGGAAGCTCACTTCATATCAGCTGGCCTTCTTTGTCAAGAAAATAATTGTCAAAGCGATATCTTTAACAATCTGCAGATATTCCCTGTGCAGCGATATCAGCTGACAGGTAATATCGCTGCACAGGTTTTTAACTGAAAAGTTTTAATCGTCGGAGGAACCTTTTGTACTTCTATCAGAACAGCTGATGCTAATCTCCAAAAAATGACACATTGTGTTTTCACTGGCCAACGATTTCCGCCCGACATGAAATGGAATGATTATATTGAATCATTTGCAATGTCTCCTGCTAAAAAAGACAATTTTCCTATCCAGAAGTTGTCTTACATATCAATTAGATTTTCAATGGACTTTGTTTTGAACATTGTTACACCGTCTAGTCTAGTGAATTATCTATATATTTAGAGATTCTTGGTAAATACAAATAATTATCTGTAATTTTATTGGTTCTGTCCTGGTTCAGTCAATTTTCAATTGCCGTAATGTGATTTCGTTGTGCAGTTTTATTGTAAAAATTTGTTCTGATGAACTTTCCTTTATGATACATAAACTTTAGGAATTTATGCGTAGTATAAGCTGATATTAACTTCTCATCATTTTACAGTAAAAATGGCTAGATAAAACATAAAATTTTATGTTAAATGTTTTGTTTCTATTATTTGCTCGATGATACATCTTTCCGCTTCTTGCTTATTAGTCAACTTAAATAATTATATTTTAAATGCAACTGTCATTTTTTCTCTCTCTCTCTTTAAGAGATTTTTTCTCATATTCGCTACCGCTGAGAAGTCCTATTCTATCAGAGTAACTTTATTGCCTTGTATGAGATGAAATGGTAGAAATAAGGACTAGGATAGACAGAGGTACGTTTCGTTTCTCCTGGAGTAACATACACAGGAGAACAAATAAAAATACTTCATCAAACTAAAATGAAATCTGTTTAAATTTTCTTAAGAAAATTTCAATTATTAAAAAAAAATATTTTATTTAATTTTTAACATTTATTGTCACAGGTATCTCAATTGCACTTACAAAACCCAAGGGCGATAAAATTTGATTAATTTCTTATTGAATTTCGATTCTCAAAATTATGCTGAAAAAATAATGTATATCTTTCAATAAATAAATCTATTTAGGAATGGCAAGAGTAATCAGTATGTTCTCTAATTTTTTCTATTAAAGAAAACGTTGATTTGTAATTTGTTTAAATCATATCATCCCGAGCAAGGGGGCTACGTAGGAGTGAAGAGAATGGAAAATAGACAACCAGAAAACGCATCCTAAACAAGAAAAAAGTGATGAGCCTCTTCCCCTGTTCAATAGACGAGGGTGGAGTGTGAACCGGGCGATAGTTTAGTCTATCTACTCTAATTGAAAAAAAAAAGAGTGTGAACTTTGGAAGGGAGAAAACCGGAAATCACATCCTAAACAGGGAACAAGGGATGTGCCTCTTCACGTCTAGTGTATTATATTCAGTTGAGTGAGCTCAGTTATTCATGAATCTACCACACCAAACATCAGTGCCCCGCATCAAGGTCACAATGTCATTACAGTTGATATTCTGTTTTATAACCTATTTTGTCAATGAGCGTGCTTGCTAGGGTGAAACCCGTCTTGCTCCATGGAGAGACGTCCAATGCTATAGATAAACCTAAAGTTCTTGATCGTCTCGTCAACAATGTCCTGAAAAGCCATTCTATTTTCTTGTAAAAGTGTAGAATTATCAGACATAGGTTTGGATGGCTATGATTTATGTATATGTTCTCTCGAAAACATTTTCAGTATAATTCTCAGCATCGGAATTTAGATTTCACCAAGCTCAGATTCGATGGTTTCAGTTAATCTAAAAGCAGCGACACCATGTATTAAAATCTACTTGAGATTGATCAGATTTACAGATTACATCCATTTTATGAAAGGTTGTTGCAGATTTAGCTGTGTGACTATTCAAACAATTTTCCGTAAAATTTATTACGCTTCCTAGGTATGTAAAAATTTAACATATCTTATTGATTCACCTGAGACAGTTTTTTAATCAGCCATTCTGATTGTCAGATACTAATTCAATATTTGAGTCGTTGACATTAAGTTCAACAGCATTATTCCAGTTGTTTCCAATGCTGTCTACAGTGTGAACTAGGCCTTTTGCTTAGTCAAAATTTTTGCAGGACATCGATATGAGAATCTTCGTGATAAAATAAAACTTAGATTGTGATATTCGTCGAAGGAAGTTCTCATTAAGTAGAAAAGGTGGCAACAAATAGAAAATAGTGAAGGGTGTCACCCTGGGGGACCTCTGAAGTGATGTCAAAGAACCTAGAGTCTCCTTTTGAATATTTAAACATAGATGTGTTGTTTATATATAACATCATTATCGCAGCTACTCCCTGAGGCGATGCCATATGCAAAAGCGATCCTTTCCATTTTCAGTTATATATAGAATCGAATGTTTTAAAGAAATGTACAAGAATTAAAGCTGCTTGTAGAATTTTTTTTCCATGACAACTTCAATTGCTTGATTTTTCCAAAGCTTGATTTATTTTTTAAGTTATAAATATTTGCTGCAATGACAGGATGTGTGATTTCTTTTATATCACTGATAAATGATTAAAAAATAAAAATACACTAGTATGAAGTTAGTTGAAAATTGTTAGTAAAATTCGTTTGGGGTGGTCGAAAGCGTGTATGAATGTGTGTCTTTATGAGGGTGTATTTTAAGTGTTAGCATGCAGGAGAGACATAACGTGACCGGCTCACTAAATATCCCTATAACTAAGCACTGGAGAGAAAAGAAAATTCAATATTTTTTAAACAGGCAACAAGTTCTTTTGTAAGGTATTGGCGCGCGTGCGTACACGCACACACACACACATCGCAAAATACATGAAAACCTGAGTCATGATATACAAGGAGGTTAATATGTATATTTATTGAAATATACTTAATAATACCGTTATATTTCATAGGTAAACGTATTATTAACACTAGCAAAACATTTATATTTGTCCGTGTACTCATATATATATATACATATATCTTCCGAGGAAACGAGAGAGAAATTCTCGTTTAAATTACGCAAAAATAAAAACAAAAGTGATATCTCAACTAAACAAATATATTTGCCAAATTTGCGCATGCATATTTTGAAATATTAAAAAGTAAATTCAATAAATCATATTTGCTTCAACGTCGCTCCAGGTGAACTCGCAGTTTCCTGAAACACTTCTGGTTGGTTTCCTTATTTGTGTTGTTGAATGCTGCCAGAATTTTTGACTTCATTTCGTCTTTGTTGTTACAAAGTGTTTTTGGGATTTATCGCTAAGGAATCTTTCAGTATGAGATGTAGCTGTGTGATTCGGTAGCAATATATTTCTAAAAGCCATGTCTGTGTACTCTTCCATGTGTTGTAGTTTACAATGTCCTTTCACCAAATACTAGGTCTCTAAGCAGAGACTTTATTCATCTAAGCAGCACTATTCCTTAAAACACTTAATGTAGGCCTCAGAGTTGAGTGATTCGGGAGTTATTTTCTTATAAAAGCGATCAAAGTAAATTTTCCGAGCTGCAGTAAATTAGTTAACTCCACACACACGCCTAAATATATATATGTATATATATATATATACATAGTTATAAATTAATTGTATATTACAAAAATGTTTGTTTCGAGATAGATTGTCAACATCAGGCTATGTTTGATATTGGTTGTGTAGATGATTTACATTTTAAAATCATTGTAAATTTAAATGTAAATCAACTGCACATCCAACAGAAAACATTGCCTGATGATGAGAATCTATCTTCAAACAAACATTTCTGTAATGTACAATTAATTTATAACTATATAATTATATTACGCTCTATAATATTTATTATATTGAGCGCTCATCATGCCGGACCACTCAAAATAGTAAAACATTGAGTCCTCTTCCCTTGGAAATATATATATATATATATCCAAACCGTGGTGGATTGGGGTAAGAAATGGCTCGTAAAATTCAATTTTTCCAAAATAAACCTGCTGTCAATTAATCACCACAGACAACCGCACATCTCCTTCACTAGCATGGAACAGGCTTGCTTCCCAGAGAGTGAAACACTACGCCTGCTCGGCCTGACACTCTCAGCGGACCGCAAGTGGAATGACTGCGTCGAATCCATTGCTGAATCCATTGCTAAATCCGCTGCTATGAAAGTCGGCTCTCTGTGCAGGGCCCGGAAATTCTTTCCGCCTGAATCTATCCTGCACATATATAAATCTACCATCCGCCCATGTATTGAATACTGCTGCCACATCTGGTCGGGTGCCCCTGCTATTCTCCTCTGGCTTCTTGACAAAATACAGCGGAGAATCTGTAATGTAATCGATACCGACATAGCTGACCGCCTGCAGTCACTCTCTCAGCGGCGTGAGGTGGCTTCCCTGTGCCTCTTCTATAAGTATTTTCACAGCTTCTGCTCGGATGAACTTAAATCACTGGTGGCCCCTAGGTGTGAATTTGGACGAGATACTAGATTTGCATCTAGGTCCCACCACTTTACAGTGAAACCGACGAAATGTAACCACAATTTCTACTCCAACAGCTTCTTTCCTCGCACTTCCCGCCTGTGGAATTCCCTTCCGCATGATTGTTTCCCAGACGGCTACAACCTCCAGGAATTTAAATCTAAGTTCAATAGACATCTCCTAATACACTAACTCGCACCCATTCCCTCCAACACTCTCGCTACGTACCTCCAAACTCGTCTATCATCCTCCCTCTGACATTTCCTATAGCCAATCGCTCTATGTAACCCCCTGCGCTATAGTGGCAGTGGACTGCCTTGCTTGGGGTGATATGATTAAATATATATATATATATATATATATATATGTGTGTGTGTGTGTGTGTGTGTGTGTGTGTGTGTGTGTGTGTGTGTGTGTTTATTACCATATTAGTTACTTTTTTTCGTCATGCCTTTTTATTTCACCTTTAAAGTTATTATCTGTATTTGTCTCGTGATTTCTGTTACATTTTTGAACTTGAAAGAAACTATCGTACATAAGTTCATACTCTGAATGTCAACTTTAATATTTACGTACGCTATTTTCGCAATACTGAGCACTTTTCATAAATATATAATACTAGCAGTATAGCCCGGCATTGCTCGGGTGTAATGAAAGCTTTAAAACTAATCCATGGTCCTGGAGCACAGACTCTTTGGACATTGGCAGGAAAGACTAAAAAGCAATAGTTGTTTCCAGTTAAAGCAAAACCGTAGACTGCTAGAAAAATGAATGGATTTAAATCAAATTTTGATTTCCTAGTATCGATATCAAATTTTCTGCACTATTATAAGAACTCCAACCTTAAAACTTCTGAATATAGTTTCTTATGTCTTTGTCTATGAGTGTATTATATTTGATTAAAATCTGGACACTCCTTCTATAATCCGCTTTTTTCGATTATCGATTTTCGATATTGATCGGGGGTACCGCAACACAAAACCTAGCTAAGAACAGTCGCAGTCGCTTATATTACAACTGTTTAAATTTTTAAGAAAATCGGTTCAGCCGTTTCGGAGTCTATAGGCAACGGATACACACACACAGACACACACACAGAGATAAAGTTCCATTTATAAATAAGTTTAGATATTAAAAGTATATATATATATATATATATATATATATATCATTAATTTAATAAAATTAAGTTCTACATTGACAATGACTTGATAGTATTTGTTTGCTTCTCTACCAAGTTAAACAGGGCACAATATCTAACTTAATGTGAAATCTGAATTCGAACTTTTGTTTCAGCATATAAATTGCCCACTTCTATCGACCTTTTGCCCCTGATATCACTGAGTGCCCCTGACTACCCTCTTGTGGCAAAGTGGAGATGTTCTCTGGGAGACGGATTTTCATGCAACCAATGCGTTCTATTGGCGCGTTGCCCTGCACGGAGACAATAGTCAACGTTCCCTGTTGTAAATGCATGGACGTTATACGCAGTAGAATAATGCCTACACCCAAAGTCTGACGAAGTTTTATCTCATTTGGTCATTCATAAGTATTTATTGCAATCGTAAAGAAAAGTAAGTACAATTCGTACGTAAAATATATTCTGTGAAGTGACTAAATAAGAAATAGCATTTCAAGAAGGAAATGTGATAATGGAAAAAGCAACACTCTAATAAACAGAAATGAATGTTTGGTAATTTTGAACGATAAAGAAAATAAATTTTGAAATAAATAGTATCAGCCGCTTCCTATGAAAAAATTGAGGCATCTTATGACTGCATCGGATAACTCGTGAAAAATTATCACAACAGGTATGAGTATTCATAAATAGGAATCGTCTAAGTGACAAAACATCGGCAACTATATCAAGTTAGTTTTAAATAAAGAGAATTGTTTTCTAAAATAGCAAATTAAAATAATAGAGAATTTAGTCTATGAACTAAAAAATAAATCGCATTAAAAATAATAGATGTGAAAGTTTAGATGCACTATAGGAGTACCAGTGTGTGAAAAGACAAAGGATAATGAGAGTTAGAGAAAAGGAAATTACCATATATGGAATATGACGCAGAAGCAGAAATGAATAATTGAATTCGAATAATTTAGGAGAATTTAGAGTTGAATGTGAAACAGTGTGTACTTAGATAATGGATATAAATGTCGAAGAAAAGGAATTATGAATGTATGCACTGAACACTGATAATTGAATCTAAAATATAAGCCTTTTGTTAATCCTACTTTTAAGATCGATCATGAATAGCTTAAGAAAAGTGCCAGTAAACAAAATTCTGGTAAGGGTTAAATCTATCCAGATGTTGGTATTTAGAAAAAAAAGGAAACGAGAAAAGAATATTGAAGGAAAATATTCTCACTTGTTCTCTAATGTGTATGCCAGTAAACATGATTTAAGTGAACACTGAATAAAAATAATAATAATAATAATAATAATAATAATAATAAGAAGAAGAAGAAGAAGAAGAAGAAGAAGAAAGAAGAAGAAGGATAAATGTTAAGGGGTTAGAATTTACAATCATGTCTCTAACAAATGGCACACTGGTAATCCTCCACAAATTCCCTTGAGGCGAGATTGAAAGATTGTTGGCACTGCCCAACGATAGAGTGGCCGAGAATACTGAGCGTGGAGCGGAAGATTTATCACTCAATCTCCAGCGACGCCCACTAAACACCTGGTGCAAATATTTAAATGAGTGCATAAAGATAAGTATTAGATATAACAGCCAACTTCCTTGGGCATATGGTAAGTCGGGACCTACTACAAAATATTTCATATACTTGAATAATATACTTAAATTCTCCTATCTTGCGGGCTTATTTCACCAGCTGATGGCAGAATCGTTCTCATTTAAATTACTGAAAAGCTATTAATTTGATTCAGATAAAGGGAGTTTGTTGTAATTATTATCTGGCTGTTTGTAGTTGTGCAACGATGATCATTTCCTGTCATCGTTTAGCATATAAAGCGAGAAGAAACAAGATGACATCAATTGAAAAACGACAAAATACACGGTTGTCAACAAGTGACAAATTGTAAAATTCGTGTTTCGAGTTGTTTAAATCAAGTAAATATGAAGTTTAAATATATAGGAATCTTCTGGTCAAATGAAAGAACGCTACATCCAACGACAGCTTATAATAGCCAAAATAATTTTGGAATTATTTCGAAGTTTTTTCTCTTTTGGTTGATATAATTGTTATAATAGACGCAATGTTACGACCAAAACCCTCTGGTTTTCATTAAGTGTCTATGGATTGCCTGATGTGGAATATCTCGTTGATTATTGCGAAATATCCTGTGAAATCAATTATTGTTCTTTTCTGTTGGGACTTGGTACTCTCACAACCACATCCAAGGGTCGAACTCATGGTTATACACGTGTCAGTATCATCTACTACTAGATGATACTAACACATGTATAACCAACTACTATATCCACTACGCCACCATCACGAAGGACTTTAGTGGTGTATTTTTGGAGCCTTTTTTAACATAATACCAAGATTATACCAAATACTCATCTCAGAAATAAAGTACAAACTATGACAAGTGGCACGAACCCACTAACATAATCCAGTTTTTAAAATCTATTTGACACTGACTATGAAAATGTTATTGAAAATTACCCATCTCAAAAATAAAGTACAAATTAGCCAAAAATAACTTTGCAAATAAAAACCGATTATTTAGAAAGAGAAATAGTTATTTAAAAACCAATATACGAATGCAGAAAACACAATTAATAATCCTATTATATGACAATCATTTTCTTTGTTACATTGACAAGTTTACTTAAAACAAGAGCAATAGGGTTCAACAGAAGCATACTGAAAATGTTATAGACATTTTATTTAATCATTTCACCCCGAGCAAGGCGGAAACGCCACTGATGTGCAGGGAGCTACATAAATGTAAAAAGGTTAATTAGAAAATAGTGAGGAGTACAAACTAGTTAGAAAGGAACAATAGAAAGCTGAGAAAGCAGGTGCGATGACAGATACATAGGTGGAGAGAAAGGGAAGGTTATACGGGGGTGGGGAGAGAGCTAGAGTCCAGTGGTTAGTAGATGAGTATTGACTTTGCATTTAAATTTCTGGAGGTTGTAGCCGTCAGGAAAGCAAAAATACGGGAGCGAGTTCCACAGACGGGAAGAGCGAGAGAAGAAGCTGCAGGAGTAGAATTGTCGTCTGCATTTGGCTAACCTGACTATGAATGGGTGAGACTCATTTGCTAGTCTGGTTGCACGAGTAAACCCCTGTTGAGGAGGCATTAGTGACTTAAGCTCATCCGAGCAGAAGCCATGAAAGTATTTATAGAACAGACAAAGGGAGGCCACATTTCGACGATGGGAAAGTGGCTGCAGTCGAGCCGCCAGATCAGTACCTATCACATTACAGACTCACCTTTGGAGTCTGTCAAGAACACGGAGGAGAACGGCAGGGGCACCTGACCATAAATGGAAGCAGCACTCCATGCACGGACGGATGGTTGACTTGTATATATGCAGGTTTGATTCAGGTGGAAAAAAACATTCTGGATCGACATAGTGACCCAACCTTCTTAGTAGTAGATTTTGCTATGGATTCAATATAGTGGTTCCATTTGAGGTCAAGGCAAAGGTACTCAAAACCGTCATTTTGTAATCGTTTCACTTCAAGCAAGGCAGTACTGCCACTGGTGTTTAAGGGGTTATATAAAAAGAGATTGAAGGGAAAGAGAAATAGGTCATAGTGGATATTTGAGAATGGGTAAGAAAAGAAGGAAAAACTGGTGTGAAGAAAACCTTTTTGTTAGTGGAGCGGAACGGAAGGCGAAGAAGATACAGGAGGTGTCGGGAAAAGAACTGGAGTCAAGGAGATAACAGAGGGAAATGATTGTGCATTCAAACTCTTGCTGATTGTATTTATCAGAGAAGTAAGTATACGGAAGTAAGCCCCAGAAGCACGACGGGCAAGAAAAGTTGCGGTTACTTTTAACTGTTTTAACTGTAAAAGGAGGGTACCTAATTACCAGTCTAGTAGCTTCAGTAGATTCATGCAGAGGGGGCACAAAACAGCGAAGTTCATTAGATCAGAAGTCGTGAAATTAATTGTAAAAGAGACTGAAGGAAGCCAAATCACGTAGGTGAGAAAGAGAGTGAGGTCGAGTTGCAATTTCGGGATCGATTATATTGCAGATTTCTCTTTTGGTGTTCGTCGAGAAACACTAAATGAATTGCTGGTGCGCCCCATTAGATGTGACAGCAGTACTCAGTGCACGGGCGGATGTTACATTTGTATATGTTCAAGAAGGACTCAGACGTAGAAAAATTCCTTGACCGACACAATGACCGACCTTCCTAGAAGCAGAATTATTTACTGATACAATGTTGTCGTTGCACTTATAATTAAAATGAGAAGGATAGAGATGACATAGCTAGGATACCTAATGAGGAATGTAAGCTTGTGACAACCACAGGGCAAAACAAAGACACAATCAAAGAAGGAAAGAGTAAGTTACCGACGTCGCGAGTGTATCCAACCTGGGAAATGATAATGTTATAAAAATGTACACTTTGCTAAGAGATTCAATAAGTCAGCCATTGTTGAAAGTCATGATTCCAGACATCCATAAAGGAGACGTCACAAACAAGAACTATTTGCTTCCAAATAGAGTTTTCTGATCACATTGCCTCTGTTAAAATGTGTAAAGGATCAATATATTTTGCGAGAATTAAATGAAGAAAAAAAGCAACGTGAACAGTATAAAAGGTATATGTTTTTTTTTCAGCAAAAGAGACAAAATGTGCGATTTAATTATCCAATATATTCAATGTCAACCGTGACAATCAAAATGGTCAAGGGTACCAGCAGTTTTAATTAAAAAAAACGCTGGTATACCCCAATGCAAATCCACATGATACATGCACGTATGGTGCAGAATCGTATTACATATAATGATATGCAATCACCCACGCTGGATAAAAAGGTCAGAGACTCTAGGGTATGTATAGTCTTCGTTGGAATAAGGCGGCGGAGATATCCGATTAAGAAGTCAACGAATCACAGAGTGAAATAGAACATAGTGCCACTTCAAAGAGATTCAATCATTGGATTTCACAAAGATAACATTAGAGAATGATGACACATGGCAAAGAAGGTAGCGTTATAAATAGTAAGCGTTTCCAAATTTATAAGTAACGCTCGTTTGAACTTTTAACAAGTGATATTACATATTTGACTGAATTTCAAAGAACAACATCCAGGATTATGTCCGAAATATGGCTAAACGAACTTCGTTGTTGAAATATGAGCAAAGCGACCCACTCAGATAAATGGATTTAACAGACGTTAAAAAAGATCGCTTCTGCTTTGCATTATAATTCTGTAAAAGCATAATTAGCCATATGACGGGCGTTGTGGCTCGGAACGAGAAATCGGGGAACCGAGTTCGAATTCCAGTTGAATTGCTTGCATTCACTTACGCGCTAATAACCTTGGGAAAGGTATTAATCCGTCTCTTCCCTCCAGTTATGGGTTAAATAATAGGACAGATTGGGTTCTATAGCCTTGGTCGGCAACCATTCTATCGCAGAAAGCTAATGGCAACCTAATGCGGGATAATCTTCTGCCCAGTCAGTCATGTCTCTTTCGAGACATGATCGCCCAAACGTGTATCGCGCATGGCACTTAACTGACTGAGCCATATGACTGATGACATTAGAGCGTGTGTAACAAATACAAAATATTCCGAAAGTGAAAACAGAAATATCCACATTTGGTCGGTTATAACAATTATAACAAAAAATAAGATTAGAACTTTTAAAACTTCCAGACAAGATTACATCTAATCCAGATATACTCCACCTAATACGTAAACAAAAAATATAAAAGTAAAAATAAAACTTGACTGTTGATTTTAACCAAAAATGAAAATATGAAAATTGATGTATGATGTTGTTCTACGACACGTTATCAATAGTAAACTTCCGCCTGTTTTTG
This sequence comes from Ascarosepion bandense, assembly GCA_037127315.1. NCBI lineage: Eukaryota > Metazoa > Mollusca > Cephalopoda > Sepiida > Sepiidae > Ascarosepion > Ascarosepion bandense. The sequence continues at coordinate 157,238 of JBBBDQ010000554.1, read as the reverse complement.
ATGTCTACGCATTTTATTTATCTTCTAATTAACATATACAAAAGGACAAATCCTATTTAATAATTCAGTCAGTTAAGTGCCATACGTGATACACACTTGGGCGATCATGTCTCGAAAGAGACATGACTGACTGGGAAGAAGATTATCCCGCAGTAGGTTGCCATTGCTTTCTGCTGTAGACTGGTTGCCGACCAAGGCTATAGAACCCAATCTGTCCTGCTATTTAACGCATAACTGGAAGGAAGAGACGGATTAATACCTTTCTCAAGGGTATTTGCGCGGAAGTGAATACAATGGATTCAACAGGAACCCGAACGCGGCTCCCCGGTTTCTTGTTCCGAGCCGATATCCACTGTACCACAATTACACTAAACAAAAAACGCAATACAGACAGAATATATGGCGCTAAATTTGGATATGAATTGTAGTTCTTTTAATAAAATACATAAGTCCAGAAAACTCAATATGTAGAATAAAATATTGAGTAAAATATATTAACCTGTTTCACTGACCTTTTTAGTTATTGTTCTTTATAGAAAATGTAGCCGTTAAAGTTTCTGGCAGGCTAACCTTGACGAAGAGAAGTCATCCATTTGTTAAGCAAAATAAATACTTGCTTTAAGCCATGAGAATTTTGAAACGATCCAATATTAATCCCACGATCTTGAAAGAAGATTAATCGCCTAAGAAAAGCGTTCAATATGGAATATTAAAAGGCAGCTTTTTCTGACTTCTCGCATCTACGCATGAAGAAAAGAATTAGCGGCAATTTTTATTACATTAAATTTTTAAAAATTATTTCCGACATCCTCAGTTAATAAAAATACCTTCTGAAAGTATGCGCATATATATGGTTTAAGGTACGAATATACAAGATAGCGTGTAATAGCCCAAACACACACACACACACACAAACACACACACACACACACACATATATATACATATATGCACGTGTACACCCGTACTCATATGAATGCACACACACACACACACACACACACACACATATGTCTGTATATATATGTACATATACACATATCAGTACATAGACACAAACAAACACACACACGCAAATATATATATATATATATATATATATATATATATGTGTGTGTGTGTGTTTGTGTGTGTTTAAAATATTTTAAATGTTCCCTTCTTTCTGGGCATAAATTATGTAGAAATGGCTCAAATATTAGTTATGTCCAAAGACTTCCGAATATACTTTTAGCCATTATGAAGTATTATTATCTTTTTACTGTTAACTAAATATATAAAAGATTATATATATTAAATACCAGAACATATTTGGTTTTATAAACTTGCCTGGCAACCAGTCACCTCAGAAAATAATGGCATCCTACTGATTAAAAATCTTCCGCCGAATCATTCATGCTTTTTTCGAGACATGACTGCCCAAGCGTGTATCACGTACGGTAATTAACTGATTGGACTTAATTTATACTTTTAGAAAGTTTAATTTAATAATATAACTTACGTTTTTTATAATATCCTGTCATAATTTTAATTAAAAAAATTATAATTCACTTATTTTAAAACCTTGTTGTTAATTTCATTCATTTTCTTCAGGGTTGGTTGCAATTTTTATATCTGTTTGATACATGACCACAACTTTATCAGGAGAATTGCATTACACATGTTAGATCCAAGTGCTATTGCACAACATTTAAAAGAACATACATGTCCCTATTCACGATTTAGAGAAATATTAATCGGCAGTAAGTGTGTACTACACAATGAAAATAAAAATAAAATACTTCAAATCCTTCTATATAAAATTTACTAGTGGTGTTTTTTAAATTTGGGGTGACGTAGATATGTAATCATGGAGATAATGAAAATTCCTCCGAGATACGTCAACATTTTAATGAAAATAACCTTTTTTGTGAGATAAAAATGTGTGTTTATAAATACAGGGTATCCAGAAAGTGCGCACTTAAAAATATTATAACTTTATTTGTATTTGCGATAGAAATAATTTCTAAAAAGAATTAGAAAGAAGTAAATCTATATTTTTCAGGTTTTATTAAAATTTTATTGAAGAAAAAAGAAAAAACAAAAGAAAAATAACGTTATGACAAATTAGCTTTTAGTCGCTTAATATTACTGCACAATAATTTTGTCATGTTTAGTATTTGTAAAATGTATATTTAGAATTTTAAATTTACCGTGATATAAACTGATTGAGTTATTTGTTATAAAAGAAATTAAAACAATGTTAGAGTTTATTCAAGTTATTATTTACAACATTATTAAATAAATATGTCATACCTCTACTCTTATTTCCACATTCAGTCAGTTACTTCCTATACGTAATTGATGTTAGGGCAACAATATCATTTTCGCGACATGACTGACTAGGCTGAAGATTTTCTCTCTATATGTTTTCATGTTTGTTTACGGGAGACTGGTTGCCAATCAAGACTATAGAAGTCAATCTGTCATAGCTCTAAGGAAAAAGAGATGGATTACTAAATTTCCCAGTTGTGTAAGTAAATAAAACGGATTCGACCGAAATTAAAATTCTATCCCTCTTTTTCTCATTCTGAGTCAATATCCATTAAACCACAACGTGATGTGCGTTGTGGTGCAGGCGATATCGACACGGAACGACAAATCGGAAAGCCAAGTTCGGATTCAAGTCAGATTCTTTGCATTCACTTACGCACAAATACCCTTGGGAAGGGAATTAATCTGTTGCTTCCCTCTAGTTATGAGTTAAATTATAGGATGGATTAGGTTCCATAGCCTTGGTCAGCAGCCAGTCAACAACAGAAAGCAATGGCAACCTACTGAGGGATAATCACCTGTACAATCAGACATGTCTCTTTCGAGACATGATCGCTCAAAGTATGTATCTTCATGGCACTAACCTGACTGACCCTCCTAGTTTTCATTACGTGTCAATATTCATAATAGCACAACGCACATCCGTATTATTTCTACACAGTACGGAAAGTAATGTGTCATCCGTGAGCAAGAAAATATATTAAGAATATTGTGAAATATAGTGATTATTTTATGAATTGCAATGTGAAGAAAAAATAAAAATAATATTCATTCATAACATATTGAAATGTCTACAAATTATAAATTAAAAACATTTAAATAAACACATAATGAAGTCGATATAGTGTGATGTAGTTAGGGATAATTATATTAGAAACACATGTATAATTTCCGTTTCGTATATTGTGGTTCAAATTGAATAAGTTAAATATAGTTGCGTATATAATGGTGTCAAGGGAAAACCGTAATTTTGGAATATTTCTTGATTTTATCTGATCTTAATTGTGAGTTAATAAATTTTCAACTCTGATGTTTTTGAAATTGTCTTATGAGTACAGCAAATATTAAAATGAGATAGAAAATTGAACACAGCTATATTTCCTTGAGGTATGCGCCTCATAACTATCATAAATTTAACAGACCAAACTGCATTATCACTCAAATTATTTGTTCAATATATATATGTATATATATATATATATATATATATATATATATATATATAATCTTTGACGTATTGCTTTCCAATTTGCTATTTAAACAGTCATATGGGAAAGAATATTATCGATAAGCGGTTTTTTAAATCATTTCACGTCAGTTACTAATACGGTTATAAGGTGACAATTCATGCTTTTAGAAATATTATACTCACCGTTCTTCGCTGTTAACTACTTATATCCTTTATGTTGGACATCTTTAAAGACAAACAAAAAATACGCACACAAACACACGCATAAATGCACAAGTACACACACATATATTAAAAAATAGTAATTTTATTTACTTTGCACCGTCTGGCTGGATCAAGTTTTATATTTATTTTGAACAATTAATTCTAATACGATCATTCTAAGGATTTTCTCCACATGCCACTTCCTTTTATGATATATATATATATATATATATATATATATATATATATATTGTGTGTATTTTGGCAGAATTTTTTCATTAATGCTGGTTTCATTGAATAATATAGACAAGTCCTGTCTATTAATTTTGTGTAGGATCCGTTCATACCGTCTGATATACTTGATGGTAATATTGTTGAAAGACAACAACAAATCACAGTAATTGTTGATTTTTTTATCGGGTCTAAGCTTTCGGCTCACATAAGCCATTATCAAAGAGTAATTGTGAACACACAGTAAACATAGAAAATTTAAGCTATTAACAATAAATAGAATTAAATTGAAAATATAAGTCCATCCCTACCGACAATTTCTTCAACCAGATAACTCCTTATATTTTGCCGCCTAACTCCTCAGACTGCAACTCCCTTGATATTTCCGTGTGAATCGAGTTGACAGAGAGAAAGCAAATCGTTTGAAACACCAAAGAATAAATAAGGCAATGATTATAGCAGCATTCACCAATGGAAACAAAAAGACTGTTCAAAAGAAAGCCATTGCTGGAGCCAACGCAATGCTGTTGAAAATACATATTCTCTAATATTCCAATGAAATGAAATTTGCGTTATATCTTTATTTTTGTGTATAGCGTTCTGAATATATATATATATATATATATATATATATATATATATATATATATGCATACATACACACACACACACACACATATATATATATATATATATATATATATTATATAGTGTATCGAGGCAGCAGATAGGTGTCTAAACATATACTGTTAAATGTAAGAGACAATGAATGTCTATTAATTTTAATCATTAGCCGTTCTAAACACCAATTTTGGCTTTAATTTCAGTTGAAAATAAAGACACATTTCTCCAACATTAGCCATCTTCAGACAGGTTACAAGGACGTTAACACAAAGCATCACATATCACCGACGATTTTATTTTGTGTTGACTCCGCTAAGCAACTAAACAACTAAATTAAGGTCAAAATACGATGTTTACAACGGCTCATGATTAAACATAATATACATTCATTGTCTTCTATATTTAACAGAATATGTTTAGAATATATATATATATATATATATATATATATATATATATATATATAACGTAAACCAAAATGGCTTTTCAAATTTTAGGACTTCTGGAAAGTCATGATCAATAATACACAAATGAGCGCATCCCGTGTCAGAAATGCAGTTTGCATGTGGTAGGTGGAAGGATTTCAAACTAACCTGTCGCTTTTCGTACAAACGCCAGTCATAGTTTACTTAACGACAATATTTCGGGGAAAGTTTGATTTATAATTTTAAGCAGGATTTTCCTTAGGTACATCATTAATTCTGTGAATGAAGGCACACAAGGTATAGATTTCTGAAGTTCAGATCGGTTTATTTTTCACTTTTTGAGGAACACTGCATTAGCCGACTAGAGTTTCTGAATGATAAGGCCATGGACATCTTCATAGACGAGCATAATAAGCAAACCTGTGAAGAGCTAGCTCAACCATTTCAGCTTTTATTGAAACTGTCAAAATTGACCTGTACCACATAGGAACAATTTTTGATTAATCGCAACATATAGTGTTCCTCCAAGAAAATGCCCGTTTTCATGTGTCGCAGATAGTCATCGATACCATCCGGTGGCATTTGTGGGAACATTGTGCCATCCATATTATTTTCCGTTCATTGTGTTAAAAATTACCACATTTTATTGTACCTGGATAACTAACTTCTTGAAAAAATCCTTCGGAAATGAGGCAGACTAGCAGCAAGTATTTTCAGTATTTTTGCGTCGAAGACATCTGCATTTTACCAGCGGAGCATTAGTTGTTTAGTTGGAAGATATTTGAAAAAAGTTTTTTGAATGCTTATGGGGATTACTTTGAGAACTAACGTGTTGTCAGATTTGCCGTATTCCTTTTAATTTTAAATAGAAAATTACAATGCCTATAGAGAGAGAGAGAGAGAGACAGACAGACAGTCAGACAGAAAATAAGTGTGATATTATTTACGAGGTTAACAAATTGTTTCGTCTCATTCAATTCCAACGATATGTTCAAACATTCTTTCCAGTCTTGTAAGTAAAAAATAACCGATCATCAATAATGTATGTATGTATGTATGTATGTATGTATGTATGTATGTATGTATACATACATACATACATACATTGTGGCCGAGTGGTTAGAACTTTCGCTTTGTGACCATGAATCCCAGGTTCAAATCACACTATGGTAACTCCATGATATTATCGGTCTGGAGAAAGCCATTCCAGCATGTGGAACTTTTGAAATGTGTCTTAAAACCATACTACTGTTTGACACAAAACTTGTGAATGAAATGGGGTAGACGGCCTTCTTTGATGAGCCGTCGCTGTTTGGGATAGCTCAAAGTCACAAGTCAGCGATGGTTTGAGCATTCTTGCTTTGTTCACACTGTTGATCATGCTAATTAACGCGCTCTCTCCCACAAAGTGTAACTAAGGTCCACTCAGCATTGTTGCAATATAAACCACAGGTAGCGTCTGTACGTGTTGAACGAAAACAAAATTACCTGAGCAGGTGTCTACAATGTGAATTAGCTAACCTTCCTGGTAGACGGCTATCCTCGCATACGTGTGGCCAGCCATAATTATGTATTGTCAAAATGTAAGCGAGCGAATAAAATATTTTTATTACATTGTTGATATGTGAATCGTAACAAAATAAAATGTTTTTTTTAATTTTCTTTATGGTTATCATTCTCTTAGATTCGCATCTTAAGTCTGAAGATACGAAATTCCCTCATAATTAAAAAATATTAAAGTGTTTTATGGCATCAAACACCATGCACCCTTCAAACACCAATATTTCACATTGCAGTATAATGCAATTATTTAAAAGTTGCATAAACCACTTCATGAACAATTCTTCTGCAACGAATTGTTTTTTATATAGTGCGTTTAACTCACAGCACTCATGCATATGATATCTCAATTGTTGAGTTGTCTTGAGTACCAAATTGTTTTTCTCTTAGTCTCCTTGCTAATCATGTCTAGAGAGCCCAGCCTAATTTATTTAAAGACTGTTTTGCTATTTTATTTAAAGGAAGAAATGAATTTGGACTTTCTCCAAGGGTACTTACGCATAACTGAACGTAACGAAACCACTAGAATGAAGAAACATCTACTCCGACTTACAGCTGAAAAATTATTTTCCACTCCACAAATTATTCAACTTAGTCAAATAGTTTCCAATTTCTCTTACTTTGATCGTCATTTTCCAAGTACAAATGATGATCTAGACTCCCAAGACAATGCTTTCTCTATCACACAATCTTAAAACTTTAAGTTTACGGTTACGTGATAGATTCCTTACATATCCTCATAAACTGCACATATTACCTTCTTTACATTCGTGCAAAATTCTTAAACGGTAACCCATTTCTCATAGGCCTTGTATTGGCTGAACAGTTACTAAGCAATCTTCTATCTTCTCAGTTACAAAATCGAAAATGCATGGAGATATATGAAGCTTTTTTTTATCGAGCACATCTTATCTGCACTTTGGCCGAACTATTTTTAAGTGAACACACACGAATAAAACAAAAAATAGCCAATAGAAATTTCCCCAATTAGACATTTAATAGACAAAATATGTTCTTAAAAATAATCACTGTTCTTTTTATTTCAACCAAATGAATAACAATATTCAGCAAGATTTATTTACTAGTTAACGTAGGAGATTATAACGCTTTCCAGGGAGAAAAGCATGTAAAACATCATTCACATACTATGGTAAATATAACGTCCAAACTTATAATAAATGATAGCAGATAGATTATCAATTTACCTGCACAGGTTCAAATCTGTGAACATTTATTTGTGTGGCATGAAGATGAAGCAGATTTTGCGCCAGATAGAGAGTCTTCCAACAGCCACAGCGTTGAACAAGAACAATACTATATCTTCGATGTACTTGATGTAAGCCTCCGTATTGTGTCTGAGGCTGAATGGGAAGATGAATAGATCACTAGTAATCTCTACAAATACTTTCGCAACCACCATTAGACTACTCCAACGACTACTCCTAATCCACCTCACTGTCTTCAGATTGACACCCAAACAATCAGGAATCTTCGTATTGGAGATTTTGGTTTGAATGCCAAGCAGTACAGCATTCCATTTTCAAATTTTTGACGGAGTGTGTTGCGTCATGTTGAAAATTTTCTCAAAGACAGTGTCTAACGTACTCTAATATTCTGTTAAAAACAAACGGAAATACATTCACAGTATTAAAAAAAAAATTGCGACAATTTACCCATTGCACTCTGTACTTCCTGGAAACACCTTCGTTACTATCTATATCACTTAAGTTCTAAAAAGTACTTGAATACATGCACCCAAATTCTTTTTATCATACGAACTAACAGTTAGATAATAAGAACACCTATCTTTAAAACAGTTTAGAATTATGTTGTACTTTTCTTAACACAAAAAACAGAGAATATCATGTTGATAATCTAGTCAAAATATTGGCCTCGTTTTCAAACGAAGCACAATCTCGAAGAAGAAGAAATATTACATTGCAAAATTCAAATCGCGCAATAAAGTATACAGATAAAGAAAAAATACATAATAAAATCGTTATCACAAACATTAACATACATTTGGAAACCTCTTAAATATTAGGCTAAATCGCTTGATAAATCAAAATTGTGGTCAGTTCAAATCACTGTTTGCGGGTAAGAGAAACCCTTACGAGACGCCGCCGAAAGTAAAGTCTAGTCTGAATTGAATAAACAAGAGCCCGACCGGCCTTAAGTAGTGTCTACATTATACATTTGGCTCAGCTTAGGGTTTACGGAAATCAACTTTAATTGACCTTGTGCCGCATCTACTATCGACATCCGACCTCGTACGGAGGCGGTAAATACCGAATTTATTAAATTCTTGGTCAACTTTCTGATCCCGGGTGGGAAGAACACAGTTGAGAATCTGCCCAACGGCAGAGTCTGGTCTGGGGTGAACAGACAAAAGCACAAACTTGACTTAAGCAGGGTCTATGGGATATTTTGGCCGAGTTTAAGGTCTTAGAATTCTAGTTTCATGCCGCATTCGCAATATTGGTTAGTTAGAGAAGACTAATTCATTAAATCTCATATCTAAAGCAATACGAATTCTTTCTTACCAATTCTAATACAGTTTTATGAACACACGTTGTTAACCATTTCGATAAACATCGAACCAGAGGAGACAATTATCGACACCAAGGCGTCAAACGCAAAGCTAAAATATCCTCACTGGGGAATAACATTCACAAACTTCTTAAGTACCTACTGGGATGAAAGTTCTAATAATTTGCACTACATCACAAAATATTAGTCAGCACATGTTTAAAAGTATTTTTGTAGACATATTTCTACGAAGTGGCATAAAAAAACCATGGACAAGATCTACAGAAAAAGAGAAATTAAATTGCCACTCGACACTTACTGGCTACGAGTAGTCAACTACCCGCAGATTCAGATGACGAATTCTATTAAGCCTTCGTAAAACGAGTCGACTTTCTTTGCTATCACCAGGTCGAATTGATACAAGATGTCTTCATAAACGGGTTTCGATCCATGGATATTCAACAAAAAATACATGAAAATTGCAAATTGACGTTACAGCGAATCTATGATCATGCAAGTGTATGAGACTCAACAAAACAAAATACTAAAAGTACAATACAAAACCAGTAACACCAGAAACTTACTCAGCTATTTTGCAGCCCCCTCCTTAAGATCTTCTGTAAAATTAGGCTCCTCAAAAACAAACAGCTTTAATAAATTGCACGCAGTTGTTTTACGGAGTTAAGAGATATGCTATGTCATTTTGACATGCTAGAAGAAGCAATGCTATACGTGAGAAAATCAGCAACATTGGGCTAAAGTTTGTAGAAGTACAAAGGAAGCGAAACGGTATCTTGTTCGGTATTAGTATTTACACTTGACTGTATAGTAAACTGCAACGAACTGCCCCTGAATACATTGATTGATATTCAAAGAAGTCATCTTACTTAAACAAGTATCATGAAAGAAAATTCATGGTTAACCTACACGTGATCAACAAACTGGTGGTGGCATACAATTAGTTTAATTGGCATAAAAAATTGGCTGTTTAATTGGCATAAAAAAATTGGCTGTTTAATTGGCATATATATAAAGCATAATTTACACCATGGATTAAGATGTCTACTAATGAAGGATATATGCTGCAACCTAAAAACTGTGCAAAATTTTGTCCGTCAACGTTCATTAGTAGAAATACCCCACGGAGGTTTTAAGTCACCCTTTAAACTCTGTGATCTGGCGACCATGAGAATACACTATCCAGCTCTATAAAACAATTTTACACCTGATTGTAAACTGGTACCAACTAAATGTAGATGACACACGAAATAAGATAAATTTTCATCTAAACAGAAATTACTCGTGTGTTGAATGAAAGTATAATCGAATCGACGTGGAGATTTCAAGCCTTTGTAGTGTTTTCTGAGAACAGGAAAATTTGAATGATAATTGACAATTCCAAAAACATAAAACGATTTATTTTGCTGTATGTTTCCCCTATACCAAGAATAGATGAGTGGATAGAAAAACAGCCCCAAAATGTCTATTTAGCATTCTGTAACTCAAAAGTGCCTACCATAAAGTAGTTAGAAGGACCCGCTAGTAAACATTATAGATTAGCGGCAAAATGTATCAATTTCGAAGAATAACGTTCAGCATAACTAACGGGGAAGGTAGCTTAGAACGGGTGATTCACGAGATAATGTCGAACGAGAACGAGAACCTGAACCGCCGAAAGGTAGTCATGTCTGGGGTGAACAACCAAGAGCCCGACGTTACCTTCATGAGACTCTAAGAGATACATTTGGCCGAGCAAAGGGGTTGAATTTACCAATATAATTTCCCTTGTACTGCATCCAACTCAGGCATTCTCCATAGTATGGAGCGAGTAAATACTAGTATACCGAACTTGGTGACCTCTCCGCCTTCGGGAGAAGAGGTACTCAGACGCGGCTCTGCAGGAGTGATCCCGCGTCTGAGGTAAAAAGACAAGACTAAAAACCTGCCTTAAGTATAGTCAAAGTGATATTTATGACCGAGTTTAAGGGCTCGGATTCCCTATTTAATCCACCTTTTACACAAAAATTAAAAAGTCAATAACTTCTCATTTTAGCAGATATATTTACCACAATTGCACAAAAATCCACTGTAATACTACTATGTAATGTAATGGTCAATAAGCTTGTTTTGCTGGATATATTTACAAGTGTGCACCATACTTTCGTCATTATGCCAGATCTGAGTGACACTTAGAAAATCACAATAAAATAGGGAGTTAATTTTCAATCATATATATATATATATATATATATATATATATATATATATGTGTGTGTGTGTGTGTGTGTGTGTGTGTGTGTGTGTGTGTGTGTGCGTGGAAGAAACGCCCTATTTTCTCTGATTCAGAAAAAGATATGCAAATATTTTAATTTAATTTGGCATAGCTATTTGTCCATGAATATATTTATAGCATTTCCATACTTGCAGTTGAAGACTTGTATATATAAATACACAATAACCAACAAAGCATGATGATTCTCTCCTTCTTTAGCTTTTTCAATTTTTTTTTTTTTACAAATTGCCATTCTTTTATATCATTTTCTGTACTTCTTTGAACTTTGGCGAATGTTACAATTTTAGATCATCGCCTGCTGATGATCAATCTCAATACAGTCTGATTTTTGCGATTACATATAAATATATACTTTGCTTTCCATTTCTAGTTTTTGCATATTTATTTGAAGGCGACGAACATACTAATGAAATATATTCTGAGATTATTTTCATTGCTGTGGAGCAGGGCGCACCTATCACCCCGTTTATATGTACATAGAAACATTTGCTTAGATAATAAACAATACACACAAATATATATATATATATATATATATATATATATATATATATATATATATAAATTTTAAACAGAAATAGATTTGGCTGCTGATGGCTATTATATATATATATATATATATATATATATATATATATATATAAATCAGCAAAGCAATGTCTATATATTTCACACCATAAACTTTCCAACTTCCAAGGTCAGACTATTAATTCATATCTGAAAATAAGACACTGCTAATTTCTCTGTAAGCAACACACACACACACACACACACACACACACGCACACACACACATATATATATATATAGGTGTGTGTGTGTGTGTGTGTGTGTGTGTGTGTGTGTGTGATGCTTACAGATAAATTAGCAGTGTCTTATTTTCAGGTATCAATTAATTGTCTGACCTTGGAAATTGGATAGTTTATGGTGTGAAATTTGTCATAGACATTGCTGTGCTGATTTATATATATATATATATATATATATATATATATATATAGCCATCAGCAGCCAAATCTATTTCGATGTATCACAGCTCATCAGTAAGATTAGACATCCGATTTTTTCCAGACAAAATGCGGAGATTTTCCCACTAAGCTAACGGCGTACGGTTTGAAAGGAAGAATTTAGTTATATACACAATGCAAACATACAGTGTTATGTTGCCGACAGTGAATAAATAATTACTGCAGGAATGATACGTTACTAGCGGCGAGTTGCTACTGTTATTTTTGTTTAACTCTACTCATTCGACGGGCGAAAGCGTAGTCATCCGCAGACATTTATATTTCGGTGTATCACAGCTCATCAGAACGGTTATATATATATATATATATATATATATATATATATATATATATTCGAGTGAATAAGGAGCGAGAAAAATTTACAACGTTCAAAACATTAATTTAATATAACGCTCGATATATAATATAGAGCTGTGAATATTTATTGTACAAATTTTTATCCACTGCAAAGTGTACATTTTGTTTCGACATTGAAATGAGAATGTCTCCCCAGGTGGTGTGGAAAGGAATGGAAAGTCTTTTTTTATTATATCTGTTGAATTGTGTGTGAGATTAAGATGAGGTTTGTGATAAGGAGATAAGTCTTGTAAATTTTCTAAAGATTCCCACCAAGATGTCATAGTCTGAAAGATAAGTTATGAATTTTCCTGCAAACTCAGAGATCACAGATGCAATAACAATATCCAAACACCTGGATTTGTTTCTGTTAGGCAAACATGCACAAATATTTATCGTATGTGGATTGTCACCAATTCAAAATCATTTATATTCGTTCACATACAAGCGACCACATCACAAAAACTTTCTATCAATATAAAATAAATGCTAGAGGATAATAGCAAAGACGGGTTTATATAAACGTATGCCCTCAAACCATTTGCTTTTTGAGTTATCAAGTGTAAAGTTTCTGGTGGAAGCAGTTAAACATACAATTCAAGATACAATCTTCGATCCATAATTTGTGCTGCCACAGATTCTGACTGAGTAAAGTGACAATAAACAGAAGCAAATTTTGCATATTTTGGCTCTCCTTTGTTGAACAAAGAGATATGATGACGCCTGGTAGAATACTGGCCATATTTAATCGCGCAGCCGTATGTAAAATTCATATTTTTCTTTCACCTTAATACATAAAAAACTAGAATCTGCGTACGTATGTGTTATGTCGCAAAGTATAAATTAATAACTCAACAACAGAATCAGAATATAAGTTGTATTCCGCGGAAAGACGGTTAGTATGTACAGAAGAGATTAGTAATATTTACAATAGAAAGATACAAGAGTCCAATCCGTCGTAAGACGTGTGTATATGTGATTACTTCCGGTACGCCACCGGAAGTGTGACTAACTCTTCACTGACTCGCACTGACTCTTCAGTAACTCATTAGAGACTCTCAAGTGACTCTCTACGACTCATTAATTAGTAATCCCTCCCAGTAAGGGCAAAATGACACATGGTCAGTTTATATCTGGGATTTCCAGGCTATATGGCCCGGCCAAAAAATGTCTGTCTATTTTTGCCCAGTCGTGCTTCTACCCTTCGGCAGAACCACGACTGGGTTATTGCTCTCTTCTCGGAAGCAGAGAGCGCCCTCTACCCGAAGGCAGAGTGTTGACAGTGTCGTAGAGTCGTCAGTCTAGTGACTCTCTACGACTGTATTTACTAGCCTTCCCACGCAAGGCTGGATGTGACACATGGTCATTTTATTGTGGGTATTCCCGGCCATATAGCCGGGCCAAAAAATGTCTGTCTATTTTTGCCCAGTCGTGGTTCTACCCTTCGGCGGAACCACGACTGGGTTATTGCTCTCCGCTCGGAAGCAGAGAGCGCCCTCTACTCGAAGGCAGAAAGCTGTCATTGTCGTAGAGTCGTCAGTCTAGTGACTCTCTACGACTGTATTTACTAGCCTTCCCACGCAAGGCTGGATGTGACACATGGTCATTTTATTGTGGGTATTCCCGGCCATATAGCCGGGCCAAAAAATGTCTGTCTATTTTTGCCCAGTCGTGGTTCTACCCTTCGGCGGAACCACGACTGGGTTATTGCTCTCCGCTCGGAAGCAGAGAGCGCCCTCTACTCGAAGGCAGAAAGCTGTCATTGTCGTAGAGTCGTCAGTCTAGTGACTCTCTACGACTGTATTTACTAGCCTTCCCACGCAAGGCTGGATGTGACACATGGTCATTTTATTGTGGGTATTCCCGGCCATATAGCCGGGCCAAAAAATGTCTGTCTATTTTTGCCCAGTCGTGGTTCTACCCTTCGGCGGAACCACGACTGGGTTATTGCTCTCCGCTCGGAAGCAGAGAGCGCCCTCTACTCGAAGGCAGAAAGCTGACAGTGTCGTAGAGTCGTCAGTCTAGTGACTCTCTACGACACCCTTGTAGAGAATCCACCATTGCTATATATAGCAATGGGAACAGTCCATTTGTAGTCAAATAGGAGCGGCGCCCTAACACCCCACTCCTAAGACTTTTGCTTCAATCGTATTTTTTCTTTATCGGGTTTACCGACAACTGGTGTGTTAATTTCATTTTGCGGGTGGATTTCCTGGCACTAGCTTCTTAACCTGAGGCATTTGTAACTTGAAAGTATCAAAAAGATCCTCCACATTTTCATCCATCTCTTCAGGCGCAACAGTTGTCTCTTCCGAAAATCTTTTTATTAATCGATTAACATGCCTTCTATGTTCAAATTTCGGTTCTTGCACCACATAGAGCATGTTCCCTATACGTCCTTTAATTTTGCCTTTCATCCAGGACGTAGTGTTGTTTTTATAATTCTTGAAAAACACTTTTTCATTCACCACAAATTTTCTTTTGGGTCTGCTTACATTAGGTGTATCAGCTTTCTTTGATGGAATTAGCTTATCAAAAACCGAACGTACTTTTCTTGCGAACATTTATTCAGCTGGCGACATCGCTGATGGTGCTGCTCTATTCGGCGTAATTCTGTATACCTGTAGGAATAACTATAAAGCCGTTTTCGTGGGCGTCCCCGTAGCCTTCCTTAATGCTCTCTTTAGGGTATCCACGAATCTTTCAGCTAGACCATTGCTACGTGGGTGATAGGGTGGAGTGGTTATATGTTCCATTTGAAATGTATCGCAGAATTCCGAAAACTCTTTTGATGTAAACTGTGACCCGTTGTCACTGACAATTGTGTCTACTACTCCAAATCTTGCAAAAAGCTCATGGAGTCTGTTTATAGTATTTCTTGCTGTGGGTTGTTTCATCTGAAACACTTCCGGCCACTTACTGTAGCTATCTACGACAATTAAGTAATACGTTTTACCCATTGGACCGGCAAAATCTATGTGCAGTCTCGACCACGGTCTATCCCTTTACGGCCAAGGCTTTTGTAGTACTTGTGGCTATTTCGCCGCCAGCGCACAACCCTCACATTTTCCAACCATGGCCGCAATGTCCGCGTCCATGCCTGGCCAGAACACGTACGACCGCATTAAACTTTTCATTCGATTCACACCGGGATGACCCGTATGTAAATCTTTCAGTATTTCCTTCTGTAACACTTTAGGAATTACAACTCTTTCGCTGTAGAATAATAAAGGTTTCTGCCATTCGTTGGTCTTTTTCCAGTAATTTATTTTTTACATCTTTTATGTAATCGTCTTTTGATGCTTCCTTTTTTATATCTGCTAATGACACCGGTAAATCTCTGACAGTTCCAGTGAGAGTATTCTTCACTTCCACTTCAGATTTTAATGCTGCTATAACGGTGTCCTCTAAAGGTTCGTTTGACTTCGCAATGAGTCTCGACAACCCATCCACGTCTCCAATTTTTGTTGATGCTAAGTGTTGTATATCAAAATTGTAATTTCGAAGCAAAGTACCCCATCTCAGTAGTCTATTTGCAGTATATGTGGGGAGTCCCTTTTTGGATCCGTAAATGGTCAACAACGGTTTATGATCCGTCTGCAATGTGAATTTACTTCCATGGATATATCTGTGAAACTTTGTTACTGCAAACACTATTGCCAGTGCCTCCTTTTCGATTTGCGAGTAGTTTTGTTTAGCCGGGAGCAGTGTTCTGCTTGCATGTGCAATCGGCTTTATTTGTCCATTTTTCCACTTGTGTAATATACATACACCAATCCCACATGTGCTAGCATCGCAAGCGATTACAATGTCTAATTTGAGATCGTAGTGAGCTGAAAATAAATCTGATATAAGTCTATCTTTTATCTCCTTAAATGCTTTCTTGCAATCCTCAGACCAGCACCATACTTTATCTTTTTAGTAGCTCATTTAAAGGCGCACGCAACTTGTGCAGATTTTGAATGAACTCCTGATAGTAACTCACCAAACCTAGAAAACTTTGCAATGTCTTTACGTTTTTTGGATCTGGCATATTTCGAATCGCATGGGAGCGATTTGGGTCTGGCTTTTTCCCATCTTTAGTGATAATATGACCCAGATATTTAATTTCTTCCAGCAACAAATCACATTTGCTTTCCTTTATCTTCAAGCCATAATTCCGTATTCTTTTGAAAACTTCCCGTAGGTGACCCTTATGTTCTTCGACAGTTTCGCTTTTTATTAGGATGTCATCAAGATATGCGATCGCGATATCTAATCCTGCTAGCATAGTGTCCATTGTCTGCTGGAACACCGCCGATGCTGTTTTTATTCCGAAGCCAACCGTTCGTATTTGTAAAGCCCCTTGTGAGTATTTATGCACAATAGCTTTGTACTTTCATTCTCCACTGGAATTTGGAGATATGCGTCGCTAAGGTCTATTTTTGAAAAAACCTTCTCGCCATTCAGCTTAGAAAATAGCTCCTCCAGGCCTGATAGAGGATAGTGATAATCCTCAATGGCGTTGTTTAGTCCGGTCGAAAAATCAGCGCATATTCTAATCTCTCCCGTCTTCTTTTTTACGTAAAAAGCAGGTGCGGCCCAATCGCTTTTGTTAGTACGCCTATTTTTTCTAGTTTTTCAAGCTCAGCCTCAATTTTATCAATAGCCGCATAAGGAGCGTTTCTCTTCTTTTTGAACACCGGAGTCACGTTTTATTTTAATTTGAATATCGCCGACGTTTTGGTACATCTGCCCAAACCTTCAGAGAATACTTCCGGGAAATCTTTTTTATCTCCTCCTTTTGTATTTTTGTAACGTCAGACGAATCTTCTCTTATATTTTTACAATAAGAATTTATGGGAAGATCCCACAAATAAATTTCACTCATCCAGTCAGTGCCAAACAGATTATTTGTTCCTTTCATAACGAACGTTTTCAGTCTTTTTGTTTGGTTGTGAAAATTTACGTTGAGAATTAGCTCACCTTCAAATTTGATCCTTTTTCCAGTCACCGTTTTAGCCACTTTACTAGTCTTCATCAACCTTGGTTTATTTAACTTTTACCACGTCTTCATATTTATGATACTTATATCCGATTCCACTATCGAGTTGCATTCTCACCGGTTTTTTAAATATTTTCACTTCTAAATATTTTCTACCGCCGTGGTTTTGCTATGATCTGGTTAATTTTACCTGCGATTTACGTCTAAATCTACACTTAGACATTTTGTGACCTAGCTTATTACAGTGTCTGCATTTTTTTAAATTTGAACGGACAGTCACTGCGCCAGTGACATTCTCCACAAGCATAGCAAGCTTTTGGGGGGGGTCTTTTTTCAAAAACATTTTTTTTTCCCCACAAGGGCGAATGATTTCTTCGTCTTGGCGACGGAGACTAAAAGTGTGACTTGCAATTTATCTTTTTTACATTGGCTACAGCGGATTCCTGTATTTTTTTAGCGTCTTCTTTAATACTTATAAATTTCTGGCAATAATCCGCCAGATTTTGCAGAGATATGTTTTCTTCGTTCTCCAACTTTGTCAAAATTTATCTCCTCATCTCGCTGTCTTTCCTTGACACCAGACCTTGCACTAAAATTAAACATTTAAAATTGTTTGCAGTTAGTTCTGCAAGTCTGAAATCGTCGCAGTTTTTGTTAAC
This sequence comes from Ascarosepion bandense, assembly GCA_037127315.1. NCBI lineage: Eukaryota > Metazoa > Mollusca > Cephalopoda > Sepiida > Sepiidae > Ascarosepion > Ascarosepion bandense. The sequence continues at coordinate 138,866 of JBBBDQ010000554.1, read as the reverse complement.
TATTGAAGCGAACGTGGTGTAATCTTCAACCTCGTTCTTTTGCACATTTAGGCATCTCCACCTTTTATGGAACAAGGAGAACCTAGGGCTAAATAATTCTTTTAATAGTTTTACTGCCTCATTGAATTCTAGATCCCTTGTTTTTTTTTTTGTCAGACGAATGAAGTCCGTGAATTTATTATGTTCATGCGTGCCTAATTTCCTGAGGAGTAACCTGATTTTTTTCTCCGAAGACCATGACTTACAGTCGATTTCAAAAAAGTCCTGGTATCTATGGTAATACCTTTCAAAAGTTTTGTCTTCGTCTGGATTATAATTGAAAGTTTCAATAGTTGACCAGATGGTGTTCTGGGAGAACGTACTCTCATCTGAGTTTTTATTCTTCTCTAGAATTAACCCTACGTGTTCTTCTGGCCATTTTTGTTGTTTTTTGTCACTTTCTAGACGTAACTGCACCATCTTCTCCTGTAATTCCAATTGCTGTTTTTCGAATTTTTCCTCCCTTCTTTCTTGTATCTGTAATTGCTGTTGCATTTGACATTGCAACAGTTCTAACCTGGACGCTTGAAATTGTTCCATTATTACAATTTCTTTATACCGAGGGGAAAAGACCGAAATTTCAACCTCCTCAACAGAAAAAAAATTCACAACAGACAAAAATAGAAAGATATAACTTACGCTTTCTTTGCCGTGTAATAATTCACGTCAACGCAGTTAATGGTGTAGTACGTATATTTTCAGAAGTACTTTCGCGTATGACCTGCGAAACTTTTTCTACGTCCAAATGAAATCTTTGTGTAAATTTGAAATTCTTCGTCCACTATTGTATTATGGGACGCGTTTTGGTTTCTTCTTCTTTGAGATCTCTTCGTCACCACCGTTATATTTGGGACGAATTTTGTTTCCACTTCTGCGTAAATTCGAAGCAATTCGAAGTAAACTTTGTTGCCACTATTATGTTGTGTGACGAATTTTGGTTTTCATCTCCGCGTAAATTCGATGTAATTTAACGTATCTTCCTCACCACCGTTAATGTCGTGGGACGATTTTTCTTCCAACATCTTCGCCGCCACTGTTAATGTCGTGGGACGATTTTTTTCTTCCAACAACTTCGTCGCCACTGTTATGTCGCCAAGTATAAATTAATAACTGAACAACAGAATCAGAATATAAGTTGTATTCCGCGGAAAGACGGTTAGTATGTACAGAAGTGATTAGTAGTATTTACAATAGAAAGATACAAGTGTCCAATCCGTCGTAAGACGGGTGTATATGTGATTACTTCCGGTACGCCACCGGAAGTGTGACTAACTCTTCACTGACTCGCACTGACTCTTCAGTAACTCATTAGAGACTCTCAAGTGACTCTCTACGACTCCCTTGTAGAGAATCCACCATTGCTCTATATAGCATTGTGAACAGTCCATTTGTAGTCAAATACGATCGGCGCCCTAACAGTATGTTCCGATAGAATTTTGTCCTTGCTTTGCTGTAATCTATTCCAAAAATTTTAAAAAGTACTTTTGATACACACACACATACACACACACACACAATATATATATATATATATATATATATATATATATATATATATATATATATATATGAAAAGAACCAAGAAATGTATTTGGATGAATTATATGAACCCTTTTAAATGTGCATATGCTTTTCAATTATGGCTAGTTATCTTGTAAGCTTCAACAATTTATTTTTATTTGATTACAAGATTGTTTATGGGGACTCCATCTTCGCTTGGATTTTACCGCCTCAGGTGAATTTCCCTCTAATAATTTTAGCGTTTCTCCAGTTGCATGATTAATTTATTTTCCTCGGCCTTGTATCGTTTATCGGCATTGATTTGAAGTGGAGAAAATGAGGCCAAAGTAATTAATTCGACGCTTCGAGGCATCTTCTGAATTGCAGCCAGCTGGGCCTAGAAATTACATAGCGTTTACTTGAGTTATAGAAAAACTGTATTTTAATTTCATCGTAATTGCAAACTTATTGAATATGTCCACGAAAAAAAAAACTTCAAAATTAAGAAAAAATTGAGATGTTCATGTCGAGACAAATGTGAACTGTATTTAATTTGTATCCTACGTAGCATTGATAGTTAAATCATAGTCAGTATCAATGTAAAATACTTTCTGAAAGACAATATCAATATATAGTCATCCGCAGAGTGATCTGTTGTGTTGCATCAAAGCTCATCAGTACGATTAGACATCCGATTACTTTTAACCCAGGATTGAAAACCGACGGAAATGTAGTCAGTCGGTATTCAACTTATGATTTCTGAGCGCCCGTTAGAGGGTGGCAGATTTTACCGTATGATGTATCATACGCCAGAGCCAGAGTGCGTAGATGCTAAAGTAGCGACTGTTTTTCAAAGTTTATCATTCTTCCAGAGTGCTTAATCAGTGTGTGAGAGCGTATATATATATATATATATATATATATATATATATATATATATATTATTTTAAACATTATTTGAATTTTATAATGGATACTCATGTTTGACCAGATGTTCTGTTATTAATGCCAGAAGATGCGTAATATTATAACAAATTTCGCGAAAATTCGGGCTGTTAGATGTAAACAAATGATATGTTTGATAATAAAAACAGCCAACATACTGAAATATGAGTATAACTTATGAAAAAAATGAAATTGAAAGTATGTGAATTTATTATATTTCCTCATATATATATATATATATATATATATATATATATATATATATATATATATTCCATTTTTCCATATATATATATTTTTCATTTTTAAAGGAGTTATTTCGCTATAGCTCGCTTAAAAATGGAAAATATTCAAAGGTTCTGCAATATAATTGTATTCCACACTTTTTAGTACAAATGTTTACTGGCCTAACCTTATTATGACCAAAACCCAAGTATTAAGCAATCAATATATATATGTATATATTTCTGGGTAAAAGCAATCGGATGTCTCGTCGTAGTGATGAGCTCTGGTACAGCGAAACAGATCTGTCTACGGATTGCTCTCTCTCTCTCTCTCTCTCTCTATATATATATATATATATATATACATATACATATATCAGTATATAGGGTTGACATCGATAGAATATCCAAAAGATAATAAAATAAATAACAACACTACACTTAAAAGAGTGCCCAATAAAAATAGAGCAAATAATATTAGTTTAAAATTTATAACATAATTATATTGTAAAATCGATGGTGCTGATCTAACTCAACCCCCTCAATTGCTGAGACACTGTCATAGATTGTGTTGACCACTCAAAATACAATTAAATCCTTATTTTGAAAATAAGTGACAACATTCCCTCCAAAATAATTTCTTACTCATTAATGATATAGTTGATTAAAAAAATCAGTGTTACTAATTGACTATTAATTATTTAAAATCAAAATAAAATTCATTTTAAAGGAATATTACTAAATAATGTCAAATTTTACAAATTTAATTTCTAAATTTAATTAAGCATCGTGTTTAAATATTATAAATATATTCAAAGATGAAAGGTGTAATAAAGATTGACACACACATATATATATATATACAAATATTTAGTATGATTGCTAACTCTTCGAGTAATATAATTTTTAAACATAGGTAACTCAATAATTGTGCACTTAGAAATAGCGGTTATAAATTGTAGTATAATTAAATTCAGAAGCCCCACTTACAAAGATCATTATAATATAGAAGATCTAGGAGAATCATCTAGTTTACTCCTACTTACAATCTGATGGATAAAACTAAATTAGGTCAAAAATTATACCTGATTGATAAACATTTTCCTAACACTAATATTAATAATGTTAGTAGAGGTGTCGAAATTTATTTTATTTAGGCTAGGTTTAAACTGTTTGATGTAGATAGCTTCTAGAATTTTAAGTTTTCATTTCGTATAATCTGATTAGCTTGATAGTGTTGTCATGGAAAGACGACAAGAAATCACAATAATTGTTGATTTTTTATCAGGTCTGAGCTTTCAGCTTATATTAGTCATTATCAAAGATGAACATTTAATGTTCAGTGAACATAGGACATTTAAATTATTATTAACAGAGTGGAGTTATACAGAGAAAATTAGACAGGTCCATTTTTTGTGTCGTACATGGCTGTAGGCCGAGAGGGAATAGTGGTACTGGGTTTTTGGTCAATTGAGTGTATAGTGGCATGAGGGATTGGTCTGGGAACTGCTGCTACTATTGTGTAGGGGGTAAGTACAATAACTATGACCGCTCCCATCGATTATAAGCATTGATGTAAATTAGTGGAGGTGTCGAAATTTATTTTATTTAGGCTAAGTTTAAACTGTTTGATGTAGATAGCTTCTAGAATTTTAAGTTTTCGTTTATTATTTTCTTGTCTAAGTATATGCGTATTTTCATCAAATATATATATATATGTGTGTATTTTCAACACACACATATATATATATATATATATATATATGTGTGTGTGTGTGTGTGTGTGGTGAATATGTGTATGTATATTTCTGTGGTGGTGATACTTTGTATATTCTTGTGTATTTATGCCTAGTTTTGTGCATAAATGAATCCGTGTATGTGCCTCTATTCTCTATAAGCTGCTTTGATTATTTTTGTTTTTGTTTTTTTAATGTGTTCGTAATTTGTTTCTGGCATGTGAATATATATATTAATTCAATTTGTATGTTTTTGCAGCTGCTCAACCTATCATCATCATTCAAATTTATATGTATCCAATATATGTAACACAAGATACACTTCTTGCAAAAGTATTGAATTTAATGAATTAGTTGATATACGTATATATACGCATATGTATCTATGTGTATATGCATATGTATGTGAATGCGTGTGTGTGTGTAATTTTTTATGTGTGTGTCTGCCTCACTTAATCGTTTCATCTGTGAATATTTGTATTAAACTTTATACACGATGCTTACCTAAATTTAGAATTCTAACATTAATTTCTAATATTATTAATATTAACTTTAATTTTTATTTTTGCTAAAAAATAATTTAATTTAAATCAATAATCAGTTATTAATACTGACTTCTGTTATGATCAAACATTAACAATAGTGCACCAATCAATTGTTTTTAGAGAAAGTTGTCATACTTTTCAAATTGCATTACTTGTATTTTGATTGGTCATCACAGACTACATAACAATGTCTTCACTAGTGAGGGGTTATGGTTTGGTTAGCTTTACGTCATTAAATTCATATATCATACAATCAGCGTCCTCACTTGACAAAACACAAGATAGGTACTTTGTAATGATTTTATAACATCATTATATATATCTAAGAAAAATTAAGGCAGACACGTTATTTCATGGCACATCGGAAGTATAAGGCCTATTTCAAGCGAACCATCATAAGCTTCCGTCTTTATTTTACAAAGGATTTTACACGAATCCTTTGTAACATAAATACGGAAGCTGATTATGTTTTACCTGAAATAGGCCAATACCTAAAATAACTGTAATGTTAGTATTTGAACTTTAGGTGCGAATAACAAAAATACAGCATGCAGTTTCTAAATTCGTTTTGTTGTTCTTTTTTCTCACAGACATTGCACAACAGACACAAATAATCTGTATAATCGACGAAATAAAATCAACTCGAATGCCTGAAATTAATAAGATACAATGTTTACCTTCCACTCCCTGTCTCTGTGATATATATATATATATATATATATATATATATATATATATATATATATATATATATATATACTACCGGCCATAATTATTAAGCCACACCATTGTTTTAAAAAATGATGTGTTTCATACTACTTTTTAGTATTTACTGCCTAAGGAAATCACAATAGAATTGTTCTTTTGTTAATATTGCACAATAACATTGGAATCAAATGAATTTAAAAATATTTAATAATTACCTATATTGCAGTTTCAACAATGAACGAAAGATGAAGATTTAGGGTGATTCGGACGAGTTCATGTTTGCTTCCTTGCAAAGTAATAATAACAAAAATATCATTCACGTATCCACTTCAAATAGTATGAAATACATAATTTCCTTTAAAAACTGGGGTGACCTAACAATTATACAATTATGGACGGTATTGTATATATATATATATATATATATATATATATATATATATATATATATATATATGAATTGAATATATATATCGAAATCCGACAACATGAATAGAATAAATAAAGAACAAGTAGGAAAAAAGTGTCTTTAATCTAAGATGTTTCATTTATCACAAGCTTCTTCAGAGAATTAATAAGGATGACTTTAATAATATTCGTCTTTATTAAATCTCGGTACAACGGTCTTTAGTACAATAGAGAGAGCATAATTATTCTTCATTACATATTTATTACTACAAAGAAAATAATAAAACACTGCTAATAATTCTCTGAATATTTTACTCTTTTTTTGACAGCAAGGTTACGCTTTTTCTTTATGTTGACTTAATAATTGTGTTATGTACGTACCAATGGAAAGTAATGACTTTGTCACAATTTTTATATAATACGTTAGATACTATTGAAAAAGCGGCGTTGTATTCCTGATTAATCTATGATTCCAAAATATTTTCTCCTTTGATAAAGTCTGATCAAGACTTCAATCGACATATATCAGTTCTAGATCTTGTTTGTAAACTTATTTTGTTTTCAAATGGAGACAACATTTTATGTTAGTTATATATAAAAATATATTTATAAAGGATGCAAAACTAATTACCAAGAAGATATTTGGTTCTACACTCCGTGCCAGAATTATATGCAAATCTTCTAACTCCGACAGTTTTAATACAAATTAGTGAAACTTGGCACGTTATATAGCAAAACTAACACATGTGCAGATCTAAAATTCTAAGCTAATCTGTGCAATAGTAAAAAAATGGCAGACATTTTGGTGACTTGCAGCATGTCTCAGCGTGCCAACTTTGTATGCAAGATGGGACGTAAAGGTACTTTGAGTCAAGCTGAGAAGTCTAAAATTGTCCAAAGGTTTTGACATAATGTATCTACCTTAGAAATAGTCAAAACATTGGCCCGTGATCATCGTACAATTAAAAAAGTTGTTACTTTCCCTGAACTTTGCAACAGACGTTCTGACAAAGGGAAAATTCATAAGAAAGCACCTGTATTGCATCGAGCCATGAGTAGGATCAAGAGAGAAGTCCAGCGTAACCTTCTTGAAACTACAAAAATATCTTTGAAAATGCTGGCATTCCTGATGCGCCAAAATCAACTCGATGCCTTATCCTGATGCGGTATCCTAATGTAGAAATCCAGAGATTCGCTCTCAATTAAAGGATATCCACAAGAAAAAGATGACAGAGTAGCAAGAAATCACATGAAGCTAAATTTTCAAACTTCTTTGTTCACCAATGAGTGTCGAGCGACCCTAGATGGACCCGATGAGTGGAGGAAAGAATGGTACTGTAATGAGGGTCCAACTCCCCAGCAGATCAGGCACCAGCAAGGAGGCGGAGGTGTGATGTTTTGGGCTGCAAAATCGTTGGTAATGAGCTGGTAGGACCATTCAGAGTCGCAGATAGAGTGAAAATGACCGCCAAAATCTACATTGACTTCATTAAGGAACACCTCGAACCCTGGCACAAGAAGAAGAATTTGTTATTCCGGAAAAAGATGTTATTCATGCAGGATAATGCACCGTCTCATGCTGCAAGGATAACCAGTGAATATTTGGCGAGTGTTTTTGCCAGAAATGGGAAAATAATGCAATGACTAGCCTGTTCTCCAGATTTAAATCCCATCAAAAATCTGTGGAGCATCTTGACAAGGAAAATTTCTCCGGAGGAAGGCAGTACACCTCGAAGGAGGACCTCTGGAATGCCATTCTGACTGCTGTCAAAGAAATTTCATCAGATGAAATCGAAAGATTGACATCTTCGCTGGGCCAAAGGTGTTTTTTCTCTTGTTAGTAAAAATGGCAATTATATACAATATTGATTGTACTATGAAACCATATTGAAGATGTTTGTTCTGTATTATTTTTGTTCTCAAATTACATATTCCTAAATTAATCAATGTTCTAATTTTCTGTCACCACTTCACCATATTTGACACTTTAGCAATGATTTGCATATAAAGTTGGCACGCTGAAACAGGCTGCAAGTCAGCATATTGGCTGGTATTTTTTTTACTATTGCACAGATTAGCTTAGAATTTTAGATCTGCACATATGTTAGTATTGTCATATAATTATTAAAAACGGTCGGAGGTAGAAGAAAAAAATTGATTTGCATATAATTCTGGCACGCAGTGTAAATCGCAATGACCCGATTTAGTTCAACAAAAGACAATTAAACGAAAAGAATAATAATGGACGCCGATAATGGCCAAAACCTGAATGAGAAAAAAATTAGGAAACGATCGAAAACACCATTGCGAGCAGTAATATTGACAGAACAATAGGAAATTCGCTCTCTTGCTAGGAATAGCCACCCATGGAATGCATAATCAACATTACGGTGATCTTGGAGAAAGCCAAAAGCTACGCAAAACTTATTACAGAAAATGGACATTTGGCGCATCACCAAGAATTGCAGAAGTGTGAAAAACATTTTTTCCCACTTTTTGGTGAACAAACGAACACACAATATTTGTCACACCACAAAAGAAGAGATAATCAAGGCATTAACCTCACTTTGGGTCAATCACTAAAGTGTAATCAAAGGGAGAGTGTGCATTACTAGGGACATACTGTTACAAATACATGCCGACTGTATGGATGCATGCAGTCGTAACCTCTAAACCAAAGAGTTCATCGTAAGGACAAAATCCGAAAGGAGACGATACATCAATGTGGCAGCATACAAGGCATTTTAGGGTTTTTTTGGGAGAGCACTTAGCTGACCCATGAATGTCTGGTGAATACTCAGTGCTTCCTCTGACCCCTTCAGTGAAGGTGAAATTTAGAAATTATGGTCGAACAAAATGCCTCTATCTTCATCCCAAATTGTCTAGCCGTGGAGTGCCCAAAAATGCTGGTAATGGTGTCCTCCCGTAAAAGAACTTACAGGAAAAGTAAGCAGTGCCTCTTCCTGCTCAAAAAAGAAGGCCTCTGCAGTTCTGCCCCTCACGGATAAAAGTTCTCCTCGTGTCAAGTCTGTTATATCAGTCTCGCATGTAGTGTGCTTGGCAGCAACTGCAGGGGCCCGACAATATTTTTCGGACACTTTAGTATTCGACTTTCCGAGTACCATAGAGTGGCGAAATATCTTCAATAGAATAGCATAAACATATAAAGACAATACCTGTAATAAAAATGGAAGAAAATCGATTAGGCAAGAAAAAATATTCATTTTTCATCATTTTTTAAAAAACACACGCGACATTATTTTTCGGACATCGTTGAAAAACTGTTAATAGTCTGTAATATCACCTTTCTTCTCAATAACTTTTATCAATCTCTCTTCATATTGATCAAACATATGCACAATAACATCTCTACGTGTTTCTATTAGTTGTTTTTTGGCATCTAGTATCCATTCCCATAGTTGAGCCTCTTTCGTTATTTCAGGTCCATCATAGACAAGTTGCGCAGGCATTTCCCAAACATTTTCTATTAAATTTAGATCTGGGCTTTTTGCAGGCCATTCCAAAGTAGTCATATTCACTTTAGCCATCCATTCTTTCATGTGTTTTGACACATGGATGCTGCAATTGTCTTGCTGTAGAACGAAATCATTCCCTATCTCTCTTCTTATCCTTGCTAGGGCTTTCTCGTCCAGCAACTGTTTGTAGCTTTCGCTGTTCTGTCGTCCTTTCAGCCACTCCAACCATATATTTCCATTAGCAAAGATCATACCCCAAACTATAACTCCTCCTCCTCCCATCAAACTTGAAAAGGTTCTCATCAGTAAATATAACCTTCTTAAAGTCAGCATTCCATGTTAACCACCTTTTAGCACACTCCAGTCTTGCTCCTTTGTATTTCATTGTTAGTGTAATTTTTTTCTTAGTCTTTGCATAGTTCAAACCAATCCTATGCTGCGTTCTTTGTACTGTTCGGACGTTTACATCCAATTCACATTTCTCCTTCAATTTTCTTGCTGCAACTTTTTCTCCAGATGTCAAAGCCGTGTCACATTCATCTTCATTTTCCTCTCAGTCCTCTTGCCAATTGATCTTTTCCGTCCTCTCTTCTTTTTCCGTTCGGAGTTTGTTTTCAGCATGTATTCGACCGTTGATTTCGACAGCTTCAAATCCATGGTGATCCTTCTGATGCTGAGGCTATCAACCCGCTTCTTCCGTGACAAACAAACGACTTCTTATAAATGCATTTTACCTCATTAAACTTAATTGTTTTGCCAGTAAAATAGAACAGATAATTGATTCTGATGATGACAGCTAAGTGTACAAGCAGAAAATCTGCATACAGCAACACATACATGAACTTAGCTCTTAATAAAATAGGATTTTTTGTCATGTCCGAAAAATAGTGTCGCGCAAGTTTTCGCAAAAATCAGAAAAAATAAAATTATCAAAGCCAAACCAAAAAAAAATGATTACACTAGTAGTGGATTTTCACTCCTCAACTACGTACTTACAATCTCAAAAGTTTTTGGCACTAGTAACGAATTGAAGTACTTTTTTCAAAGTGTCCGAAAAATATTGTAGGGCCCCTGTAGTACCGGTGATGAAAAAAGCTTCGACGGGTCTAATGAGAATGAAGAGAAGGAATGGCTGGTTTTAGGTAAGACTGGAGGTGAGTGCCGAAAAGCTGGACATCAGTGACCGAAATCCCTCACTGTTAAAAACATGTACAGCTTCACCCGCTCAACTAGTGCCAAGGGAGATGACTCGGCCAGATACGCCAAAAAATTACGGGATCTAAAATTGAATTACAAAGCCAGCTACGAAAAAAGGACAAAATAATTAATCTCCAATAAAAAGTAAGAAATGAAGGCATTTCGATAGTCTTCCATCTTCTAAAATTTTGTCCACCTCCACTCAGAAATTCATTCTCCGTTACTCGTTCACACTGCCTCTGCAATTTCGTGAAACATTTATTTCTGAAAAAAAAAGAAAAAATGCAAAAAGCCCTGAAATGAAAATACATTACATAAATGATTTTATGAATTTTTAAAGTCAGCATGACTGAAATCATATTTCTCAGTAAAGTGACAAATTTCCTCATTATATATATATATATATATATATATATATATATATATATATATAAGAAGCAGCTTGAAATTAAAACCCTTACGAGATCTTATTAACATTAATCCTTTAAACATTAAATATTGAAAATGTTCCAGCAAGAGGGACCAACATATTTGAATTTTTTTAAAGAAATTAAAATGTATTATATAAGAAAAACCAAGAATTTCCTATATCGTATGGCTATTTTCAAACTAACATCCACATCATCGACGGTAATAATCATTATAGTAAAATAAAAAAAAAAAGGTAGTGTGAGTGTGTGTATAAGACAAAATCGACTTGCCTCAAACATTTTTCTGCCACTAAAATACTGCAATTTAGAAAATTAGCATGACGATTGTAAGTAAACATGACTGCGCACTCCCCACTGATATATATATATATATATATATATATATATATATATATATATGCGGTGTTGATATAAAAGAATCCAAAGGGGTATCATATACGTACACTCGTAGGATAACTCTCTAAGAGAGCTCTAAAAATAGACAGGCATGTTATTTCATGGTAAATCGGATGTATAGGCCTATTTCATGCGAACCATTGTTAGTTTCCGTCTGTATTGTACAGAAGATCTTCTTAAACCATAAACACGGAAGCTGATGATGTTTCGCCTGAAATAGGCCAACTTCCAATTTACCATGACATAACGTGTCTGCCTATTTTTGTCTCTTATATATATATATATATATATATATATATATATATAGTCATCCGTAGACAGATCTGTTTCGCCGTATCACAGCTACATCAGTACGGGTAGACTCCGATTGCTTTTTTACTTAGGATTGAAACCCGACCGAAATGGCGTCAGTCGGCGACTATATATATATAGTCTAGGCTATATAATTTTTTTTTAGATGTTTAAATATATAAACATATATACATATATATATACCAAAAATAAATTATGACTTGCTTTCTAATGAGGAACGTTTTCTGAAGCCAAAAACAAATATACCCTGAAATGGTCATTCAAATTCGGTACAATTGATATAAGATTCTAATGATTTTAAAGTTGCAACCATAGAATTGATCAAAAGCTCTTTCTTACCATGCGCAGCATCTCGATTAATCCGCATGCAAAGCACAAAGCCAATACTTATTTGTAAACTCTTTGTTTTTTTTCTCTTATTTCACGATCCAACATAATAAACTTGACATGATACATTTCATGTCAGAAGATCTAACATTCTATAATTTACGTGTTATCTACGCGTGCGAGACTGCGTCAGTCTAAAGCCAGTCGTTGATTCCTCCATGAGAATGTCAAATGAATAATAGTGGCTGAATAACTGAATAATAGCTGCAGATAATTAAATTAAGCATCACACAAAATTGCACACAAAAAGTATTTTCGAGAACTCAAGGAATTTTAAAACTATTCGCGTAAACATACAAACTAACCTAAAATATTATATAATAAAATATAATAATAATAATAATAATAATAATAATAATAATAATAATAATAATAACGAAACTCATCGGAAATTGCAACCAAAATGACGTGTTTTTTGAATCTCATGAAAATTTAACGCTATTTTTCTATAATCCTAAATAGCAAATTGTGCTATATTTACCGCTATTTTAATTTAAATATGAAATTAATTTTTTCTTCTTTTTATTATTACTATTTAATTTATATGTTTCTCCTTTAGGGATTCTTAAAGAATAATCAAATCGATTTCATACCTGCATTATTTATGTATACTTTAGAAAGACTACGTTATTGGTTGTTGAAATTTTGCAATAAATTTCCTTACTTAGAAAAGGTACGATGTTTTTCATTAGAAATAATACGATATTAGTGGTAGATAACGCTATGTATTTTCGACAAGTTTAATGAATAACAAATCGACGATGAAATGAATGGACAAATGAATAAAGTTTATATGTAGAGAATCAAGAGGATAAATTAACCTCTAAGTTACGCAAAAATTGAAATAATACTGGTAACTGATGTTAACAAATATATTTATCCTAAATGCACAAAAAATATCTTGCAATTTTAAATAGTAAATTCATTCAATTAACTCACCGTTACCTTCAACTACGGTCTTTAGACGACGTCGAAACATTTCTTCTGAACATACTGCTTCTTAAATTTTGTAACACCAACGATGAATAAACGCCATATTTTATGGCGTTTATTCATCGTTGGTGTTACAAAATTTGTTTGTCTCTTGATCATCTTGCCATATACATAATAATCAAGGTAATTACAGATTGGAAAGTTAGGTGCCCAGGTATTACAGTAGATATGGTCGCCATGTCTAGTTTCTCCTACCAGTTTTGCATAGTGCAGAGTCATGTTCCGAGATAGTGGGTTCCTCGGGGTTTCAGGGGAACACTATCTCTTCAAAGCATTTGATGTAGGACCTCATTTTAAATTTGAAGTCCTCATAACAAATTCGGGCGTCTTCTTTTCTTATCGAAACGATCAGAGTGAGTTTTACAAGCTTCCGTATCTTCGTAACCATAATTTGACTCATCTATCTTATTCCGAATCCTCTGCACTGTCCTCAGATTGACACTCGAACACTCTGTATTATTTCTATTAGAGCTTCAGGCGCAAATGCCACTCAGTACACTTACATTTATGGCTTAGTGAATTGCATCAAGGTGCTTATTTTCTCTCAGAGGTTGCACAACAGACCTTATTATACTGTGCAGCCGACAAAATGAAAATAATTATCAAAAATCAATGAAATTTCCAAGAATTTAAAGCATAAAATTGCCACAATTTAAACATCAAAAAATTTATATATAATTATACACAAACAAAAAAGTTATCAATAATTTAGTGTGTGTTTTTTTTTCTTTGTAATCTGGCAAATATTATCATTTCCTTCTTTTTAATTTATCAATAAGTAAAATATTATTTACTCTTTTAATTATCAAGTATGTTTCACTTAATCTTATTATATTAAGAAATAGTAAACATTCTCATTATTATTTCAGTTTCATTGAAATGGTATGAATTTTAAATTGTATAAATTTTAAAATTGATTTATCGAATGTTAAATTTTTCCAATAAAAACATTTTGACAAAAAATTATTTTAAAAAGACGAGTGATGGAAGGAATAATATTTTGTAGCCTGAGACGAAAAGTCATTTCCACTTCACCAAAACAAAAGTGTAATGATCATTAATTAAAGTGTAAATAGTCACGTGATCCGACGAGACCCGCATGAGGAATCGTTAAGTAAGAATGTCAATCTTCCTCTTTTTGCTCCTTGAAGTTATATTTAAAAAACGCACAATATTCAGTCTGTTAACGACTAAGCGAATAAATAATAAATTTATAGTGTTTTTGGCACCCGGTCTCTTGTAACAACGTATATGCAAATTATATATTATTTTCAAATATGAAATACAAATATATATTACGGAAATTAACGAAGATTAACGAATTGGTCATTAAATAACCGACAAATTTAAATGATTTGTTTGAACATTATTTTTTATTAATACTCGTATTTACATCGATATTCTGTTTATAATCAGACAGTATTATATATTTATTTCTACAGATCTGAATATTTACGATAAACGTTTCGAATGACACATATTTTTGTAGGGGCCACAAGTTCATCTAGGTTCACTGGAGCAGAAGCCGTAAAAATAGTTGTAGAAGAGACACGGAGAAGCCACATTACTCCGGTGAGAGAGTGACTGAAACCGAGCTGCCAAGACGAGATCGATCACATTACAGGTTCTCCGATGGATTTTGTCACAAACCCCGAGGTGAAGAGCAGGGGCACCTGACCAGATGTGGCAGCGGTATTCAATACACCGGTAGATGGTAGATTTATATATGTGCAGGGTGGATTCAGACGGGAAAGCATCCTGGCTCTACACAGTGAACCGACCTCAGCAACGGTCAAACTCAGCAAATTTTGGATGGAGGCATGAGTAAACGGTGGTGTCGTCAGCGTATATGCCTACTTGGGATCTGAATAAAATGGGATACCGTTAATGATGATCAGGAAAAGCGTAGGACCTAGAATAGAGTCTTCAAGGACACCCACATTCGTATGATAGTATCGAGAAGAATGTCCGTTCACTACTAACCTTTCCACTTATGTCAATGCCCGCCGCTTGCATAGAAGGCCAGCATGCCATTCTCTTTCAAACGCTTTATAAATGAAGTTCGAGCTTCGCCGTTCTTGTCGAAAGTCTGATATATATATACTCAGTGGGTTTAGTTATGCAATTAGAAAGTACACTAACAAAAATAAACTAACCAGCTTGAAATAACTGACTGACAGATGCTTAAATTAAAGAAATAAGAAGAATTTAAGCCAGATAAGTGAATCAACAACATATGAAATGGTACCATAAATTGATATAACAAATTCTAACATCACACTAACCACAGATTATGATGAAGAATCTGACATACACCCTAATTATTGTGAAATCTACCCCAGATCATATTAAACCGAATTATTTTACAACAAAAAGTGCTGAAGCATATACAAAATATTATAATAAAGGAACGAGAACAACTCCCAAAAGTACAATTAAAACAAGTAAAATTCAAATAATTAGACTCTATACTGCAACACTCAAATTTATTTTGGATAACGTTGACACACCCGTACTCAATAAACTGGCAAAAAGAACATTGCAAGGACTAGAAAAGACCCGGGAGAAGTTAAAATTAATTAACATTAGGAATTAAATGAGGTCCTCTCAGCTAAATGAAAAAAAAGCAAACAATATGAATAAAGCCTCGTCAAATAGGAAGCAACGTAAAAAGATCAAGATTCTGCCGACAGAAGGAGGTCATTCAAACGAATGAGAATACATTTTACAAAGAAACAAGCAAACAGTAAACAGAGGTAACAACTCCAACAATAGAAGTCGTTGGACAGTCCTGGGATAAAATATAGTCTATCCCTAAAGAATTTAACGTAGAAACATAATCGATGATGCAAGAAGTAACACGAATGAAAATTAACCGAAACAAAGAAATGGGGGAACGCCGTATGTGCATTGAAAAAAACACACGATTAGAAATTTTCTCTAATAGATACTATTCCCAACTTTTTTGTGTAAATTATCTAAAAACAGCAGACAAACAGCTATCAAAAAAATTTCAAAAAATGGTCAGTAGTTCAACTAGATTTCTGGCATGGATTAGCAATGGATTTACCTTCATTCAAGCTAGGACTGTTGACAAAAAATACAGACCAATTAAATGTCTTCCTACTAATTAATTTCTTTTATCACTTCTGACAATACAGACATATTCGTCTTTAGAAAACTGATATACAAGCTCTTGAGCAATAATGGTGCAAACGATGGACTTATGTATGTAAAGAGTAATTACTTATTAATATGAGGATCTTGGAAAACTGCTTCAATACATAGAAAAATGTCAGGACACTCTGGAAAAATTACCTTACGAATTTTGATTGCTAGTTCTTAAAGTCAATTTATCCGTTTTATCAAACAATTTATGTTGGTATGGAAAAGAACACTTAATCTCACTCATATAATTGAGATTTAAAAGTTTAGTGAAATAAACATCAACAGATGAATATTTCAACGGGTCTCTTTGTTTCACATACTAGTTTGTATATCACTAACAGCATTAATCATTAAATTCAACAGGACAAATATAGCTATGATATATCTTTAAGAAACAAATAGGCCATCTAATTTACATGGTATACTTAAAGTTGCATGATAGAAAGGCTAGTGCGCTGGAAGGTCACCTGAAACGATAAAAGATTTCACTGATGATATTAGAATTGAATTCATTTGGAAAAATATGCTAATTTCTTAATTTTACGAGGAGCAATAAAATCCATTCATCTTTATTATCTTTGATCTTATTGTAGCATGAAAGATTTAAAGAAAGTAAAAGAATATAAGTTCTTCACTGTGAATGAGGGTGATGCAATTTGCAATAAAAAAGGAGGAAAATCGTTCAAAACGTCTACAACAGGAAAGTACGACTGCTATTAAGAACAGAATTGCATTCTCGTAACACAATTATGGTTAACACTATCCTTGCCAGCCATGAGGTTTAACAGAATTTCAACATCTTAAACTAGATCCTTACTGATATCAGATAAATGGATTCTTAATCGAGAAAGTTATTTACTCAGCATAATACGCATCATCCAAAGGCTTATGCAAACCGTCTATAATACCCTGTAATAAAGGTGGAATAGGACGTGTTCAGCTAGAATTGTCATACAAGACAGCAACTTTTGGTTAAGTAACTTATATGGAATCATCAAATGCAAAGATACAATTATTCAATCAACACGAAAGCAGAAAGAAAAGAATACTCACTCATGAGAGAAGGATATAGATACAAAGGAGATTTTCATTTACTAGATTATTTAGAAAAGCAAACAAAACCCAAGAACAAAATGTCACAGGAAAAAAAATAGAATGCCAAGAATAAACCTTCTGAACAGATGAAATTAGGATGGCAAGACTTTTCATGGACAATATCCAGAACATGATGATAAAGCCGCTGTTGAAAAAGTTATCACTCATCAATAGTTACGATCTTCTGGAATAAAAGAGGACATGGAAGACTTTATTTTACAGCTCCAAAACAAGCAAACAATCACTAAGAACTTTCAGAAAACTATTATACATATTTTTGTGAATCCAAAAGTCAGGTTATATAAGAAATATTTGGTAACCATAGACCGTCTAAATGTTGTGTATTTCCGCCAAATAAGTATAAAATATTGTTACGAGAGAGTCGGTTAATATTTACAAAGGACAATGTGCGAGCATTTTGTAAAAGATTTTAAACATTCGTATGATCATCTTCCAACACAGGTTTGAGAATAAAACTCCTTACAATTCTATAGGATTACACAGTCGTTAAGGACAGGAGGATTGATGCACAAAGACCGTGTCTAATTGTTAATAACTTAAAAGAAAACATTAACTTGCATTCTAATTGATAATTTTTATCCGGCGGATTGTAAATTAGCAACCAAGGAATTTGAAAAACTATCACAATGTCAAAACATCGGAACTGAAATATAAACATATGGAAATTGTAAACAAGAATAGTAACATTGATAAGAGTTGCAATTGGAATAATAAAAAAGGAAAAAACAACATATTGAAAGAATCCGTGGAAAAGCCAGCTTAAGAGATATACAAATCTTTATCTTGCTAAGTACAGCTTACACACTTAGGGCAATTTTTCCATGTAACGCTAGTTATGTAATGGGAGATAGAAAAACTAATGAAATATAGATATAACAACAATTACGACTTGCTTTAGGTATGTTCGTGGATTTGTAGGTTGTGTGATCATAGAAAAAATCGATAATTAAAATAATAATAATAATAATAATAAGACATTTTCATTCCAATGTCTTCTTCTGCACACTGTAAAATGCTTCAGTGAAGACATTGAAATGAATTCAATTTGAATAAATGTGCTAAAGCTAGAGTTTTATGTGGATCAACACAAGAAACATCCTCAATTAGCTTAGACCCTGCTGTAACAATAAAGAATTGAAACCAGAAGAAGCTTATAAGTACCTAGGTGTAAATGAGTTTGAAAACATTCACCATTAAAAATGAAAGAAATATTGCGTAAAGAGTACTATAGAAGGCTACGAATGATATTTAAAACTGAATTGAATTCTCAGAAAAGAATTATGGCCATTAATAGCCTTGCAATCCCAGTTGTCTAATATAGTTTCAACATCTGAAACTGGACTCTAAACGATATCAGGCGAATGGATTCTAAAACAAGAAAGCTTCTTTTTAAGCATATGATTAACATCCAAACTCTGATGTAGACCGTTTATACATCCCACGTAAAGAAGATGGAAGAGATCTTACAAAGCTGGAATTGTCATACAAGACAACAACTATTGGCTTACTAACATACATAGAAACAACAAAGGATTGGATGATACAATTATTAAGGCAACATGAAGAAAGAAGGAAAACATATTCAATAATAAAAGAAGGCAGTAAATACAAGCAAGATTTACAGTTAGTATATTCTGTAGAAAAGCAAAACCGAAGCCAAGAACCAAATATCGCAGCAAAAAATATTAAAATCAAAGCCAATGATAAAGCTCTTGAACAGATGAAACAACGCTGGCAAGACAAACCTCTGCATGGCCAATATCCAGAACTGGCCAATAAATCCAATGTTGATAAAGTTAATACTCATCGATGGTTACGTGCATCTGGTTAAAGTCTGAGACTGAAGACTTTATTCTTGCAGTGCAAGACCAAAGTCATTTCACTAGAAAATTTCAGGCAAATATTATGCATATTAATATGGATCTAAAATGCAAGTTTTGAGAAACAATAGGCCACCTAATCTCAGGCTGTTCTGTGCTTGCCCCAAAAGAATATAAAAATCGTCACGATAGAGTGGGGCAATATTTACATTGGACAAGGTGCAAACACTATGGAATACCTGTAAACAAACACTGGTATGAATATCAGCCTACACCGGTTACAGAAATAGAAGATGTCATCATTCAATGGGATTACACCATCTACACAGACAGAAAAATTGAAGCAAATAGGCCAGACATTATTGTTAAAAACCAGAAAGTGAAAACTTGTTAATAATTGATATGGCTTCTCCAGCGGATTGTAACATAGCAAACAAGGAATTGAAAAACTGTCAAAATATAAAGACCTGGAAATTGAAAAAAAATGTGGACATTGAAAGGAAGAGTAGTGCCAGTGATAGTAGATGCACGTGGAATGATAAAAAATGAAAAAAAAAATCACATTGAAAGAATCCCTGGAAAACGTAGCTTAGGAGATATACAAAAATGGTTTTATTAAGTACAGCCCACAGACTAAGGAAAACTTTGTTTATGTAATGCTAGCGATGATAGGGAAGATAGAATAAACATGAAATCGAGCCATAACAACACGCCACGAGGTCTCTCTGCAGACTTGGTTGGTAGTGCGACCATAGCAGAAATGGAAATATGATGAAAAATGATATAATAATAATAAAGTAGTTATAAAATATCCAAAAAGAAAATAAGCCATCTATTTTACATGGATGACTTAAAGTCGTATGCTAACGATGATAACGACCTGGAATTTTTTTTGCAAACTGTAAAATGCTTTAGCGAAGAAATTGGAATGAAATTAAATCTGAATAAATGTGCTAAAGCTACAGTTTTACGTGGATCAATACAAGAAACATCCTCAATTAGCTTAGACCCTGCTGTAACAATAAAAGAATTGAAACCAGAAGACGCTTATAAATACCTAGGCGTAAATTAGAGTGAAAATATTCACCATAAAGAATGAAAGAAATAGTACGTAAAGAGTACTATAGAAGGCTACGAATGATATTTAAAACTGAATTGAATTCTCAGAAAAGAATTATGACCATTAATAGCCTTGCCATCCCAGTTATCCAATATAGTTTCAACATCTTAAACTGGACTCTAAACGACATCAGGAGAATGGATTTTAAAACAGGAAAGCTTCTTTTTAAGCATAAGATGCATCATCCAAAGGCTGATATAGACCCTCTATACATGTCCCATAAATAAGGCGGAAGAGGTCCTATTAAGCTAGAATTGTCATACAAGACAACTATTGGCTTACTACCATACATAGAAACAACCAAGGACTGGATAATACAATTAGACATACAACATGAAAACAGAAAGAAAAATATTTAATAATAAAAAAGGCAGTAAATACAAACAAGATTTACATTTAGTAGATTCTGTAGAAAAGCAAAGCAGAAGCCAAGGACGAACTATTACGGCAAAAGATATGAAAATGAAAGCCAAGAAAAAAGCTCTTGAACAAATGAAACACCGCTGACAAGACAAACTTCTGCCTTGCCAATATCCAGAATGTGCCAATAAATCCAATGTTGATAAAGTTAATAATCATTGATGGTTACGTGTATCTGGATTAAAGTCTGAGTCTGAAGGCTTTATTGATGCAGCGCAAGAGCAAAGTCGTTTCACTAGGATCTTTCAGGCAAATATTGTACATGATACTGTTAATCCAAAATGCAGGTTCTGTGATAAATACCCAGAAAGAATAGACAATCTAATCTCAGTATTTTCTTTACTTGCTGTAAATGAATATAAAAATCGTCACGATAGGTTGGGGCAATATTTACATTGGACAATGTTCAAGCACTATGGAATATCTGTAAACAAATATTGTTATGAACATCACCCAACACCAGTTACAGAAATAGAAGATGTCACCATTCTACTGGTATTAGACCATCTGCACACAGGGAAAAATTAAAGCAAATAGGCTGGACATTATGGTTAAAAACCAGAAAGAAAAAACTTGCCTATTAATTGATATGGTTTGTCCAGCGGATTGCAACAAAGCAACCAAGGAATTCGAAAAACTGTCAAAATATAAAACCTGGAAATTAAAATAAAAATGTGGAAATTGAAAACAAGTTAACGCCAGGTTAAGAGATATACAAAAATTGACTTGTTAACTACAGCCCACATACTAAGGAGAACTTTGTCACGGTAACGCTAGGGATGATAGGGGAGATAGAAAAAACATGAAATGGAGCCATACCAACACACAACAACCTGCATTAGGTCTTCCAGCAAACTTGGTAGGTAGTGCGACCACAGCAGAAATAGAAATATGATGAAAAATCACAACGCAATAAAGATAAGATATGTAGTATTTTTTCGTTCAGTACAACAGATTTGCTTTTTTTTCTTATTTTTTGATAATTCCACTCCAAGCAATGCAATAATGTCACTAAGATGACATTGGTTACTGTGTGTTAAGGAATATGAGTGCAACACTATTAAGGAGAGAGGATAATAAAAAACAAGAATTAAGAAAACAGAAAAAACAAGAATTAAGAAAACAGAAGATAATGATCAATATTACATGAATATTTCTGAAGATCAAAGTTGAGGGGAGAAGCAAGAAACCGGAAGAGAGTTCACCAAGCTACGGGTGCGACAGACGAAACTGTTTTAGTCAAACTTACGGTTAGGTCAAGATATTTCAGTTTAGAAATAATGAGATCTTGCCTCCATTATAGTACTGCTGTTAAATTCAACAAATCTCGGTACCTTAGAAGAAAGTAATAATTATTTTGTTCTAATCCACAAATGAGACATAATGGGATAGAAGAAGGCTGGTTTTCAATCTGTCTTATCTTAAACCTAGCAAGCCGCAAGAACTTACTAAAACATACCACATTTTCCTTCCATTAAATCAACACCTTATTACTTACTGATTTTACTACACCCACTGTAATGTCTCAGTGTCTTTATTTAATCTTAACTAGTTTTAATATATATAATTTTGTCTATAGAGGTAGGATTTTAATTAAAGTATTTAAAAATAAACCCCAACTGAATATTTACAATGAATGCAGTTTATATGCCAGAAACTAAACCAACGAATCATAGTTAAAAAAATCACAGGCATTGGTAGAATGTCCATCAGAACAATTAGTATGACCGAGGAAATTGTATAGTTAATACATGTTAAGGTGGTGAAAATGTGATTAAAATCGTGATGCGATGTCTGGAGCAACAACATTGCAGTTTGTCTTTAATTTTCAAGTATCTCTAAATCAAGAGACCAGACGTTGCATGAATATTCAATGTAAGAACGCATAAAAGACCTACACATGTATAAGATAGATTCTGGAAATATTATGAACAATGAGTGCTTCAGGTGTCTGACATTTCCCTCCGTATGCGATTGAAAAAAAAAATTCGGCCAGGTGTCGAGAAGCATTTTTCTAAAAGTTTGACAAATTAGATGGCCAACGGGATTTCGCAGTCACATCTAGGATATTTGGCATCTCTGTCAAAGACACGGTCACATGGGATTGGTTTAACCAACTGCAAGATATTTTTAACAAATTCCACCTGAATATTATTTTATGTTATTTTAACAATACGTCATAATATAGTGAAAGTTTTCTTTTATTCAGGTGCCTTATATAATATTGTTTTTTATGTATATGTTAGGACGTCACATTATATGAGTGTTCCTCTCTAACGCTATGACAATAAGAACACCAATAATAATAATAATAATAATAATAATAATAATAATAATAATAATAATAGGTATGAACACAACCCAGATCCTGTTACAAAGAAAAGCCTGTAAGAATTTTTCGTGAATTTGCAATAAACACAGGTAGAACAATAAAATCTAATCTCCCACACATCGTGATCAGAGACCACACAAACAAAATATGACTTCTTATTGTTACGGCAGTCACTGAGGACTTCAATGCGTTTTTGATATTCTTCAAAATATTAGGAAAATAAAAAATCCTTGAAATCGAAATCTAAAAAATTCGACACATGAGGACATCAACCAATGCATTTGTTGTTGTAGCCCTCGGATGTAATCATTAAATTGTCATCGTCTACAGATAAATACATGAGAAATCCTTTGTAATTAATTCCTATATTAACGAAAATATTATGATACGACACATAAGCTTTGCAAATTTATCTCTTCTTTAATTATTCCTTGAAATTCCAGGAATTGCGGATGGTGTTCTCAACCGATATGGAAGACAAAGAACTTTTTCTCACCAAAAAATTAGTGATATATTTTAAAATCAAAATATATCGACTTGGATTTTGAAGCATTGTTTTGCCACATCAGACGATTATATAGATTTAATTAAACTACTGACAAATGCATATCAATGACAATGCTCTAAATTTCAAATTCATAAGCGACAAGATAATTCAGTTAATCTATAATTCATACTTACTGCACTGCTGTAGCTAGACAGATCTATAAAATTACATCTAATTTGAAGTTATTATTTTCGAAAAAGTATATCGATTAGCAGAACAAATACTCTAATGTAATTGTCACATCATTTTTCTTTTACCAAACATATGGAGGCCGAGTCATTTCATGTTACGTATTTTAAATATATTTAATAGTACGTGGAAAGAAATTATAGTCGATAGCAGTTGTACAAATAACTGTGATTAAAATGTTTCGTCAGAATCAAAATAAGTTTTTAAATCATTGAACTACCTTCAGTGATTTCACTTTGATCTAATCAGAATATAAGAATTCACCTTTAAAAACTGTTTTACTTTTCTCTTTCAACTCACATCATTGTTTTTGGCGTCGTTTGTAAACTTTTGAATCTATCCATAAACTATTATGTAAAATTTCTTTGTTTGCATTTACTAGTTTTTGTATAAGTGATTTATGATTTTGTATTTCTATTAAAACATCTTTAATGGCGCGTTTTTCTGCAAATCCCGAATTGTTTTTTTTATTCTTCTATAGTATTCGTCAAATAATTACATTTACAAGAGAAGAAAAAATTATGCAACTTAAATTTATGTAAACGGTTTTTAGGAAGTAACAATATTTTAATAGAATGAATATAAGAGCAAATGTAACTTAAAATTATTTAATAATTGGATATTCAAAAAGTAATTTTATTTTAGGGAATAATCTCAATAAAAAGCAGCAAATAGGTAAAATTCCTGTTAATATAAGGTTTCCTCTCGTTCTTAAATATTAATAGAAATTATATAAAATAAATTACAATCTATTTGAATACTTTGAATGATGTAATCGGCTTCATTTCCTACAAAATTTTATTAAAGTTAAATCAAATTTAAACAATATTTACAGGAATCTGCGACTTTCCTCGAAATTCTTTCATAGGGTTTTGAACTTTCTTTATTCATGGAAAGGATGCTAAAGATTAAAATAAATCTAAAACTGTAGTTCAAGATATATCAGATTGTTCTGTATTGAATTAACTCTATTCATGACTATATTATTTTAATCTTCTGCAAAGCTGGCCAAACTTATCCAGGATGCATATTAACAACCTTTTGCTTGATGAGAACAGATCGCTTTCGAAGAATTGCGTCGTTTTCTTGATTAACTTAGCGGTAATATATCTCTGCTTCAAAAATTATTTCCAAGTTCACGTCACTTATAACAGGTGATAACTATTTTATCCCTCTCGACATAAAATGAGACCACCAGTTGATAGAATCCTGACTATTTTAATTTTATGATAACCCATTATTAATTACCTGTAAAAATGCGATACAAGCATGAATGTTGGCTATTCATGTGTAAAATGCTGTAAGGTATGGATATCAGAGAGTTATGTTCGGCTTTTTAACTTGCAGTTTAAGCAGAAGCCAAATAACATACTTGCAAGATTTTCAATGTTAAATTCTAAAACGCATTATAAATAGCAGACAGTCGGATTGGAAGATTGATAAAGTAATTCTAGACGATAATTTCTACCGTTCAAAATTAATTCTGTCACAGATTTTAGTTTCATATCTAAGATCAGGGAAATACGTAATTATATTCCGAACTCACTAATACAAAAGATAATTAATATGGCTAGTTAATAAATACATATATTCAACAATACATTTATATTTTTGGCAATAGCTCTTGACATACTCGGAATGATAAACAACTTATGATTTACGTAGATTGTAATAGAGATATTTCTTAGTCGGTTTTTACTTGCTGAACTTTACATACAGAATTGTTATTTTCCTAAAGAGATTGTTTTCTGACAGTTTTTCCAAAAAGACTATATTTCAACTTATGAATTCTCTGATGATTATCTCAAGGTACTCATAAACGTTTAACAGTGCGCAATCTCCCATAGCATATGAGAAAGAAAATATAGTAAACCAGTAAAAAGATTTATTGATTCTAAAATGTCTTTTTTCTTCTTTATCTTTCAACGCTTGACAGTTATAGAATTGGAAAAACGGTTAACCATCGGCAATTTATAACGTGCTAAAAATCGTAAAAATATCCATATTCTTCAGTTCAAAACGAATTCAATTTAGTCAACATCTCAACTAATTTTTTTATTTCTCGAAAAACAAATTCGAATTCTCCCAATTTCACAGGCCTTTTTTGACTATTAATTTAACGTTACGTTTGATTACATAATCATGTTTAAGTAGACACCCTGTCTTTTATCATTGTGAATTATATATACCAAAATATGCATGAAAGATTTTTTACAAAGAAAGTGTGTGGGAGTTTTATCAAAAAACACGTAGGAAAATGAAAATTAAATTTTCATATGAAACCAATTTTAAGAAATAATAATCATAACAAACTGTAAAAGAGAGTGTGACGTGTTTTGTCCTTAAGGACATCATCGAACTAAAGTGATGTTTAAGTTGATACCAGTACACATCTTCACAAATCAAATCGTAATGCTTATAATTTTAAATTTAAATATATTTCTTTTAGTATGCGTTTTGTGTATATAGCTGAATCATTTAGTTTCCTTTTTCTTTTCTTTTTTTCATGTTTTCGTCATATTTACTTTTATATATCCCACATTTTCATAATAAAAGACCTAACAAGAAAGGGCAATGTTTGAAAGAAACTGAACGGAAATTTACTGTGGATGATCCAACAATCGCAGCAATTTCTTAATAGTTCAGTCAGAGTAAATTGCTATCGATTTTAATTCCGGTAGCAGATTTAGCTCCAAATTATGTTTAGTCTCATTAAGGTAAGCCATCAAGTTATTCCGTGTGTTTTTTGTAAATTATTTTCTGTTTAAAAACTCATAAATGAGAAGTCTAGAAGATGTAATTCACACTGTTTAAAAGTAACAGGGCGTCTATTTAAACAACGTTATCCACAAACATTTGTTTAGGTAAATGAAAAGATTGTGATGAACGATCAATTCCTTAATTCTTTCAAATGTCTCTCTGTCCAGACATATATAATTACAAAAATGTAAATATATGTGCTGGCTTACAAACAATAGGAAAATATTCATAATAAGCCATAAGCATTAATATATACCCCGCTCTTCTCAGTAAAAAATTAGACAAATTACATATTAAATTAATACCGCGAATTTAATCATCTGTAATAACGAATACCTGTCAACTGGTGTTTCCCAAAAGACAGATACGATACAAATATTTATTTAAAAAAAACATTTTCATGTAAGAATAAAAATGTACTTCTTACACACACACACACACACACACACACACATACATATATATATATATATATATATATATATATATATATATATATATATATAGCAACTACACATTGCTAATTCAGTAAAGAGTTAGAGCATTCTGGCTACTGGCATATGGTATATCATACGCTAAGATTGTGCCTCCTCCTACCTAGCGCCCATAGCTCGAGGTAGAATCGCCGACTGACGCCAATTCGATCGGGTTTCAATCCAGAGCTAAAAAGCAATTGGATGTCTAACAGTAATGATGAGCTGTGATACAGGGAAACAGATCAGTCTGCGGATGACTACGCTCTCACACCCTGATTGAGCAGTCTGGAGGAATGGTAGATTTTGAAGAAACAGGAGATACTCTAGCATCTACGCATCGCTCATTCAGTAATGAATTAGAGCACTATGATTACAGGCGTATAATACATCCTACGCTAAAATCTGCCTCCTTCTACCTAGCGCACATTTCGGTCGGGTTTCAATCCTGGGTTAAAAAGCAATTTGATGGCGAACTGTAGTGATGTGATGTCATACAGCGAAACATATCTGTCTGCAGATATATATATATATATATATGTGTGTGTGTGTGTGTGTGTGTGTGTGTGTGTGTGTGTGTGTGTGTGTGTGTGTGTGTGTGTGTGTGTGCGCGCGCGCATCTCTGTGTGTGTGTGCGTGTGTGTGCGTATTTGCATTGCGAAACATATCTGTCTGCAGATATATATATATATATATATATATATATATATATCTGTGTGTGTGTGTATGTGTGTGTGTGTGCGCGCGAATGTCTGTGTGTGTGTGCGTGTGTGCGTATTTGCATTGGTGAAATTGTATGAAAAATGAATATTTTTCCTTGAGAAGCGTTTCGTTCTTCAGTACATTATCAGACTAAATATATAGATGCACACGCGTTAGTAGGTATTTTATAATGTTATAATAAAACATCTTCTATTAATGGTGAAATGTTGTAAGAGACAGGGCACAAATTCACTGTAGATGACACTGTGCTTATTGCATTCACTAGACATTTACGTCATAGGAAATCGTTTTCTCTTTTGATCAGAGTATTATGTTTAATATTGCAACTGTGGTGAGTATCGTTATGTGGAACAACCAAAGCTTTTGATATATAATTTTATCAAATGTCTTTTTTGTGGTCATATAATATTCTATTTAGTTTCCTTGAGATTTTGACTATAGATATTTTGTAACAATTATTACAGATGTTAGCGTAAAATACTTCTTTAGGTTTTAGCTTATTTCATTGTTTAGAACTAAGTCTTTTATTGTTTTTGATGTAGAACTAACAAATTTTATTTTGAGTTTAGATCTTTTTCGATTAAAGATAATATCGGTCACTAGGATAATATCTTTTTTGATTCATTGTATTTTCAGGAGGGCCAGTTTATTTTTATAATAGTTTATGGAACTTTTGTTTCGCATTGAATACAAAAAAGATTAGTGAACATCTTTAGCACATATTCAATCTACTTCTCATCTTCATGTAAATTATCAGAGCTGCATATTATCAGTGCTTTAAAGTAGAATACGATGGTTATCCAGATATTATTTTGTTGTGATAATGATAAAAAAATTTAACGCCATATTTGTTAGTTGATTTCCGGTAGAAACCGAGTTTTAAACTGTTGTTAATGCAGTGTAGAATGATATCTAGAAAGGGTAATGAATTTCGAATGTAAATTCAGTTGTGTGTTTTCATTTGTTTAGTGGATCTACTAAATCAAGTAAATCATTATTATGGGAATATATAAATAGACCGTCATTGAAATGATGGAAGTAGATTGATTGTTTGGGTAAATATTTTGGAAAGTAGTGGATTCAAGAAATTCTAAGAAAATACAAGCCATCTCTAAACTGAGAGATGACACCGTTATTAATCTTTTTTTTTTTTTGTAAAAAACAACATTAATTGTGAAGTAGCATTGACTTGGACAGTAGATTTTTAGTATTTGGTCTGTTGAAATAGAGAGTTGTATTTTTTATTATGTTAGATGCTTTTTAGAAGATTTAGTAATTTCAACTACGATGTTGATGTAGAGAGATTTTATACCAATACTGGCCATGATTTTATCGTTCATGTTCATTTACTTTAGTTTTATTTAACTAGGCTCTTCAAGTTTTTCGTATAAGATAAACTAATGGATCCAATGAGAAATGTCCGAGATGTTTGCCAGCTGATATTGAGCTAATGGGGTGAATTTTAGATCAGCTAAAATGTCGAAAACAAAATAGAATGAAACATCTAGAGAAGTAGCCGGCTCATTTCACGCCTCCACAATTACAAGAAATACACTCAGAGACACAGTGTTATGTAGACTGCAAATATGCTGTGCGAAGATTTACACTC
Organism: Ascarosepion bandense; assembly: GCA_037127315.1. Lineage (NCBI taxonomy): Eukaryota > Metazoa > Mollusca > Cephalopoda > Sepiida > Sepiidae > Ascarosepion > Ascarosepion bandense. The sequence continues at coordinate 109,292 of JBBBDQ010000554.1, read as the reverse complement.
GATATTATATATATATATATATATATATATATATATATATATATAATGCGAAGAAAGTCAGTAATACATTTACTGTTCGTTAATATTTTTACTTAATTTAATAACTTTAACGTTTTCGCGACACAGTATTTCCCATATTTCGGACTCTTATTTTTACTCTGACTTCATTTCCAAGCAATTATTTTTGGAGTGACTGACGGAAATAAAAATTCAGTTAGTAATTCAGTCAAGTGCCATACGTGATACACGCTTAGGCGATCATGTCTCGAAAGAGACATGACTGACTGTGCAGAAGATTATCCCGCAGCAGGTTGCCATTTTTTTTTGCGGTAGACTGGTTGACGATTAAGGCTACAGTACCCAATCTCTCCTGTTATTTAACCCATAACTGGAGGGAAGAGACGGATTAATACCGAACTCAACTTCCCGATTTCTTGTTCCGAGCCAATATCAACAGCACCACGACGCACATCCAGTTAGTAATTAGTCACTCCCAAAAAATGTTCATTAGCATCAGTGGTAACTGCCTGATGAGACCTCGCTATTTCAATGTCGAAACAAGATGTACAATTGTGTTATAATTTCTGGATCCTACTAACGTAATAATTAAAAATAAGTAATCATTACTCGATTTATTATCATGAGCACAATGTAAAATTATTGTTTGGGAAGTAGCATTTCTATTCTTCGTACATCTTCATATATATATATATATATATATATATATATATATATACAGAGAGAGAGAAATTTGTGTCTTGTTATTTGATAATGTTAAATGATTATAAAAATGTATCTCTGTTCATGTAAAATATGGCTTATATTGCAACTATAATGAATGGATATTACAGTTCATGGAATAGAGCACGCATTCTGTAATGAATACCATATATATATATATATATATATATATATATTATAATTTATATTTTAGAACATGTACACAATCATTGTATATATATACGCTACAAAGGTACGATTGTTTTGACATTGAAACTTCAATGTCTCATCAGGCGGTGTGTAAAATAATGGAAATCCTCTTTCCTTATATTTATTTGGTTTTGCTAGAGGTGTTGGTGGGGGTTAGTGATAGGGGAATACGTCTGTGACCGTTGGAATTTTTGGCGAGGGTGTTTTTTAAGTGGTTGATTAATGAGATTCTTTGATTTCTAGACAATTGTAAGTTTTTATTATCTAGTGACTAGACTATATCCTTATGGATTTCTTAGAAGATTAATCAATTAACTTCAATAAAAATGCAATTAAACTAATATATATATATATATATATATATATATATATATATATATATATATATATTATCACAATGGTTTCAAATCATTATATAACTACATTTTCATGTTTCGGAACAATACTTTTTTTCTTCACGTGATATTTAAAAAAAAATAGCACCCAAAGAGGGACAGTATTGTTGTGAAATATATAAAGTTATATGTAGTGGTATAATACTTTTATATACAATTGCAACATCAAAATTACACTATTAGGCTGTACTTTGTATCGATCATTTTTTTATAAAAGTAAATGCTTGAACAATGTGTTGAATCTACATTTGCTTTCATTACTTTATAAATTTTTTATTTTTATGTTGACCACCTACGTAGAATTGCTTCTTCCTCTTATAATATATAATTATTTGTTTGACTTCCAAAAGGCAATCAAGTACGACAATTTCTGTTTTGCGCATTGTCACAATCTCTGATTTCGTGCGGAAAGTAATAATTACGAAGTGTTGAGTCTCGTCTGTGGAAAATTCGACATAAACTTTTGCTCTGGTTATATGGCCTGGATCTCACATATTAAAAAGGCATTGTGCTACATTTTGTTTTAAGTACTGCAGTTAACGACAGCTAGTACAGAGATAAAACCAGCTAATAATCAGGCAGTATGCAGCGTAACTGTACCGTTCGGACTTAGTTATTTTTATTTACTTATTATATAACACTTACCTTGTACATATGTTCTTGTTATATTAATACACTGGTTAGAACCTACCTTCTATTTTTCCGTGTCTTACTTCCGGCAGAACCGGTCATTACAACGTTGCGGCAAAATTTCGCCAAAACAAACTGGCGACGAAGATTTGCGTTAAGATTAACCAAAAAAAAAAAAAAACAAAAAAAAAAAAAAAAAAAAAAAAAAAAAAAAAAAAAAAAAAAAAAAATTGCGACGAATATCCACAACCTATATATTTGGCGTTTCAACTGATATTTATTCTAACACAATGTGCTTCATTTCGAAAGGACATATTTTTGTGTTGGTTGTCGACCGTTCTTCTTCATTGGTATATAAAAACATCATTTGACGACTTCCTGACACTTTTTCTTTTCAGATAATTTTCGTTCAGTATATTATAACTCATAAGTCCAATGGAAATGATTAAATTGAAACAATTTCAAATAATCTTGCTGTATGTTTACTACACTGGAAAAAAAAACAATTTTTGAATGCTATAAGAAATAAAAATTTTATGAGAACAGTAAAATTAATATCCAAAGACACCACTCTTCAGTTAAAAAGTAATGGCTATGTACGGTGGACTTCGAAAGGGATTATTCATTATTCATTCTTGCCTCAAAATAAAAGTTTAACAACAATATCGTATTTTGCAGAAATTGACTGTTTGCACAAAAAACTGAAAAAGAAGCCACCTAGACTTGTGAGTAGACTTGTGAGTGCAGCAAATATGCTGCACAACAACACACGGATTCATGCTTCTTAATCAACTGTCTAGAAGATGCATTTATCTATATCTATAAGTGACGAGGGTGGACGTTGTATCAGTATTTGTTTATTTGATAGATTCGACTTAGCATCCGAATTTTGCGGTCTAGCTCGACGAGTGTGGCGCTCAGATGTAGATCAAAATTTTAGAACCCTAAAGTCACCTGGGAATTTTTAGAAAGCCAAAATTACGGGTATAGAAATATATATTATCACACCACAAAGTTAGGGAGCAGTTTATATAGTATAAAATCGATCACCCCACTTTATATTATTTATATCTATATATGCTGCCCACCCTAATCCAATATAGACATTCTCCATTGTTATCTATATCTATGCAAGTGACGAGGTTGGACGATGTGTAAGTATTTGTTTGTTTGATAGATTCAACTTAGCGTTTGCATAAAGCGGTCTAGTTCGACGGGAGTTGCGCACAGATGTAGTTCATAATTTTAGAACGCTAACAAAACCTTGAACTATTTCAGAACGCCAGCATTATGGGTCGAAAAATATATATTATTATTCCACAAAGGCAGGGATCAGTTTATGTATTGATTATAATATAGAATCGATCACCCACATTATATAATATATATTTGTATATGTTGCCACTTCCCCTCCAATCCTAATCGAATCGAGACATTCGACATTGTTATCTATATCTATAAAAGTAACGAGAGTGGACGTTGTGTAAAAATTTGCTATGTAAATTCATCATATGTTTTTTTCTTTTTATTATTCCTTAAACTACCTGAGTGAAAACGGGCTAAACTGCTAAACTATATTTATAAAATTAACGACAGTGGACGTTGTGTAAATATTTGCTATATGAATTCATCATATGCCTTTTCTTCTTATTATTCCGTAAACTACCCGAGTGAAAGCGGGCTAAACTGCTAGACCATATCTATAAAAGTAACGAGGGTGGACGCTGTGCAAGTATTTTAGATGTAAATTCATCATATGATTTTACTTTAAATTACCCGAGTAAAACCGGGATAAACTGATAGTTTTATTTTAAAATGTTGTCCTATCTTCTATATTAACCTGATATGTCTGCTAATGATTATCACTTATTCAAGGAGTTTGAGCTTTCTATACACAGTAAAACACTTTCCAATGACGAAGTAGTAATCATACCATTTATCATATCAAAAGATCGGGAATTTCTTTAATAATGTAGTCAAGAATTTATTGGTACGTTTGAGAACAAATATTCATCAACATAGTGCATACACAACTAAATCTATTAGTCATTTAATATTTTGTATTCGTTTTATTCGTGTCCAATGATCTGAGCAATTTCATATTTTACTAATTTTACTGTAACAACTACTGTAAGAAGAGTCCACTTTGCAGCAACTGCGAATGAGAACTAGCATGACAAAAAATCATATTAGCTGTATCAATATTTGAGGATAAAACGAGAGATATGCTTAAATTCGAACCACGGTCATTATGCATGTATATATCGACAAATAAATATACAGGATTACAAATACAGACTGAAAGAAAAACAAATCAAATTTATACTTATATAAATCTACTATATGCCTATGCATTTGCTTGATTATATTTTTGTCTATTTATCCGTCTTGTATTGACGAAAAAACGCTTATCGTATCATTTGCATTAAGTCAAGAAACTGTGCGAATTTGTATTTATTTATAAGCTATGTGTTACTTTTAGCTACAAAACATGTCTGGTATATCTAAAAGAAAACGATGAAAAATTATTTTAGTACTCAACATTGATAAATACAGAAGACAAGTTTTTTGTTACTTAACCAGGGTCTTTAATTCGGGTCCAAATTAAGATGTTTGACACTGAAATTTAAAATAAATATGCAATCAGTGTAAAATATATGCGGACATTTAGAGCCTATTTTACAAGAATTAATTTATGCGTCAAAAAATTTTGCGAAGTATTATAATATCAAAATTTACATAATATTTAAACAATTTTGTTAAAGCCACACAACTTCAGTAAAATTATTATTCAAATACTTATGTTTCCTTTACATCGCATTTGCGCCAAACTTTCCCTCATAAAGTGTCAGCCAAAACTAGAAAATGAATCTATTCATATGTAAATCATTTATCAAACTTTCATATAATCAATCAGAAGATGAATAGCTAGAATCCATAAGCTTCAGAAGCATTACAGAATAAGTCAATGTAACCTACTTTCAAATGCTGAAATTATAAATATTATATATAGCTGTAGTTAGGCTCAGACAATGAGAATTAAATTTTAGATATTATATTATAACAAAGGCAGTTGGATAGGAAAAATGATTATATGAATCTATAATGTTTATTTTACAGATAAAATTATATCATACGACATCTCAATTTTTATAATAGAACTGATGATATTAACGTAGAAAATTCTAGCCATATCTTTTCTTTAACAGAGAAAAAACATTTTTATATTGTTTTATTAAAATTATTAGTTTATGTCTTGAAAATAAATTTCCATTCAATTTTTACAATGAAATTTCAAACATCTTTCCTTAATTTCAAATTTTAATAGTTAAATTCTGTTACGTCTTTCTGATTTGTGATATGAGTATCAACGCATTTTCAATTAATCTAGATTATAATGTAAATCAAAATTATATTTTTATTGTGATGTGTTAATTGAATCTAGATCTCCAGGCTACAAAAGTGGAAATGGCGTGCCTTGGTTGCTGAAGGTGATGAAACCATCTAATAGAATACATCTTATTAACGATTTTATGTCATTTTTTTCCGAATGTAGGGTTTCATTGATCCCAAAGATATATAGATTAACTGCAAATGTCCATGACCCAGTAGCAATGATATTAAATTGATCTTGTTCATGGGTTTGAATTTTGAAATATTCCTGTAGATTGCCTTCTACGCAGTTTTAGACAATGTCCAGGATTAGAGAGAAATTGTTCTGAAAATTTCCACGTCGCGCTACAAAAAAGAGTAAGAATGAAAGAACCCAGGATATTCCCTGATCACCTTGTTTGTGAAAATTTTATTTGCACTTGAACACACACATAATCACTCAACATAAAATGATATCGCATGGATTAAATGTTAGGCATTCAAAATAATTGCTAATTTCATTAAAAGTTAAAGACAAAAGTCACTGTATAGAGATGAACTTATATAAATGATAAGTACACATTTAAGACGATATTGTCCATGTGTTCATAATTTCAAATTGAAAGTAGCCATCCGTAATTTTATTAAATTTCTCCATTACAATATGACAAGTTACTTAATATTGAATGCTATAATCGAAATGTTAATGAGGAACGAGGTGCAAAAAAAAAGTTGAAGTATGGACACGAAGTGGACATTATAAAGATAAGAAGGACAGTTAACGATTGAGCAACGGCGTAAAGACGTCAAGGCAGATGTTTTCAATGAAGCAGATAGAGGGGTGTCTTTACAAAAAAAAAAACACTTCGGGTATTGAGAAAACCATCAGGATTGGAACAAGTTTATGATGAGATTCAACTCCGCGGGAATAGCATTATGGCCTCTTGCAGTAAACTGGTGGCACAAAAATTCAGTTTGTCTTCCCTCTCTCTATCTCTGTTTACACACAAACATACGCACACAAATAAATATACGTATATATATATATATATATATATATATATATATATATATGTGTGTGTGTGTGTGTGTGTGTGTGCTATTATTTGCGGTCTTGTTTATAGTTGCTTGATACTACAGGCAAATATTTGTGGAAGTTTAATGTTGATAAGCAAATATGTATTGGTGTGCCAAGATGCAATAGACTGTGCCAGACATGTGAAAACTGCTTACTGTACTGCTTGGCATTCGCGTAGAAAGCTTCAATACAAACATTGGAGATTGCTTGGATGTTAATCTGAAAAGATTGTAGGGGATTCTGAATCATTGGAAGAGTTTTTTTAGAGATTACAAATGTGTTTATAGTGACGACTAATGATAGCCAATTTATGCCTCTATTCATCTTCCAAGAAGACATCAGAAGCAGCATAGAGAGTCACAGCAAGTGCCTCGAGGAGATAGTGCTGTCTTAGTTCAAAGACTTGGTCTGCTGGAATACCCTATGTCTGGCAACAGGACTATACACTATGTCACAGGAGCAGGAGAACCTACTCATTGTTCTCATAAATTTATACGACCACTTCACCCATGAGACCACATCATAACAGGCTTACGGCCTATCACGTTGAAAACACCGGTTCTCGCCCGATCACCGAAGTTAAGCAACGTTGAGCCTGGTCATTACTTAGCTGGGTGACCGCTTGGACATACCAGGTGCTGTAAGCGTTTAGTGACGGATGTGCGTTGTGGTGCAGTGGATATCGGCTCAGAAACAGAAATCGGTAAGCCGAGTTCAAATTCCTGTTGAATACCCTGCATTCACTTAAGCACTGGTACCCTTGGGAAAGGTATTAATCAGTCCCTTCCCTCCAGTTATGGCTTAAATAAAAAGGGTAAGACTTGAGGACCCTGCCCTTAAAAAAATCCCAAAGAATCTTGATACTTGAAAAAAATATTACGAGACACAAAATTTATAAATTTTATTTATATATATATATTTGTTGAAAGAAAAAGGTATTACCAGCAATAAACAAATAAAATTTAGTTGGCAATAAATGACCTGCCGAAGTTGATATGGCATAAAAACCAAACAAACAACCAACCAACATCATATCATCCCATACACAGTAGAGTGAAAAACCAGCAAAACAACATATAACAGTAAAGATGAACTGAAAGCAAGGACTATGGCAGCATTCTCGAACATAAAAAGGTGACAAATGACAAGAGATACTATAGAATCCGAAATGGTATGAAGGCCGTAAATCAGTGGTGGACATATATTGAATGAACAAAGTCTTTAGTATTTCAATGTCAAATTTATTGAATAAACGTAATCTTTAGCATTTCAAATTATTTTTTATCAAGTTTTGGTAAATATATCAGCTAATGTCATACGAGCGTGTTATTTTATTTTTGCTTAATTTATACGACAATTCATCCATCCTACGTGTTGTGTTCTGTCTGTACAACTCCCTCTCTCTCGCCCTCTCTCTCTCTAGATATATATATGTGTGTGTGTGTGTGTGTGTGTGTGTGTGTGTGTGTGTGTGTGTGTGTGTGTGTGTGTGTGTGTGCCGGTGTTGGTGCCAGTGTTTGTGTGTCGGTTCTGTGCTTGTGAATATGTGTGTATGCGTAAGTGCATGTGTTTGTGTGTGTGCATAGTCATAGCAAAAATTAAACGTCATGTCTATTTAAATATGAGCATTCAGTAAAAATTATGTTTCAAGATATAAAAGTATGTCGGATTAAAAATCCATTACTTACACATGTGTCTTTGTGTTCTTCCGAATATTAGGTGTAATATTCATTACGGGCGTCGCATATTAAGAGTGGCTAAATATATATGTATATATATATATAACTTTGTAGGCTAAATATATATATATATATATATATATATATATATATATATATATATATACATATATATATAATTTTGTCATTTCAACATAAATTTTCCTTACACAATTTTATTAATAGTGGGTGCTAAAGTTCATTTTTTTAGTTTGCTTTGGTTTCATAAACGTCTAATCAAAATTTTTTAGTATGCCCGATATAGCTCTTCATTTGTCTGGTACTATGCAGTCAACTTGATACACCATATACATGTATGTTTAATGAGAAAATAATGATTTGTGAACAAAATTCTATTTTGCTATACAAATAAGAATAAATAACAATAAAAAAATAAACAGAAAACTACTGTATGTATGTATAAAATACGAATACAAATATGAAAACACTCAATCATGACAAATAAATAGAAAACAATACAGCAAACGCTAAACGGAAAAATTTACTTATACAGCCTCAAAACACAAATACATGTAAGAATACAAGCAAAAAGTTGTAAATACAATAAAAATAGTAAATTAAATGACAAGAATACACCCACTAAAAAGCAATTAAGCAGACGCTTATTCAATTGAAAGCAATTTAGCGGACACCAATTACGCGTACATTAGAAAGCAATAAAATGCATTAAAATAGACAATGATCAAACACCTGTAATATAAAACCCAAAAAAAAAACACACTGACCAATCGCAAATAAGACCTATCCCTTAATATAACAAATTACACGAAACTCTACACAAATAAGTAAAAAAGAGACAAAACAGTTAAAATATTTAAAAAAGCCTTAATGAGTAAAAACACCATAACGATTTTATCTCGAAAATACTAAGTCAGTTAGAAAATTCTCAACTAAAGTGATAATAATAATTAAATCATCAAGAGATAAGAATATCGCTTTATACCAATTAAACAAATTAAGAATTACCTACTTGAAAATTCAAAAACCCTCTTTTGTTTTTTATTTATGTCTCGAAAACTGACAACATAAAATTTTAAATAATGAAGTGTAGATATCAGAAGTATAAGGTAGACTTTAAACTCTGCTTATCTAATTTAAATTAGGAAAACCAGAAAAAAAGCAATACCAATTTTCTTCCTATATTTGATATGTGTCATGTCTTTTTCAATCAAATTTACGTGAATTTCAGATTCCAAGCGTCGAGCATTTTCTAATGAATTTATATTGTTTTCTACACACCTTAAAATGTCAAAGTCTATTATTTTATTAAAATATACCAATCTGCATGTTCGGCAAGTTTCGAACGTAGGTCTTCTAGAGGAAACTACCATTATATCCGATATGTCTTGATTGGTTGCCCACGTTGGACCTTTGGATCAAAAAAAGACCGAATCATGCTTTTGTAAACACGTTTTTCCTGATTCTCAAAATATATATATCAACTCTCTTTCCTACTCCTAAAGTAAACAGAGAAAATGTTTTCGGAAATGGAATAAATCCGATATATTCTTGATTTATTTCTTTACACAGATTTAGTGGCGTCAGATAATATATCGGGAGATATTACTGTCGGTGTAAACCCCCGAATATACAAAGATAGATAAACAATTAGAAAGATAGATGAAGTATATTTTGAATAGCAATTTTATTTTTAAAATTTATTAAATTGAACACTGCTGAAATTGAAACTCAGAATAGAAATCAACGAAGTATTGCGTTTGTAATATTGTTGTACGTTTAATTTACTCTAACCATTTAAAATCACGAAATCTATTACGAAATCTAATTGAGCTAAGAATATCTTCAAATACGGAATACTTAAAATGTATTTTAGCAAAATAAGATATAATTACATTGTATAAGGTAGAGCGATAAATCAATATTTTTTCTATATTGCTCATGGGATGTTCATTTTACTGTAGTGGTTATCGGCTTGGAACGATAAATCGGAGAGCCGAGTTCGTATTCCAGTTGAATGTATTACATTCACTTATGAGCAAATACCATTGGTAAAGTTATTAATCCGACTATTCCCTCCAGCTTTGGATTAAATACCCAGAAAAATTGGGTTCTGTAGCCTTTCTTGTCAACCACAAATGCATTGAGTTGATCGTAGTTACAATTTTTGGAAGAGCGTGCATACAGTTTAAAATGTTCAATTTTTTAACAAGGCCAGCACATTAAAACACTCAAAAAGTTTTCTCCGCTTAATGTCACTCACAAGTATTTGAACGATTTCTGGTTTGGTCTCTCAGACATTTTCGAAAAGCGCCACACGATGTATATTCCACCATTGCTTGTCCCCTAGATATAAGTTAAATAACATTGATGGCTGAAATTACTGGGTTGATTAGCAAAATATATAGGGAAAAAATGTTGAATTACAAACCGATCTCTAGTTAGATTGGCGATACCTGTTACTGTAAGCAATCTAATATGACCCTGCCCCCTCGGAAACTCTGCCCCCTCGGAAACTCTGCCCCCTCGGAAACTCTGCCCCCTCGGAAACTCTGCCCCCTCAAACCTCTGCCCCCTCGGAAACTCTGACCACGCCGTAGTCTCCGTAAGCATATCAATCCGCACTAACTCTACCCAAGAAAACCAGACCAGCAGAATATCATACTGCTACCAAAGAGCCGACTGGGACTCGTTCAGGGACTTCCTCTGCGACGTCCCCTGGAACAACGTCTTTGATCTTCCTGTCGAAGACTGTGCCTCTGAAGTCTCATCTAGGGTTAAGGCTATCATCGATGCTTTTATCCCTGTCAGAAAATTCCAACTAAAACCAAATTCGTCCCCCTGCTTCTCACCCGCTTGCTCGGCCGCTATTGCCCACCGGAACCATTTCTTCCGGCTCTATCGAAGATGCTCTTCGAACCAAAACAGGCGCCTTTTCACCTCAGCACGGAACAAGTGTAAAAAAGTACTGAACGAAGCGAAGAGGGCGTTTGCTACCACAATTAGGCAACGCATAGCATTCTCTAAGTTTGGCTCTAAAGATTACTGGCGTCTCTGCAAAAGCGTACTCAGCAGGAACAAGACTTCAATTCCACCACTTAATCAATGAATTTGAAGTTCTCACCTCCCCAGCCAACAAGGCTGAATGCTTTGCCCGTAGATTCTCAACCAATTCGACACTGGACTCGTTAGGAATACCTACACCAGACTTCCCACCCAGAACTAAGGCTCAACTAAATAACGTCCACATTACACCCTCACTGGTCGCCAAGATAATTGCGCAACTTGACCCACACAAAGCGAGCGGCGGTGACGGAATCCCAGTCATAGTACTGAAGAAATGTGCCCCAGAACTCTCCTCTGTCCTCTTTAAACTCTACAACCTCTGCCTATCTGCTTCCTGCTTTCCTGCCTGTTGGAAATCCTCCTGCGTAGTTCCTGTATTTAAGAATTCTGGCAAACCATCAGACCCCGCCAATTACCGTCCTATTTGTCTCCTTCCAAACTTTGGCAAAGTTTTCGAAGCCATTATCAACGCCGAGGTGATTCAGCATTTTATGGCCAACGGGCTTCTCTCTGACAAACAGTATGGGTTTCGCTTCACCAGGTCTACTGCTGATATGCTAACGACCATTACCGAGTACATATACCAGGCACTCGACAAGAATGGTGAAGCCCGAACCGTTGCCTTGGATATCTCCAAAGCATTCGACAGGGTCTGGCATGCTGGCCTCTTGCGCAAACTGCGGAGCTATGGGATAACTGGACATCTGTTTGACCTCATCCAGTCTTTCCTCTCTAACCGCACATTGAAGGTGGTATTAAATGGGCATGCCTCCCAAAACTACCATACGAACGCGGGCGTCCCTCAAGGTTCTATCCTACTTTAATGATCTCCCCGACACCATTAGATCCCAAGTTGGCATGTATGCCGACGACACAACAATCTACTCCCGCATCGATCAGAAACCAGGTCTGGACGACAAAGTGAACCTCGCTGCCGTACTTGAAAGGGACCTCCAATCCGTAGTGGCCTGGGGTAGGAAATGGTTGGTAAATTTCAATGCCTTAAAAACAAAGCTGTTATCAACTAATCACCATAGACAATCGCATCTACCTCCCATTAGCATGGGACAGGCTAGCCTCCCAGAGAGTAAAATACTACGCCTCCTTGGCCTTACACTCTCGGCGGACCTCAAATGGAATGACTATATTGAATCCATTGCCAAATCTGCTGCTATGAAAATGGGCTCCCTCTGCAGGGCCCGGAAATTTTTCCCACTTGAATCTATTCTGCACATATACAAATCTACCATCCGCCCGTGTATTGAATATTGCTGCCATATCTGGTCGGGTGCCTCTGCTGCTCTCCTTGGGCTTCTTGACAAAATACAAAGGATGATCTGTAACGTGGTTGATACTGACTTGGCAGACCGGCTACAGCCGCTCTCTCACCGGCGTGATGTGGCTTCCCTGTGCCTCTTCTACAAGTATTTCATGGCTTCTGCTCCGATGAGCTTAGATCACTGGTGCCGCCTAAGCACGAATTTACACGAGATACTAGATTAGCAACTAGGTCCCACCCTTTTACAGTTAAACAAATAAGATGTAACCGTAAATTCTACTCCAACAGCTTCTTTTCTCGCGCTTCCCGCCTGTGGAACTCCCTTCCACAAGTCTGCTTTCCCGACAGTTACAATCTCCAGGTGTTTAAATGTAGGGTCAATAGACACCTCGTATCACACTAACTCCCAACTATTCTCACAACACTCTCATCTACCCAACCCTCATTCTCGGTATCCTTACCCGCCTATCACCCACCCTGTGTCATTTCCTATATTTAATCAGCCTTTCTCCACTCTACGTAGCCCCCTGCGCAGTAGTGGCAGTGACATGCCTTGCTCGGGGTGAAACGCTTATAAAAAAAAATGCGTCGCAGTTATTACTCTCGAATAAGAATCTAGCTATGAGAGAAATAATAACCTTGAGGCATTCGTCATTGGCGGCTACATTCTCACCAATATGGGATCTGCGGATGACACGGTGCTCATAGCAGACAGGAAATGGAAATACAAGTCCTCCTACAGAAAGTATAAAAAGAAAGTGGGGAGAAAAGAGAACGCATAAACCTCAGGAAAACTGAATGTTTTGTCATCAGCAAAAAAAGCAGCCCAATATGCCAATTACAATTCAGAGAAACTAAAATGAATCAAGTAAAAAGAATTCATATACGTTGGAATTGTTTTGACAAGAGATGGAAAGTGCAACATGAAGATCACAAAAGGCATTTGCATGGCCAAAGATGCATTTCAGAAGCTAAACAGAGTAATGAAAGAGATAAAAAAAAATCTAATTAGAAACAAAAACAAACAGTGCTGGATTGCTCTGTGATATCTCTCCTTCTGTATGGAAGTGAATGCTGAACGATCTCATAAAGAATGAAGAAGAGACTTGAGACTTGAGTCAGCAGGAATGTGGTTTTACAGATGAATGCTGAGGATACCATGCACAGAACACCTGTTCAAAAATGAGGTGTTAAAAATTATGCAAACGATAAGAAAACTCATATCTAATATAAAAAAAGACAAATGAGGTTCTTGGGACACGTATTTAGGAAGAAAGGCCTGGAGAATTTATTACTCACAATTCGGATAATGGGAAGGAGAGACAGGGAAAAAGCAGCGCGGGACGTACTTCTTAGGTCTGAGTAAATGGATAGTGAAGCGGGGTTGAGAAGTGATACAAAGAGAAAAATATTGAGAGTAACAAGTGACAGAGCCAAGTGGAAGGCCACGATCGCCAACGTTCTGAAAAGACACGGCACATGAAGAAGAAGAAGAAGAAGAAGAAGAAGAAGAAGAAGAAGAATCTAATAGTGGAGAACATGACTAATGACAATGTATATGCCATTCCATGTAACATTGGAAAGAAATAAATGGGAGAAACAGGCCGTCCCTAAAAGAAAAGTCTGTAAGACATCGCAAAACTGTAACGTGGGTGTAGATAGAAAAATCAGGCTGACCATATATTTAGAGAGTACGGGATTATGAGTTCAATACTAGGACACAGTGGTGGTGAAAAAAATAACTTTGAGAGAGAGAGAGAAAGAGAGAGAGAAAGAGAGAGAGAGAATTGTGTTTAAGAGAGATAACTTAATAGCATCCTAAAGAATTTTATACACCCGTGAGCCTCATAAATGGTTTGTTTCAAAGTTCCTAGCAACTGACGAAGGCCACCAGAGCGTACAACAGCCGACAGATCATAAACGTTGCAATGAACATGAGGACAACATCTCGAACAATGTAAATAATCATTATAACCTCATTATTTTTTCTCCTGCCGTTTGAAGAGTTCAAATGATGTCTTTCTTTGGCAATTATTTCCGTTTTTTTTTATTTTTCATCGCCTGTCTATACGGTCTGATATATAGCCTTTTTCTCAGAACCTATCTATCTTAAACGGTTAAAGGACGCTATGGTTTGTGGTAGAATGTAATGCCCACCGTTGACTGACACCATAATATTTGTTTAATATTGGAAATAAATTTAACTGAAGATAAATAAAGGGTTTCCCGATTATAAGAGTTATATTGGTTTTAGGAGTTGTTAAAGGAATGTATTATTCAATAAAACATACAGAAGTTGATTTAGCATTTGAAAATGGCGGGACATCACAAGCAGGTTCGCTAAGAAGTGTTACAGAAAAGTCATGAACCAATGTTCAAAACTGATTTAGAAACATTTTTATAAAAAGGGTATTTTTGAATATTAAAAATGAAGCGAAATTTGTGGGTGTTATTTACACTCACTCTTATGATCTTTAATTATATTTATGAACTTTTTGTTCAAAGGTTTTTTTTTTCACTCTAAGCAAAATAAGGCAATAACACTAGTAAGATGTAATTGGGACTAAAAAAAAAACTTAAAAAAAAGTTATTGAGAAGAAAATACAGGATTTAAAAAGACAAAAAATGACAAATATTGATGCTTATAAATATTTGAAAATTACAGTTAACTAGAATGAAAAGAATAGGCGGGAATTGAAGAAGAAAATAGGCGAATAGAAATTAAAATTAAATCAAATAATTTCAACAGCAAATGATGAGACCTACATATCAAATTTGTCTTTTAATTACATTCATGTAATTGAGACACAAAATAGGAAAAATAATTAAAATATTTGCCCTGAAAATATTTTTAGAAAAGGCGGAAATGAAAAAAAGATTGAATCCGAGAAGCAAGATCAGGAACAATATAATTGCAAATTCTGTAATGTCTGTTGCTATAGATATATATAAAAAGAACCCGACTAAGTTTGTCAGCAATATTAAATTCCCGAGTGAAAAGTAATCTCATAAAGGTGGAAGATAGGTTCTGACGAGTATGAACTGTATATTAGGACAATAAATCCAACTTTACAAACAGCAGACTTAGCAATTGACTCCAAATAAATGCTGTAATTAGTATTAGTGAATAACATAAGACTTAAGACACAGAAGCCAATAATATTATCTAAGTAAATTAAAAGATAGCTGTTTAGTTTAGTAGGTTATAAAATTAACAAGAAAGTTTTTAATAAAATCATTTTCAGATTGTAAGATTTCGAGGATTTACTAATGATTTGTTCTGATATACATTCTATTAATTAATCTATGGCTAGTGAGGGGAGTAGAGATTGGTTTATATATAACCAAATAATATTACGAAACTTAATTACATTTTAACACAACACTCTGAGTTCCAATACCAAACTTTTATGCATTACACTACCACAATATCCAAGCTAACAGTTCCTTCTATATTCAACTGGTTAACTAACGAGTTACTGTCTTGGCTCCAGGTTTTATTAACTACAGTCATCGTACAAGAACCGTCCTTTCAAGGTGATATGTTCTTGGGTCGGCCGTAACTAGCAACGGGTGACATTGTATTTTGCATTAACAATTGAATTTTACAATGTCTTTAACTACAACCTCAAAACTATCTAATTGCTAGATTTATCCATTCATATAACATTACTAACACAGAAGTGCTGAATTTTAACAAGTATACATTCAGCAATTGCTAGAGCAGCTCTTTTAATTGAGTATCTAGAAGATAAAGATAAACATCTGTTTTTCTTTCTCTCTCACAGTCTTCTTCTCTCATTCTGCCTGCGAACGAAGAAAATATAGTTAAAGTGTTTATTTAAACATCTAAAAAAAATTATATAGCCTAGACTATATATATATAGTCGCCGACTGACGCCATTTCGGTCGGGTTTCAATCCTAAGTAAAAAAGCAATCGGAGTCTACCCGTACTGATGTAGCTGT
This sequence comes from Ascarosepion bandense, assembly GCA_037127315.1. Lineage (NCBI taxonomy): Eukaryota > Metazoa > Mollusca > Cephalopoda > Sepiida > Sepiidae > Ascarosepion > Ascarosepion bandense. Next base: position 92,878 of record JBBBDQ010000554.1, on the reverse strand, counting down.
GATACGGCGAAACAGATCTGTCTACGGATGACTATATATATATATATATATATATATATATATATATATATATATATATATAAGAAAAACTACTAAAATGTTGTAAGATAAAAATGTAGTTTTTGACAGTATTTGTTTATTTCTATTATTATGTATATATTTGATATTTCATCAGCAACAAATGATTTTAAAATTTAAAATAGAAGCGTCCGTCACGTGATGCAGAAAGCAACATTTTTCAACGTAAATCTAACTGTAATAATACTTTTAATTTAAATGTTGTTTTAAAGAAATTTTTTTAAGTGTATCTAAAATATTTAACTATTGAAATATTTATAAAGATTCAAAATAACTAAATTCCTATTTAACCCTAGCCTATATGTATTTAATTTTAAAATCCAGTATTTTTCTTCCTGTCTGCGTGAGTATGTGGAATTAAATTCGAATCTATCAGTAAACATTTGCAGTTTTCTAATGTATGTCCTGGTTGATTGAAGTGTTCTGCTATGGAGGAATAAGGGTTGTTTTGGCGAATGCTTAGTTTATGATTATTAAAACGGAATCTAAAACTGTTTCCAGATTCACCAATATATCCTCTATTTGGACATATTGAGCAAAAGAGAAAATATATTGTATTAGGCTGTCACAGGTGAAGCCTGGTGGGTGTAATTTGATGTTGGTCTTGGGTATAGAAAATACTGTATCGTTTACTAAATGTTTGCAAACAAAAAAAACGAGATTTTTTGCATTTGTAATTCCCTGATAGGTTTGTATTTTTTAGATATTTGGTAGAGGTGAAGATATCTGATAGGATGGGTGTTTGTTTCATTGCATTTATGGCTGGTTTATCGAAAATGTCTTTGATTTTCTTGTTTGATTAGAGGTTCTTGTAATCATTTTTTAAATTTTGAATAAGTGTGTGGGAATATTGATTGTGATTAAAAACCATGGGAATTCGGTTGTTGTTTTTTCTTTTCTTGTATGTGAGAAGTGTGTTACGATTTATGTAGATGGTTTTATTTAGTGCTTCTTTTATCATTTTTATTGGATATTTACATTTTAGAAATTGTTTTGTTAGGTTGTTAATGTTGTATAGAAAATCTAGATGGTCTGAGCATATGCGTTTGATTCTTAGAAATGAGCTGTATACGATAGAATTTTTAATTTAAGGGGATGACAACTGTTAAAGTGTAGGAATTTATGTTGGTTTGTGGGTTTGATGTAAAGATTGGTGGAAAGTGTATGATTGTTTAATTTTATCATGACGTCTAAGAAAGGGACGGATGTGTATGAGTACAACATGGTAAATTTGATTATATTGTGGAAGATCTTGTAGAAAATTTATATAGCATAGAAATATATATATATATATATATATAAAATAAGAATAACCTTATACAAGAATTTGTTGTATTCAAACTCGGGGTAGTCTGTTAAGTTAAGAGTTATTTTATAGGGAAAAATGGATGACAACGGTTAAATCTACAGTTCGACAGATTAAGAATATAGTGACCGATGAAACATCCTCTTGGGAGTTTGTTACACAGGGCAGTGGTTCGTGGAAAGAAGCTGTTTGAATGGAACTTACTTTCGTTGATAGAAAACGGAGGGAATGTATTTTGTTCAGTTCTACTTTAGTGGAGTGGCGTGACCTAATTGTAAAACATATACCAGGCAATGTCACTCAATAAATCTCATGCTTAACTAATAGAACAACAACTTTCAGGTAAAATACGACTTTATTTATCATTATAGTCTATGGAGATACACAGTTCGATTTTTGGAGAACGATTAGTCTTTGGCCTCAAAATACGCCTCAGTTTTCGAGACCACTTTCTCATCTGTCATTCCCTGGATCATTCTTTTGAGGTGTGCAAGCAGCTAGATTTGGAGACTAGTTTGGATGCGTAAGCAATTCATGTAATTTTGCAATCGTTGCGATCGACTTGTCACACGTTGCTTTGTCTTGGTGAAAGATCAATTTTTTCTTTATTTGTGGTCGTTTTTTGGAGATTTATTGCCGTATGACAAATAATCAACGGACGAAAAAGAAGTGTCTGGGCCTGATAATAATCCGATGTAATCAGAGATGACAAAATATTTTTCAAATTTTAACCTACATCCCGAAAATAGATTCCTATTACTGCACACCACTGCAAATGACCTGATCTGAAGAAAAATATAAATCGATTTCACTCTGCCACTCCAGTGGTATCATTGTATGGTGAAAAATAAACAAAAAAACAAAACTAAAAACAAAACGCCGACAAGAAAGATTTTATTAATTTTTTTGCTTCATTTTTCCCAGTATTCTGACATAAATCTGACATAATTTGGGATATTTAAAATCCTTTATCTCCAGCAAAATAAACTATGGAAAAATACTAGAAAAATTAAAAATTCCTTGTCGTTCGGTTTTACCGAAACATGTTTAAATGAAAGATTGCTGTTCATATATATATATATATATATATATATATATATATATGGAAAATATAGGTAAATATCTCTACAATATATTATCATATAATTAATATGCATTTCTATATATCAGTACTATGCTAGGTAATTAAATGACAGAGAAAAAAGATTCTAAACATTACATTTTCCCCTAAAATGAAATATTTAGGTTTTCAGTTATTGTAATTTTGTCAGGGGATTAACGGTTATCAGCATAGAATATAAAATTAAAAATAATATAATAATAATAAAAATCACGGGTAATAGCTTATTTGAAACATTACATTTATTTTATAAGTTGAAATGTAGCCATCAGCATGATGATTACAAAAAATGTGTAATTAAATATAGTGCAACAGATTAGTTTTATTTAATATACTTTCTCTGTGGAGAAGATTTTACACATATACACGCTGATTGAGCACTTTGGAAGAATGGTAGATTTTGAAAAAACAGTAGATACTCTAGCATCCAGGCATAGCTCATTCAGTAATGAATTAGAGCACTCTGGTCACTAGCGTATGATACCTGATACGACAAAAGTCTGCCCTCTTTTACCGAGCGCCAATATCTCAGAGGTAGAATCACCGACTGACGCCAATTCGGTCGTGTTTCAAATGCTGGGTTAAAAGGAATTGGATGTCTAAACGTACTGATGAGCTGTGATACAGCCAAACAGATCTGTCTGCTGATGACAATATATATATAAAATTTAGGTAGACATGTTATTTCATGGCAAATCGGAAGTATGGTCCTATTTCATGCGAACCTTTATTAGCTTCCGTCTTTACTGTACGGTAGATTTTATACGAGAGTTATTCTACCACTGAATGTTCAGCATACTATTTGGGATTTTTCTATATCTACACTGTATGCTTATATATATATATATATATATATATATATATATATATATATATGCATATATATATATATATGCATATATATATATATATATATATATACAATTAATGATTCATGACATGTATAATTAGAAAAACAATAAATATACACGTTAAAGAAAACGTTCACGACTGCTCACATTTTTATTCTTGAACGTTTTCTTTAACGTGTATATTTATTGTTTTTCTAATTATACATGTCATGAAACATTAATTGTATCTATCTATCTATCTATCTATATATATATATATATATATATATATATATACATATCTGTCTGCGGATGACTATATATATATATATATATATATATATATATATATCTGTCTGCGGATGACTATATATATATATATATATATATATATGTTTTAATTTGATGAGAACCGGTGATTCAATGTGATATAGCTTCAGGTTTTATGCATCCTACTCTTATGCTAATATCATCCATCATTCTGTAATACTCTACATTAACTGGCTCTTGAGATCTTATTTTTCAACATTGGTATATATAACAATCCGAGTGTAATTTTTTGATAACATTATATATAGATCTCTTTTGATTTGATATCGCCTACGCTCATATCTTTTTGTCTTTTCTAAATGTTTTGTTTTTCAAACCGCCTCTCTATTTTCATTTTCTCTGCTCCTTTTATAATTGTACAATTTTCTAGTAATTAATGTTTTCTTTGACAGAAGGTTAAATTAAGTACTTTGCGATATTGTTATTCATAGAAATGACCTTCCTTGGATTTTTCTTGTTCTCAGTGACTTTTCAAGTTTCCGCTATGTCGTTCGATTTCTGTACCGAGTGACATTCTAGCCAGTGTATTTAGTTGTCCATTAAAGACATGTATGCATTACATTCTCTTCTTATTTTCCGAGCTGTTGTGAACAAAAGACATCTACATTGCCGATAGCTTGACCCCTGGGCAGTAACAACTGTACACATCACCGAAATCTCAATAAAAAAGACAGAAAATCATATGCAAGTGACGTATATGTATTCTGATACGAATGTACTTTCCTACAAAGATTGTACTACAAATCATATCCAAAAATTCACCAAGCAAAGCTATCAAAAAACTTTGTTGCGTACACCATCAACAAGCATAAAGAAAAGATTGAAAAATGTTATTCCATATTATTTAGAAGCAGAAACATTTTTATATAAATGTAGAAACTGGAAACGAATTGCTACATAATATCAATCATTTACCAAGTCATATTTTCGATAATGCTTTAAGTTTTGCCTTAATGTGTATCATAATGCTCTGCATCCTATATATTGACGTCTCTCTATAGATCCATCTTTCTAGTATTCTATATTGAAAATACCTACTTGGCAACAGATTATATATATATATATATATATATATATATATATATATATATAGCAACGTTGAGCCTGATCAGTACTTAGATGGGTGACCGCTTGGGAATACCAGGTGCTGTGAGCGTTATTGACGGATGTGCGTTGTAGTGCAATGGATGTCGGCTCGGAAGGGGAAATCGGTGAGCCGAGTTCCAATTCTATTTGAACAGTTTGCATTCACTTACGCACTGGTACCCTAAGTAAGGTATTAACCCGTCCCTTCCCTCCAGTTATGGGTTAAATATGAAAAACTAACGTTAAGTGTTATATATATTTCTGAAGAAGACGTTTTTGATTAGAGCATGGAAGGAACATGTGAGCAGCGATGAAATTTCCAGAAAATCTGAAAACAAAATATCTGAAATAGTTGAAATGTTTTGGACACATAATGAAAAAGAAGAGAGGTGGGAGAATTTTACTTTTGATAGACATATGGAAGAGACACAAAGCCTAACATGTTTGTCTATTTTAATTATAATTTACATAACAATTTAGTATAAATGTATCGTAGATTTAGTGGGATAGTAAAAATGACAGATATTTATATGAATTTCAAAGAATAGAAAGATCTGGACAGCAATATTCACGGACACACTGAAGAAGAAAATTATAAAAATGAATCTTTGCTGCCTGAATTTTGGAAAATATTATTCAACAATAAACTCGGAGATATTTAGCATCAAAATAATTTTTTCTAGGGTCCTTAATAAAATATAATAAAATAAACAAGCCTACCTAAGTATTTATATAACAAAACCCAGCACCGAATACATTGCAAATTCTTATTTGAAAGTTATTTGGAAAATTTAGATACATAGCAGATAAAGGAGACCAGGTTTGATTGCAGTGTTCCTCACAGCGAAGAATATGTAGCTGCAGTCTAGTAAATATACAGAGTACGGCAGATAAATTATCGCCATTTTACATTTTTAATTTGGAATACAAGCATTGATTGTGTTTTTGTTCTGTCGCATTCACAGGATAGGAGGGATATTTGCACGCTGTGTTTGTTAAAAATAAAGGACCATGACGAAATTCACTCTGCCAGGTATTTAAAAACGGCACACTACACTGCTTGGCAATTGCAACTGAAGCTCCAATATGCACATTTCAAAGCTTTTGGTCGTCAATCTGACGACTTTGAAGAATATTTGGAAATACTTGGATGAATCTAGTGGTGATTTTGAAGGTGTTTCGAGTGATCAGCAGTTACGCCGACGTTATCATTTCAACATGGTTTCAGTCTCAAACTGGATGTTTACAAGAGTTTTGAAGAGGTTGTGTTTGTCCGGATCAAGTTCCTGGCTGCCGGATAGCCTTATATCTGGCAACATGTCTCTGCACCATGTTACACAAGAAAGTGTATCCATCGTTAGTCTATCAAACAATTGTTACGACCACATCATCCTTTGCATCTGGTCATATAACTCTCCAGATAATAAACTTGTATTGTTATGTGTGATGCACATTTGAGCGAGAGACAACAGAATCTGTTGTAACACCGAAGATGAACTGAAGGCAAAGATTACGGCAGCATTGTTCAACTTAAACATTCTAACCATCCAAAAAAGTTGCAGAATATTCTGAAGTTGTCTGAATGCCATGTGTGAAGACAATAGCGATTTTACTTATTTTAGTTTTTTTTAACTTGTTCTTATGACATCTTGGTAAATATATCTATTAAAAGAAGATGTTAATGATATTGTAATTCTTGCCTTATTTAGAGGACAATTTACCCATCTCAAAATGTACCAGAAAATGTTCTAATCATCGTCTTAATTCCGGTGAGTGTAGATCACATCGTACAATGGCTGACACAATGAACATTACAAAAGTAATTAAAAGACAACATATGCAAAGATCTTTTTCCAAATGCATAAAAAATGAACATTTTTCCTATCAGAAAGTCTTAATCATTTTAATTACAGTTAGCTTGATATCTTTAATTGAGTTTAACTCAAATATATTTTGCTTGTAGTGGCTTTCTTTCTGAAAATTTGAGGGTTTTTTAAGAAAATCCTACTTTCACTTGCTTTTCATTTCATCTCGGCCCACAAAAGAAACAAATTTGAAGCTCAAGTTTTGTACGCGATTGAACCAGTTAGCGAGAATATGTGACTCTGTAATACATAGATTCCTAAATCTTACCTTCAACATCCACACGAAACTCACATTACACAAAGGTGTTCACCCAGCATGACATTGATTGTTTTCGACAGGTGTCAGCTTAAATTTTCACCTCGTCTCCTGGCAACAATATATGTCATCATCTCACCCGTGTTTAATTTTATAGGGTCATTTTTCATAAATGAATATATGAAACCCATATTGTTGATGTTAAAAACATTTTATACGCTTCCTACGATCTCTGTGTTAAACTTTTATTCTTATTTAGAATTTTGTTTATTTGGGTTTATAGAATAATTTCACGTGCATAAAAATAATCGGGCGTACAAAATGATTACACTGAACTTAGCCGATGTATAACCATTTCCATTTCGAAGAAACTTGCGTGATACAGATACCAAAGCTGTACCTTATTGTGATGAAGTATTTGGCTTATATTCCATTAATGAGTTTGCAGAGTAACCATATAAATTAGTTTAATTTAAATATAATTTATTCAATCAAAAATTCACTAATTATGACATCAAACAAAGCAAGAAGTAAGACTTAACCAGCTAAACAAAATCCCATAAACCTGTTAAAATCTCTTTCTCGAAAATACGTGGTACCCTACCAAATTTTGCAGATTTTATTCCTTCCTCCACGTAAACTCTCCTGACATCTTAGCTCTCTGTGAGACTAACCTTAACTCTTCGATTTCTTCCTCCGATTTCTAGCACTCCAATATCCATATGCATGGAATTAGCGTATATATCAGCAACCCTCTAGTTAAGATGAATTCTCCTGAATCTGCACATTATTCCTAAATGTGTTTCCATCTCTCTCTACTAATCTCTATTAGCTCTCCTTTGTTTCTCTACCGCACCCCTTCATCTTTTGAGTGTTTGGTAATTGACAGCATCTCGAACAATATAGATAAGACCATTTCCTCTCATCCGTTTGCTCATGTTTGTGTTTGGAAACTTTAATGCCTACCAAACAGACTGGCTGGTAAACTCTATCACAGATTTTGGTCGAGTCAATACAAGGAAAGTTTGATCACTCAAAACATTACATAACCTAGTGATTTGCCCACGCGTTTTTCTAATACCCCTAATGGACCTGACTTCTAGATCTCTGGTTCACTTCTATTCCTGACTCTTGTTATGTCAAGTAAATTTGTTTTCTTGGCTACTCTGATCGTTCTCGTTCTGTGCATTCCGTTAATATATTTTCTACTTTCCCTCCACGGAGAAATCTGCGACGTGCAGATTATCTCATGGCTACCAAAGTGGACACTGAGAGTCGTTCCGCGATTTCCTATGTGACGTACCTAGGAACAAAAGTTTTTATGCTTCCCGTTCAAGACCGTGCATCCGAGGCCTCATCTTGGATTAAAGCTGGCATATTGCATTTCATCCGAGTCAGAATCAGAAAGTTACTGCTTAAATTCTATTCGCCCCTCTTATTGTCCTCTGCTTGCTCAGACGATATTTCCTACAGTAATCAATGCTTCAGTCTTTATCGGAGCCACGCGTCTGAACATATTAGGCGCCTTTTTACTTCTTCTCGTAGGAAGTGAAAGAGCATCCTAAGTTTTTGTTTACTGACTGAATCAAACAGCCTAAAACATTCCTCACGTTCGGCTACAAAGATTACTGTCGGTTCTGTAAAGATTTGTTTAAAAAAAGCAATTCCTCAATCTCCAATTTAATAAATAAACTTGGGGTCCCCATATCATCAGCGGACAAGTGCTTTCGTTGCACATTTTTCACCAGCTGAGCATTTTAATTGTCTGGGGTATCCGTACCCGGATTAGGACCTAGAACTAAGGCTCAATTGAGCGACTTACACATTTAACCCTTGCTGGTCCGTAACATAATTTCCAAGCTTGGCTACCATATGGCGATCGGATGTGACGAATTCTCGATAATTGTTCTGAAGATATGAACCTATTAACTTTCCTCTGACCTCTCCAAACTCTGAAATCACAGCCTCACTGATTGTTCCTTTATTGCCTATTGGAAATATCCTCCTCTGTTGTTCCTGTATTTAGGAACGGTTGAGAACACTCAGATACCTCTAATTATCGTCCTATCAGCCTCCTACCGATTTTTGGTAGTCTTTGAGGCTCACAGCTTACTGCTTTTCTCCTATAAATGTTATTGTTTTTGCTTCACTAGGTCTACTACTGATATACTGACGACTATCACAGAGTATATATACCATGCTCTTGATAAGAACGGCGACACTCTAGCTGATGCCGTAGATATTTCCAAAGCTTTTGTCAGAATATTTCATGCTTGTCTTTTACGCAAACTACAGGGCTACGGTATTGCCTTTTACGCAAACTACATGGCTATGGTATTAGACGCTTGTTTGATCTTATCTAGTCATTCTTTCAAATCACGTAATGAATCTAGTATTTAAGTGACATGCTTACAGATTGTACGAAGGCGGGTATGTCTCAAGGTTCCATTCTAGGTTCTACGCTTTTCTGATCTTAATCAACGATCTCCCGAATATAATCAGATCTGAAATAGGCATCTACGCTGATGACACCACAATTTACTCCTGCCTCGATATGAATTTTTTCGGAGGTTGACAAAGCAAATTTCATGCTGATCTGGAGAAGGGCTTCCAATCTATGGTGGACTGAGGTAAAAAATGACTCGTAAATTTGAATGCTTCCTAAACAAAGCTGCTCTCCTTTAATCACCATAGATAACCGCTCCTACCCCTCTTTCAAAAAGCAAGTTACCGCACCTCCAAGGTCTTACCCTATAAGCCGAACGCAAGTGAAATGACTACACTGAGTCACTAGCTAAATCTCCTCCTAGGAAGGTCGGTTCACTGTATAGGGCAAAGAAAGTTTTTTCTTTTTCTCATCTGAATCCATCTTGAACATATATAAACCTACCGTCCGTCTGGGCATTGAATACTGCTGTCATATCTGGTCGGATGCCCCTGCTATTCAACTCGGGGTTCTCTTCAAAATTAAATATAATCGATCCCGACCTAGTAGCTCAGATTCAGTTACTTTCTTACCATCGAAAATGTGGCGTCCCTCTGTCTTTTGTACGAATAATTTCACGGCTTCTGTTTCGATGTGCTTAGTTTCCTGCTGCTCCTCTGCATGAATTTACTCGAGCTAACAGACTAGTTCCCACCATTTTAAAGTGGAACTAATAAAATGTAACCGCAACTTTTAACCTACCCTTTTTTTATCTCACTTCCGGTTAGTGTAATTGCCTTCCGTATACTTGTTTACATCACAGCTACAATCTCCAATTTAAATGCAATGTCAATTGCAATCTCTTTTGTCATTGACTTATAGTTTCCCTGAGATACCTTGTATTGTGCTCTTTCATTTTCTTTTATTCTTATGCAACTCTTTTCACACAAGTGTTTTCGTCCTCCTCTTACCATTTCTCTGACACTTCCTGTAATTTTTTCTTCTTTCACACCACTTTCCTCTTATGTAACCCCCATTCGCATCTGTGGCAGCACCGCTTTACTTGGGGGTGAAATGATTATCAAGAAATATCAATACAAATAAAATCTGGTCTTAAATGATATTTTAATTTTTATATATTTTTGTTAAAATTGAAATCTTTTTAAGATCCACACATGTCTTTCAAATTGACGGAATAACTGTAATAAAATGTTTAGATTACATTGCTAGATTTTATTATCAGATTTTTATTTAGGAATCATTTCGTTCTATAATAATAGTCGGGATGAATAAAAATGTTATTAGAAAATTTACCTTTCCCAAAAAGTAATAAATTTCGATTTTATATGTTTTTTCAAATGTTACGTTCTTAAAATCATGGCATTTTTAACCCTAAAATGTGTGTTCTCATTGATTTCTCCACGGTTTGCGTTCAGTGTTAACATTATCCTTGACTGACTGCCACCTAAACCTAAATTGATATGATAAATCAATCGAATCACAATATTTTTTGAAACGTTTGATCTTCACTTTACGGCATAATGTGGGATTCTCGATTTCCATTTATAGGTCTCACGCGTTTATTAACTTTCGTTTATCCTCTTGTTCTTTGCCTGTGTATACTATATTTATTTGCTCTCATAAAACGTTGATGCATAAACAGATATCAACTGTAGCCTAATTCAGCACACAGCGATGTTGAGGTAACCCTTTAGCACATTTATGGAACACCTGGGTCTTAGAACGTTAGAGGCTGTCGCTGAATAAAAAAGTAGTTCGGTATAATTTAGGATGTTCTTAGAATATATCAGGGTTAACCTAAATAAAGTGTCTGGATATGCATTACGTTCAATTCAATTCATACGTCTTGTATTTCCTGGTGAAATCACATTTGAGGTTTGTCTGGAAGATTCAAGGGCTTACCAAGTTTTACACTTCCATGATATTTAGTTTATCAACTTGTGTGTTTACTCATATTTTTTAATTTATAATATAATTATGCATTCTACATTTAGGAGTGTCTATTGAAATTTATATGCACTAATAATACAAAAGAAATACAGTAAATTTTTATAAGGTTTCTTTAAAATGTTTCACAATAAATACTGGGTTTAACGGTACAAAATATTGGTATCTGATGTTGGCTGTAGCCAGCAAAATGTATTCACCTTCTGGAACAACAAAAATAGGGAAAATGTACAAAATATCTTTGAATATAATACTGTTTCATGCCATATAATACTGTTTCATGATTATATTGCTTGCATAGTCTGTCTTACTCTCACTCTCTCTCTCTCTATCTCTTTCTCTCTGTTTTTTATCTCTTACTCTTGTAATTATGGTTTCTCTCATTGTATTTTTTTTATTCAAATAACTTTAAAATAAAATGACTTTGTTTCCTATATTAATCAATGAGCAGAAATATAGAGTGAACCAGATTATGTTACTTAGAAAATACAACTAATGATATATAATATTGTCCTGTCCATCTTCACAAGGAAAATACTTGTTCACACCACTAATATACTACACAATGAAAATAAGAATCAAATATTTCTGGTTCTATAGCCGCGACACTGTATATAAAAATGAGCAAACCAACTATGAACACAGTTTATTAGGTGTGTTTTAGCAATGATTAATAATACATTTAGCGAACCTCCAAGTTGCATGTTTACCGTCTGTGGTTGGCTCTCTTACATTGTAAGAGCTTGTTTGCCAAAAAAAAAACAAAAAAAAACTAAAAACACCGTAGCTACAATTATAATTTTAAACTATTCATAGCATTTCACTTACACACGTGTTTCCAAAAAATCACCATCACAACTATCACAGTTATATTAAGTTAATCTTCCCAATTCACTCCTAACAGTGATCACAGAGGTGATCAAAATGTCTTGGGTTAACATTTTTTTAATCATATTACCCCGAGCAATGGGCTACATAAAAGTGAAGAGATTGGAAAAGAGAAAACCGAAAACCGCATCCTAAACAGGAAACAAGGGATGAGCCTCTTCACCTTTTCAATAAAAGTGTGTGGAGTGTGAACCGGGGGATTGTTTAGTCTATCTACTTCAATTGAGAAAAAAAAGTCAGAAGATTAGAAAAGAGAAAACCGGAAACTGCATCCTAAACAGGAAACAAGGATGAGCCTCTTCACCTGTTCAATAGATGTGGGTGGAGTGTGAACCGCGAGATAGTTTAGTCTATCTACTCCAATTGTAAAACAAAAAAGAGAAGATTAGAAAAGAGAAAAGCGGAAACCGCATCCTAAACAGGAAACAAGGGATGAGCCTCTTCACCTGTTCAATAGATGTGACAATTAGAAAGGAAAAAAGATTATTATAAAATAAATAAACATGATTTGTCTGTATTATTTGTTGAAATACGATAATATATATATATATATATATATAATGAGTATATATATAGTATAAAAACGCTAAAACCTAAAAAGATAAAAAAGAAATCAGTGGATATGTAAAATTAAACAAAATCACAGAGTAAGTATATGTGGGAATATATACATAAGTATATGTAGATTTAAGTTAATATACGTAAATCAGTTGGCCTGATAGGGTCAAATATACGCCTAAAATCAGGGGAATTGGTTTTTTCAGAGGTCATACCATCTAAGACTGTCAAATAACTTCAAACGGACACTACCCATATTTGGAACTGGAGTATATCTTTTTCTCCCCTTCCCCCCGTTCCTGCATTTCTTTCTTTCCTCCTTCCCTTCAAAAATATTGTCATTTTTTTTTTGTTCGTCATCTTATGTTTATAATTATTATTTTTATGATGTTCCCTCTTCAATTTATGCCATATGGAGGAAATATTGTAAAAGGATCTGAAGAGATGGGCCGTTTAAGCTCATTGAAATGAACTATAGTTTACAACTAATATGACGTGTTGAGATTTACTTTATAAAGTTCACAACACACACTCTCTCTCTCTCTCTCTCTCTCTCTCTATATATATATATATATATATATATATATATATTTTAAACATGTTATTACACAACTGAAGTTTCTACCCTTTGGTCTTCTTCAGGCGATTTGCAATAAGTATTATAAATCGGCTGAAAACAACGGAAGGTAGAAACTGGGTTGCGTAATAAGTTTTACAATATAATTCTATCGATCGATATTTATATAAACGTGTACTCTCCCGTCGATTTCGACGTATGAGCGTCTAACACAGTTAGACTACCACACAAAGAATTGTTTAAGGTGATGAAGGCTTGTGTAGCACCATCCACACTTTTTAGAACTGCTAACAAACAATAGGTGCAGAACAGACCTCAGTTATTTAACCCATAACTGGAGGGAAGGGACGGGTTAATACCTTACTTAGGGTACCAGTGCGTAAGTGAATGCAAAGTGTTCAAATAGAATTGGAACTCGGCTCACCGATTTCCCCTTCCGAGCCGACATCCACTGCACTACAACGCACATCCGTCAATAACGCTCACAGCACCTGGTATTCCCAAGCGGCCACCCATCTAAGTACTGATCAGGCTCAACGTTGCTTATATATATATATATATAATCTGTTGCCAAGTAGGTATTTTCAATATAGAATACTAGAAAGATGGATCTATAGAGAGACGTCAATATATAGGATGCAGAGCATTATGATACACATTAAGGCAAAACTTAAAGCATTATCGAAAACGGTTATAAATTAAAATTTATATCAATGACTATGTTTTTAGCTTTAGTCCAAACAAACGGAAATTATATATGGAATAATTTTATTCAGAAAATTTAAAAAACACGAAAAACACTACACGATAACACAGAAGTCTACATTTTTGACCTAGAAAATCTATTTTCTGGGAATTTTTAAAATAGAAAGCAAGTATGGGGAGGACAGGATGTTATCTATCCATTTGATTATCATGTCTGGTGATTGGGAGAATATAGTAACAGATTAAATACATACACATGCGCAGACGTCCACTCATAGACATACACCGCGCACACACGCACACACACATACATCCCCACACATAAATCTATAGATATATAAGCTCATACATAATTACAAATTAAATGATGAAAATACTTTAAACACATAAAAATAAACCTAATCTCGTCTCATAATATATAATAAAATCGATTTAATATTATCTATTATACATGCAATAAATAATAGAAACACATAAAAGTAAACCTAATCTCGTCTCATAATATCTAATAAAATCGATTTATTATCTATGCAATAATTTACTTATGACCACCAAAACACAGCTATAAATATTGTTTGATAATGTAAAATGAGTTTATTTTAGAATGTTAGAAGGTATCGTCTGTGAGCTTTATCACTTGAATTTCACGCTGACATCCGTGAATGATTTCGTTTAAGACAAGAAATGTACTAGGTGATAAAGAGGCAGGATTTTGGGAAAAGTTTTCTTAATCGAACACACGGCTTAACATTGGATAAATAAAGTATGAAGATATTACGAACAGTGGATATTGTAAGAAAATATGTGGGTTTGCGGCACTAAACAGTAAAGCTCATCTGGGAATTTCTCACGAAAGTAGGAATGGTACTGATACTCTAACGAAATCGCTTCTATGGGACAGATGGATCCGAGTGTAGTATAATAAATACCCCCTCATGTCTACGCAGATGAGTAAACTAACTCTGACTAGAATGGAATGTGAGGATTAAGCTGATCAAGCCCAGATACTTCAGAAATATTCCGTTACTATGCCTTGTAATGTTAAAACCTGGACGATGAAATCAGATACTCCCTGTAAAAGAAAAACATTTTACACTTGCAACGTTCACAAGGGATCATATATATTAGTATTCCTTGATGATTGTAGTGAAATCGGTTACCAATATAAATCCCCACGCATTATCAGATATCATTGAATTCGAGAAGAAAATGATGTTTTGATATCGGTCCAAGAAATCTTGACTGCCAATATCATTTAATTTCTTCTGTTTTCATATTTTAGCATTTAGATGCCAAGAATATATTTCTCCAATGATCCTTAAACGATCCACTCCAATAACATTTGCGTTCAGTCATCAATCACAACATTTGGCAGTTCTGTTAGGTTTCTGAACCGGAAATTAATGAATACTATCAGTAAATTAATTCCAGCATAAACAAATTGTACAGTGACTAATTCCATAAATCACATTTAATTTTTAAGACTATAACTGAAACCTAGTCAAAAAAGAATTCAAAAAAAATTTTCAGCAACATCAGCAAAAATATATTCTTCAAAAACATGCTGGGAATGTTATAACCAGGTATGCAATTTTAAGGAGATAGAAACAAAAAGACCAGTTATACTGAGAATGAGAAAACGACATTTTAAATTTCTATGATAGATACTAAAAAAGGTTGAATAATTTGTCTCTCGAAAGACAGAAAGAAAGTAAAATAGACTGAAGGAAACATCATTCTTTGTTTTTGAGATGTTTGAGATGTAGAGCCGTAGCACAAAACAAGATACAACAATAGTAATTAATGCAGTGATTAATGGAAAATATATTAATGTGCAAGATGGATTCTAACATAAACCGTATTCTGACAACGTTTGTGTAAACCACCTTGCAGTATACGTAGCAACTGATTGGATATGTTACTTGAAAGCATGAAGTCATGAAGGTGTAGTGTGTGGATTTCCTCGAGGTCTAAGAGTTCTTTCTTCATTACATATCCGACTTATTTCAACTCTCTTTCTGTTATTATGAACAAGTTTCACTTTTGTTTCTATTTTATCTAAATCTTACTCGTTGCTCACATTTTCAGTATATATTATTCTCAACATATTTCTGTTGTAAAACATATCCTCTCAAGTTTATCTTTATCTTTTGGAAGAGTACCATGATGCAATTAATTCCACAAGAAATTTTGAAATATCATACTGTGCTTGATGGAATTCTAACAAGAAACATCAATAAGAATATTTCAGAAGATTTGGATGTCCATCTTAAGACAGCACAATAGATTTTTGATGAGTTTAATAGTAATCACAAAGATGTTTAAAGTGATCACTACTGATGCTAATTTTATAATTCATTCCTCTTCCCACATGGCCTCGGATTCAACAAGGACACCTCCATGAAATGACTTGTGGGGGTAGTGCTAACCTAAGTCAATAGATTGGCATCTGGAAAATCCACTGTCTAGCAGTAGGACTTTGCACTATGCACAGGCAATTTCAGACAATTTCTGAACATACATAATCATTTACAACTGGCGAACTAACTCCGCAGATTTTAGTCAACTTGATTATTATGGATGGGGCACAGTTGAGCGCGAAACCAACAAAACCCCTTGTAACACCAAAGATGAAATGAAAGCAATAAATATGACAGCATTAAGCAAATTAAAAAAGCAGACCGCTGGAAATAAATGCAGAAGAATTCGGTGTTTTCTATATGTTGTGTGGTTGAAGCCAATGGCCATTTCATTAAATATATTTACTGATTGATCTTTCAAATGTGTAATTTTCGTAAGTAAATCTGTTAAAATGAAATATTATTGGTATATTTGCTGTTGTGTAATTTAGACAACATTTCACCCATCGCAACATTTTGACAACAAATGACAATTGGCTATATTAGCAATATCTTCTTCTGCAAGAATATAGAATTACAACTGATTTTAATAGTTTAATAATCTTCATATTTTTATTTAACAGCAGATCACACATACAGCAATATAGATTACGGGACAAACTTTATGCGAAATTAGATGGTCAATATGTTATCGTATATCAGTAGCAATTCTTTTAAAACCCAGAACCAAATCGTTGGATTTGAGATAATCGTTTCTATTTTTCAGCTGCAAATGAAACCATGAATCTAGATATCATGTAGATATATTTTCAATCGATGTTTAGTTTAAAGAAAATTTCCGTTTAATATGTGTTGGTTAAAACCAAAAATACTCACTGCGCTCAGTTTAAAATATGTCAGTAATCGGAATGTAATTTATTCCTCGGTTGCATTCTGTGGTGAAGAGCCTTTGCTGTAATTCAAAACAGCAATAGAAAATTGCAGTATATGACTCAGCCATTATTACGAGCAGTTGTATACAAATTCATAAGAAAAATGACATACTATTTTTCTAAATTATCTGAAGCAAAATTAAATGCAGTGACATCATATTGTCTTCTCTCACTTCCAAAGGAAACATTAAGAATTTCATATAAGTCTCCTATGTATTCTTCAACTGAGCATATATATATATATATATATATATATATATATATATATATATATATACACATATATATATATATATATAGGAAAAACTGCTATATTGTTATATTATTATTATATTTTATATTTCAGACCGTCCTCGGTCCTTTATCAGAAACAAATGATTTTAAAATTTACATTAGAAACGTATTTCGCGAGAGCGTTCGGAAAGAGAGATTGTTTACATCACGTGACACAGAAAGCGACAGATTTTTTAAAAATATTTGTAAACGTAAACCTATCTTTAATAATACTTATAAATTTTGTTTTAGGGAAAAATGTTTTAATTATATCTAAAAAATGTTTAGCTATTGAAATAATTATAAAGATTCAAAACACCTAAGTCCCTATTTAACCCTAGCCTGTGTGTATTTAATTTTAAAATCCAGTATTTTTCTTTCTTTCTGCGTGAGCGTGTAGAATAAAATCGGAGTCTATTAGTAAACATTTGCAGTTTTCTAAAGTGTGACCAGGTTGATTGAAGTGAACTGTTATAGGGGAATATTCTTTGTTCTGGCGTATGCTAAGTTTGTGATTATTGAAACGAAATCTAAAGCTATTACCAGATTCACCAATATGTCCACTATTTGAACATATTGAACCGAAGAGAAGATATATAATGTTTGGGTTGTCACAGGTGAGGCGTGGTGGGTGCAATTTGATTTTGGTGTTGGGTAGAGAGAATATTGAGTTGTTTACTAAATGTTTACAAATTAAGGACCGGGGTTTCTGACATTTGAAATTCACTGATAGGTTTGTACTTTTTAGATATTTGGTAAAAGTGAGGATAGCTGATAGGTTGGGTGTTTATTTAATTGCATTTATGGGTGGTTTATTGAAAATGTCTTTGAATTTTCTGTTTGATTGTAGGTTCTTGTAATCATTTTTAAATTTATAATAAGTGTGTGGGAATATTGATTGTGGTTAAAAACCATGGGAATTCGGTTGTTGTTTTTTCTTTTCTTGTATATGAGAAGTGTGTTAGGATTTATGTGGATGGTTTTATTTAGTGCTTCTTTTATTATTTTCATTGGGTGTTTACATTTTAGAAATTGCTTTGTTAGGTTGTTAATGTTGTTTAGAAAATCTGGATGGTCTGAGCATATGCGTTTGATTCTTAGAAATGAGCTGTATACCATAGATTTTTTAATTTAAAGGGAAGACAACTGTTAAAGTGTAGGTAATGATGTTGGTGCATGGGTTTGTTTTATAGACTGGTGGAAAGTGTATGTTTGTTTAATTTTATCTTGACGTCTAAGAAAGAGACGGGTGTGTATGAGTACTCCATGGTAAATTTAAGTGTATTGTAGGAGTTGTTGCAGAAAGTAAAAAAAGTTTTTTTTAATTTTTCTGATATATGAGTCCATAATAAGAAAATGTCATCAGTTTATCTAAAGAAATGTGATGGTTTATACTGTGAATTGTCTAGTATCTTTCTTTCTAGAATGTGCATAAAGATATTGGCATAACTAGGTGCCATTTTCGTGCCATTTGCTGTGCCACTAATATATATATATATATATATATATATATATATATATATATATATATATATATATATGATACGTTTTAATCCTGGCTAAAAGCAATCGGGTCTCTAACTGTAATGATAACCTGTAATACAGCGAACCTTGTCTGTCTGGGGATGATTATTTACGCTCTCGCGCCATAATTGAGCACTCCAGAAGAATGGTGTAACTACTCTAGCATCTACGCATTTTTTATTCAGTAATGAATTAGAACACTCTTAGCTACTGGCGTACGTTTACATGTTATATCACACGTTAACAAGTCAGCTTCCTTCTACCGAGTGCCCATAGCTCAGACGTA
This sequence comes from Ascarosepion bandense, assembly GCA_037127315.1. Classification (NCBI taxonomy): domain Eukaryota; kingdom Metazoa; phylum Mollusca; class Cephalopoda; order Sepiida; family Sepiidae; genus Ascarosepion; species Ascarosepion bandense. The sequence goes on along the minus strand of JBBBDQ010000554.1, from coordinate 73,511 downwards.
GTATCGCCGACTGGTATCGATTCGATCGGATTTTAATCCTGGCTAAAACAATCGGATGTCTAACCGTAGGGATGAACTGTGATACAGCGAAAACAGATCTGTCTACGAATGATTATATATATATATATATATATATATATATATATATATAATTTCCAGACATGAAAACCAACAGTTTTAGAATTCCGAATTCCCCGGCATTTATTTTTTAATAAGTGCTGAATCCAACATATCTCTTAGAGTATAATATAATAATGATTAAATTTGTATTTTATTTAACTTGATACAGTTTATAATGCGATAACAAATATATTTTCTGGATTTTACCTAGTCACCATGCAACGCTATCTCATTATAGCGAAAAGGATTTTCATTTGAACGTAAGAAACAATACTTTTGTCATTTATGAATGTGGGACGACAGAAAAATACAAATGTGTGTTTTATGTAAATAATCTGAATGGTATATATATATATATATATATATATATATATATATAAAGACAAACTTATATCTATATTCGTGTCAAAAAATTCTTCGCGGATCTATCTGGAAGGAAAATGGTTATAAAAAAAGAAAGAGCTAAGCACATGAACATCAGTTAAAAGAATTCGGACCGAGTCAGTACGGAGCCCAAAGGAAAAATACCGAGACGAGTAATCACCTATCAAAAAGCGCTCAATAATTACGTAGAGCAGAATAAATAAAGTTTACCTAGTGAGCCAACAACCCTACCAAGTTTTCACTAAAAACATTCCGCTTTGTTAAAACCTTCGTAAGTTTGTTGGCTAGGTATTTTGGTATACTTTATATATATATGTACCAGATAAATAATAGATTTGAAACTTTAAAAAATTGTTCTTTTTCTTATTATATATATATATATATATATATATATATATATGTATTTGATAAGATAAAAAATAACTAGGGAACGTATATGTATCTGTCATTCATGTCTCGTCAGAAATTATTGAGAAAACAGAAAAAATAGAAATCTGATATATTCAATTTTGTTAAGTTAAATTTTCATTGGTCAAAGTAAAACATTTGGTAGTTGTATATGCATGGAAATATCTCATACAAAAAGCACGATCATAACATATGATCGTACTTTTTTCTAATCCATGAGTCCATACTAAGAAAATGTCATCAATTTATCTAAAGAAATGTGATGGTTTAAACTGTGAATTGTCTAGTATCTTTCTTTCTAGAATGTGCATGAAGATATTGGCATAACTAGGTGCCATTTTCGTGCCCATTGCTGTGCCACTAATATATATATATATATATATATATATATATATATATATATATATATATATGATACCTTTTAATCCTGGCTAAAAGCAATCGGGTGTATTGGAATAGACGGCCACCCTAGCGCGACGACTGACCGTACAAATGTAAATGCACACATACACAATCAATGACACACATTATCATTCTGATGCAATACGCTTCATACACTTACATACATAAAAAATAGTAAATGATTTTTCATGCCTAGGATATGTGGCACGCTGATGAGTATTGCCATAAATATACTGGAAATATCACATTCTGGATTTTTATCAATTTCCTCTCAATCTTTGACTGTTATATTTTCTTTGCAATTGAATCGAATATATCTCATACATATGCTATGAAGACAAAAATTATTCAATAATTTCAACACGACTATATATGTGCACGCTCTATCGATGACATGCATTGTAGCAAACTAATTGGACGAAACAAAAATCTGAAAGAAAATTTTCAAATATCGATCGGAGAAGTCAATATCATCATAAATAGTAATTTTCTTGACTTATATTTCTATGTAAAATTTTACCACCTCTATTTACAAAAATAACATTATCAGAAACGTGTGTCACAGAAACTTGTGTTACACTGCCTGTAGATAGAGATGTTTACATTGTAATATCAGTAAAACAATTGGCGTAATCAACACACATATCGATATACGAGAACAAAATATAGAAAAATACGAGCAACTTAAAGATATTTTATAGCTAATTATTCTGATCCTTTTTGTGTTACCATCATGTTTGTGCCTACATATATATATATATATATATATATATATATATATAAAGCACTATGAATTTATCAGGTGGATATTATGAACTGAACTGTCCTTTACTAGTTATAACTTAATATTTTTATTCTTGATTCTCGCGTTGATTATGTTCATAAATATAACTCTAAGGCGGCAATTTTTAATTTATTAAATGTATGACTTAATTTACCGAATCTGTAATTTAATTCATACTACACCATGATATTAAAAAATGAATATATATATAATTAGTTGAATATGACACAAAAAATTTATTTTTGGAAGTATTTTTTATATTATTATATTATTTTTTATATTTTAGACATTTTAATTTATTTTTATGAAAGTCTAACAACCTATGGACAATGAAAGTATATAGTATATTTACTAACCGCTAACTAGGTTATCGGTCAATTAAGTGCCATACGTGAAACACGCTTTGGCGATCATATCTCGAAAGAGACATGACTGAGTGGGCAGAAGATTATCTAGCTGTATTTTGCCATTGCTTTCTGTGGTAGACTGTTTGCCTGCCAAGGCTATAGAAACAAATCTGTCTTGTTATTTAATCCATAACTGGATGGAAGAGACGGATTAATACCTTTCCCAAGGTTATTTGCGCATAAGTGAATGCAGTGAATTCAACTTGAATTCGAACTCGGCTCCCCGATTTCTCGTCCTGAGACGATATTCTCTGTGTCACAACTATAGTTGTGCTCTAAACAATATTAAACGAGTGATTATTATAAAAAATACATGACACCAATATGTGAGGGAGGAATGGTGAATGTATTGGATGAAAATGAGATTTTTTCATAGAAATATTTTTCAATGATTAGGGTGGTTGTTCTAATCCGCACCGCCTTGTAAACCGGAAAATACGGTATTTATATACAGAGAAAGATATCAATATATAACGCGCGGTGGTTGAATATTGTGAATTACGCAAAAAATAATTATCACTCACATCTCATTTTAACAGATACGTTTACCAAATTTACACAAAACATGTTAAAACACCAACGGTTAAATTTATACAAAATCCTCTCTTTGTTTTAACAACGGCCTCTTTCGAAAACCATCCGAATCTCCTGCAAGTTTTCTGGGTGGTATCTTTGATAAGGTTGATAAGGTTGAATTTCGCCATAACGCTTACCTTTAGTTTATCTTTGTTAATACAAGAAATTTTGTTAGTCTTGCTCAACTGCTCCCATGCAAAATAATCAAGACCTTTGTAATCTGCGCTGTTAGGTGTCTGGATATAAGGGACGATGTGGTCGAAGAAATGTTCTGACAACCATACCTGTGTTCTGCTGCTTGTTTTTGTTTGTATGGTGTAGTAGCCTGTGGCAAGACGTGTTCATCCAACTGGCACTTACTTGAATAAGGGCAGCACTTACTCTTCAAGGATTTTGAGGTAGTCTCTATTGAGACTATTGCTATTTTCGAGGTATATACATTACCACGCTAAACACCTTCGTTATTACTATTAGACTCATTCAGTTCTTTCTGAATCCTCTGTAATTTCTTCAGTTTCAAAAACCAAACACACTGGATATTTTCCTGTTGACGCTTTCGTCATGAATGCCAGGCATATTCTCTCCAGATTTCTGGCGGTGTTAATTGTACCATATTATTTTAATCATAGACGGTGGCCAAATGACTCTGCAATTTACCCATCGCAAACTATATATGCGTCTGTTTGTGTGTGTGTGTGTGTGTGTGTGTGTGTGTGTGAGAGAGAGAGAGAGTGTGTGTGTGTATGCACTCGTATTTCTAATTGAAAACTAAAAATATTTTAGATTTATTAATTTTAAATAACCTTTTCCTTAAACTGAGAATGTTCTGTCATAGATCTGGGAGATGCGAAACTACGAAATCTCCGAAGTGCACACAGATGTCGAGTTTAAGCTTTTGACTCACATAAATCATTATCTCTCGTGGGCATGTTCTTATGATTTCCTTCACCGTATATTCTTTTAATATATATTCTTTGTAACGGTAATGAACTAACCTGAGATTATGACCTACTTTTTGTGAAATCTCGGACATGCAATGAAAAAATTATGTAAACTGCTTACAAGTTTACTAAAGATCATTTTCTACTTAGGAAAAAAAGAGAAGGTTAAACATAATCGACATTTTTATATCTATTATTATATAATTATATGAATATTTTTTTATCTACCCACCCTTTCTTCTTCTTTCTCTCACCCAGTCTCTCTGTATGTCTGTCTGTCTCTCTCTCTCTATATATATATAGATAGATATACACACACACACATACACACACACACACACAACCACACACACACACACATATTTATATATATATATATATATATATATATATATATATATATATATGTATGTATGTATATATATTAAACTTGAATATAAATTAGAATGTGAATCACATTGGATATTTGATTAATTTTTCTTTTCCGGAACGATAAATATCTGAGATATTTGCAGTAATTATCTCTTTGCAAATTTCAGCCTAGATACATTTTAAAAAAAAAGAAATCAAATGAGGTGACAGCAGGATAAGAACATTTGCGGGAAACCAAGGAAAATCAGTGCAGTGCTTAACTGAAATGAATAGGTTTGTTAATCTTTGATCTTTTCGCTTGAAACGGCAGGCGGTGACATTTTAAAACTCGACCGTTCGTTTACTATTACATTATTTTGTTTGATTTCTTTTCTTAAAGGACATGACTTTCACAAGTACTTAATAAATTTGTTTTGTTATATGGTATTCGGAATAAAAATCAAATAATGATAAAATATAAAGTGTTCTGTCGGATTTCTACTTCATAAAAATCAAGGAACATTCACATCAATAAACTGGCTCAATCTCACTCTTTCTCTCGCAATTTTTCTCTCTCTCTATCATTATATTTATTTATATATATTTATGCATACATACATTCATATATATGTATATATATATCTATATATCTATATATATATATATACATGTATGTGTATATGTATATATAACATAAATTGTTGTTATATTTGTTTGAGTAGAAATATCTATGTTTTAAATTATGCAATTGAGACCTACTTGACAACAGATCAAATGCCATATTAAGAAATACATTTCTAGTCTGGAAGCGAACTTTTAATAACCATTTATTCTGACATTAAACCTTTAATTCCGAGCAAAAGAATTTTTCTCTTTCGCATTTATACTTTAGGACTGTAGATATTGTGAATAATGATTAAACATACTGGCATATCTACTCATATGTGGGCGTTCTATAGTTATCGAGAGCGTGCAACTCGGTGTACGACTAGAGCGATCCTTTCATTAGGTTGAAATTTTTAAGTGGTTTTTGCTCTGTCTAGGCAATCTAGAATTCGATAAATTTGCAGATTAGGTAGATGGCCTAAAACTTTTTTTTCAGTATTTCTGTTTTAGATTTTACAAGTTGTCTGTTACTTCCATCACCGGTTTTCACACACACACACACACACACACACACACACACACACACACACACACACACACATATGTGTGTGTATATACATATATATATATATATATATATATATATATGGTAGGGAGCAAAAAGTATCATAAACAGATATAAGCAAAGGTGTAATAAATGTTGAATATTATTACATGAGATATTTATTTTAGGGATTTAAATTTATTCTTGATTATACGGGTTTACCAAGCGGTTTTTTTTCTTTCCATTTTTTTTAAGGTGAATAGCTCGATATATAGTAAGATTAAGAATAACAGAGAACAACTGGTCCGGGTTAATCTCACTTGGATTTTTCCTCACGTTAATTTGCTTCTTCTTTTGGGTCCATGTTTTTCTTTGTTAAAAATTATATTGGGGCCTTGTAATGGTTTCACGAGTTAGAAAACACCATGAACTGGAATTGTTTCGTATTGTAAATCAAAGTTAACCTTTAAATGATATTCTGTGATGGTCTTACTCGATAACGAGTTAATGGCTATCGTGTGCGCAGAAATAAAGAGAGAGAGAGAGTGAGAGAGAGAGAGATTGAGGGTTATAGTACTATCGCATTAACAAATAACTGTGTTTGAGAGCTTGGGCCCATTTACTCAAATAAAAATAGTTAATTTATTCAGCAAATTTTCAAACTGATTTTCCGATGTTTTTCCCCCTAATTCCGGAAATGAGGAATTGTTATTATTATATTCTTGCCTAGTCAAACACTCAATTAAGTCATTTTGTGCTGAGAAATACCTCTAAAACTCTAAAAAAGAAAAAAAATCTTGCTGTATATTGGAATGCAGAATGAGAAATATATTTTCTATTCAATTCAGTAAAATCATTCGATTCAAAATCCGAAAGATACGGAATAAAAATCTGACAACAAAAAAAGGCTTGTGAGTAAAACGGCCATTACATTTTTATTATAACAACAAACTACATATGATAATCAAAAGAGTAAAACATATATTACTTGACGGTTCCTGAAAATATCCTTTGTTGATCTAATTCTCAATAATGTGACCGCTCTTGGTGGCTTCAGGAACTTCATAATACCTTTTTTATTTTATGCAGTGTTTATAATGAACCTTATATAATGTTTCAGCAAAGGAAATGTTGAGATTATAAGGAAAATTAAGCTGTTCATTGACCGAACATTTAACGATAAATTTATTTGACATTTACTCAAAAAGATAAACCGTTTTTATTTCAAGAATATACAGTTCGCAAGTTCAATAACTCTTACTACAAATTCAAATATAGAACCTTCCTTTCTAACATTTTGCTCAAATTATATGATAGCAAGCTGCCATCGTGATTAAGTCATTATTTTCTTTTCGATTTATTTGTGAAAATATTTTACTTGTTACTGAAAATAATCAAACCGATATAGATTCTTTTATTTACTAATGTTTTTCTCTATAATTTTATAGCGCCAGTTTCTGAGATCTGATAAATTACTGTCCGAAGATGGCTACTCTCCGGAGATATTTACAAATACTTATATAAAATGTTTATCATGTTACATGCATATAAAATGGTGTAGAACAAATGAAAAAATATTATCAAGTGCAGTTTCCGTTAAAATATATATTAAGTCGAAAGTGAACTGAAAATATAATTGTTAATTAATAATAATATAAAAATGATAATATCATATTATAATCTTATAATTGATTTAGGAAAATGTTTAGTCAATTGTCGGTGAAACTTACTAATACAATATTACGGAAATATTTTATCCCTAAAATAGACCAATTATATACAATAATTAAATTAGTAATTATTACTAAACTAAAAAATGATACACACACACACACACACACACACACACACACACACACACACACACACACACACACACACACACATATATATATATATATATATATATATATATAAATACTTTTAAGGATGTGATAATAATGCATATATTAATGGCTTACGATCTGAATAGGTCGTAAATTTTTTGCCCTTATCTATATTTCTGAAATGCTTTTTAGGAAGATAGATTTGTAAATGTTCTCTTGAATATATACTGCAGTTTGACTGTATTTGGCTTAGTTTAGCCAGTTTGGTGTTATCAATCTCAGATTGTCAAAGTCAGTTCAGCTTCAACGTTGTCAGTGAGGTATTTATTTTCGAAAGATTTACAATATACATTTGGCTCAGTTGAATGAATCAAGTGTTTTCGTAGCGAGAATTAGTTTTAGTTTTTTTTCTTTTGTTTTGTAATATGTTTGTCAGTGGTAAAATTATTTTAAAACAATCTGGGATGAAGCGGCGACAATGATTACCAAGTCCTATGATTCGTCGCAGCTGACGAAGCGAAGTTGGGGATCGAAACTGCGGTATTCAGTCTATCGTTGCAGGTATGGTTGTGTTTCTCTTTCCGTCAATTTTATGAATGAGAAACTGCAATTTCTTGACACCAAATATTGACTTGTTTACACTCATTTTCAAGCCGAGATGTGCTAGTCTTTGTAACACTTCCTGTAAGTTTAGCTTACATTGCACTTTATCTAGATCAAGCTATAATGACTTAATCTGTGTAAGCGCCTGTGTAACATAGTCCAATTTTTGCTTTGTCGATGGAACGTTGAAAGGCCTGCGTGGAATTTCTTAATCCGGAAGGCATTCGTCTGAATTATAAAAAAAGATTATATATGAGCGTATTTAAGGCCGTTTTCTTTATGCCCACGTCTCTAACTTAAATCTTGTAGTAAGTCTTAGTTAGATCCAGTTTAGATAATATTGTCATGCTCAGAAGTTTTGAGGTGAAGTCGTGTATGTTCGGGATGGGATAGCAATCTTGTATCGTTGATGTGTATAGTCGTCAATAGTCAACACATAGATGAAAATTATTCGAGCCTGTTTCAAGAAATAGGTGGAGAGTTGAAGTTTATGGAAATTCACAGGTTTCGATAATACCGTATTCACTAGTTTGTTATAAATCTCGGTAGACATATCATTATTTTTATGTAATAAACGTCAATGAGTTGAATAGACTAGTGACCCTGAGATTCTAATATAATGGTTTCTGTTATGCTGTATTGTATCAGTGATGTCAAATGGTTTGGTTATTTCTGGATACTAATCGAAGATTTTGGTGTCGATTTCATCCTGATTCAAGTAGAGTTGAACTGCGTTTGCTTTCCCTTCCTTTTGATGCCCATCATACTGTCTGAAAATGTTTGCTTCTATGTGTAGCCGGAGAGGATGTAATGTGAAAAAAAATTAGCTATTATTATGGGTAAGCACGAATTTCCAGATGAAATTCAGGAATTGGTACTAAATGTTCCTTCGTGCCGTACATCTGGGTTTAGCAACTGTTTGCTGCTGGCATTCAGAATGTAGATGGGGTTTGTTTTTGTCGAGACGGAGTTAGAAATTCACATATCTCGACTCCGGTGATTTCAAGAAACATGCGTTTACTGCTCTGGTTTTCTACATAAAACATGCGACATTTTCTTTATACTCCAGCGGCAACCTTTGCTATTACTCACAAGAATACTTGTTTTCCTCTTGTTTGAATTTACAGGGGTTGTTGCATTTTCCGATATCATTGCATAACTGGAAGTGATATGATCCTAGACCACCCTTGGGTTGTGTATGTAACTGCTCCTGCTTTTATGATACTTGCTACAGAGCTGTGAACAGCTTCCCAGTTTTCTACCTTGAGTTTAAAGAGCTTTCAGCCTGGCCTTCAGCTTGCCCATCTCCTTGCACTAACTGTTTGGTGTAGCAAGTGCGCTGATCCACTGTGGTCTAATGCTGAAATCGTATTTCTGCCGGAAGCGTCTTCCAGTTTGTTGATAAAGATAGTGTCTATCATCCGTATTAGTATTGATGATGTGGTGTGAGCAAATCTTCCAGCCACAACCGTCTTGGTATAATTTTCATACATAGTATTTTATCTGACTTGCGTTTACATGTATTGCAGTAGTTGCGATGAAGTCCTGTCATTGAGGTTGATGTTCTTGAATAGGTCTCGTAGCATGCTTTCTTCGGAGCGAACCATTCTCTTGATGGTGATATATTTGATGTTATCTTACTGGTGAATTTAAGGACCGCGTCCAAAACGTCAGTAATATCGTCTACATTTTTATGTGGTGCTTTATTCTCTTTGGTATTACTTTTCTAACTGGAAAATAGACTTAAAAATAAACCAATTCTTATCGTTTCAGCTGTTGAATAGACGTACAGAATGATTTGTGGATATAACTCTGAATTTTTTTCGTGTAGATTAGATATTTTTGTTGTTAATGGAGAAAAAGAGAGGAATAGGTGGATTTTTTCTTCTGCTTGTGTCCGTGAAAAGAAAGTAGTGACAAAAAGTGGTTGAAGGAAAAGATTGGTAGACTGTGCCGACAAGCAGGTGATGGTAAAAGTTTCTGTGTAAAGCTATGTAGTAAGAGTTGTTATTTTTTGAGGTCAGTATAGTCATTTTAAACGGAATTCCGGTTTACGAAATTATTCTATTTCAATATATATTGCTTTGTAGACGTCGTGATCACCAGTTGTTGGCATAGTTACGTGATCATATAATTTAGACAAGCAACTATTTGAAAAAAAAAAAGAAAAATACGATTTAGAAAAAGCAAAATACATTTATTGATACGCAAATTTTGGCGTGTTCACGTCGGACTGGGAATCTGGTGGGTGCTACTGCTATCCACCTAGGGAACTTAACAAAATCCATCGAAGAATCAGTAATGTGATCGATCCCGACTTGGCAGCTCCGATGCAGTCCCTTTCTCACCGACGCAGTGAGGCTTCCCTGTGTCTCTTCTAGAAATATTTTCACGACTACTGTTCCGATAAAATTAGCTCACGGGTGCCCCTATATATAAATTTACTCGAGCTACAAGATTAGCAAATATGCCCCACCCTTTTACTGTGAAACCTATAAAATATAAACGCAAATTCTACTCCAGCAGCCTTTTTCTTGCACTTCGTGCCTGTGGAATTCCCTTCCATTTACGACCTTCCCCGACATCTACAATCTTCAATAATTTAAATGTAAAGTCAATAGTCATCTCTCATCTCACTAATTGCATTATTTCTCTCATGCTCTCATCTCATCTCTGCGGTATTCTCATCTTTCTCTAACCCGCTTCCTGACACCCCTTGTATTCTGTCACTCCTTCTCATAAATGTTCCTCCTATGTAACCCCCTGCACAGCATTGGCGTTACGATTATAAAAAAATATCAAGCGCGTGCGTTTTGGCAAGGGGGTGCGTTTTTACGTGAGTGCGTTAGCAGTGATAAACGCATCTGCTACCCGCGTATTCGTGTCTGAATATAGAAAAGGGTCTGTTTCGTGTAGTCAATCGGGGTATCTTGGGTTGCTGAAAAGGATTGTTAACAGTTTTTGAGTTGCTCGTCGCTGCGAGTGAGTAATTCAGGGGTGTGTTCTCTCGAACGTCCGTTCGATTCAGCTAATATTATGAAATCCCAAGTGGCCATTTTCGACGGACTATAAACGAAGGAGCCTTCTAATGTAGTTGAGGGTAAACATTCACACCTCTTTTGTGATTTGATTTAAAGCCTTGCGCCAATAAAAATGTCTGCTGTTTTCAGGAGAAAGAAAAACCTATTTTTCAACCGATCGTTTTTGAGTCCGTTACAAATCATAAATAGACGCTTGACATAAAAGATATACATAACGTGGAAAGAATAATTGGAATGTTTTTACACTGATAAGGAAGTCTAAAGTAAAGTAGAACAGAGAGACACTGTAAGAAACGTAGGTAAGCAGCTTTTGAAAACAGATAGCAACTCAGAGATTTTAGGTCGCAAAACGATAGATTTTACTAAGTGATAAAGAATAGAAACTCGTGTAGGGCCACGTGTTGCCATGAACTGGTGGATAGTATATATGAAATAATAGGAAACTGTTGCTGATATGTTTGGATAGTGAAATATTTATTGGTGCAGTAAGTGGAATCAACTCGTACAGCTGAAATTTCAGTCTATTCTATTGCATTTACTGTTGCCCAAATGTCCTGAACAAAGAGGTGCATTTATTTCCTCTAAATACAACTACTGGTTAAATACCAAGGACAATACAGTTTTCTAGTTATCGGGTAAAGTCAGTTTAACAGAATAAAACTCTGAATTGCAAACCTTGCAGAAGAAAACGCGAAACAGATCTATTGTGTTTTCCAAGAATTTCCAGCAATTCATAGATAATAAAAAAGTTATGAAGCATCATCTGGCAATGCTAAAATAGCAAATGTAACTTATTCACTTAACCCTCTCTTCCTCTATGATGCATATATTTATATATATATATATATATATATATGTATATATATATATATATATATATATGTGTGTGTGTGTGTGTGTGTGTGTGTGTGTGTGTGTAACATTATACGATTGAAGGATGCAATTGATTCTCCAGTTGCAATGTTCTTACATACGTCATTGTTGTCTATATTTATAAGCAATATTCTCGAAAAATACATCTCATTTTATTCGATGAAATTATACACAACTAAAGAAAATAAATGTCGTATGTAATAAATACAAGGAGATTTATACATTCTATAAATTGAGAGGCATCGTTCACCGTGAATTCTGTCAAAAATCTAGACTATCCATCATCAAATTTACAAAGAAATCATGTAGCGTTTGCTTTGTTTGGTGAGCCAAAAGTACGAGACATATGGCAGAACAAACTGTGGTTGTTTCATCAGGACAAAACACCTTTACAAAACGTTCTCAGAATTGAGTTATTCTAGGCAAAAAAGAATATCAACCTTCCTCATTATCTGGTATTAATCCGCGTGAAATTTTATGTTCCCCAAGCTAAAGATGTGATCACGTGTCCAATTTTGAAGGCTTAGAGCCCATAAAGAAGGCCGTAAGGACTGAAATAAATAAATTGTTTGTGAGACCATTCGCGTTAATTTTCATACAAATCTCGCTATTTGTATTTTATTTCCTTCACAAGCGTTATTAGTCATTTTATTGCTTTCAGAGCACAGTATAATTTTGCCTGTTAGGTAACGCCTCTGAAGAAAAGAGTATAACAGCCTCCAAACATGATTTGAGGTATCTAGATCTCTTTGAACACGATGTTCCATGTAATTCTAATACGAACATTTCAGAGCATTTGTGTGTCTATCGGAACACAGTGCCCAGTATTCGGAAAGATTTGTATGTGTCTAATGATGATTACAAAGATGTGTGGAATTATCACTTGTGATGGCAATATTATGTCTCTTATCATCCATTCTACAGAGTTTCAATCTAAACATGGAGCCTACATTAAGTGCCTTTGGTAGGTAGAGCTGGTTTGGTTCAAGAGGATGAACGTAATTGTGGCAACAGCACTATGCAACAGACCACACAAGCAGGAGAACCTGGTCATGGCTCTCAGAAGATTTCTGAGACCATATCTCTCACTTATATGTGCTCACTTCATTCCCACACTGCCACCTTTTTATTATTATGTGTTGTATGAAGTTGAGCGATAAATCAACGAAATTCCTATTAATACCAAAGACTAACAACGATTATGTCAGCACTGACCAACTTAAACACGGAGAACTTCTAAAGTGTTTTAGAAAATTCCGACTTAGTTTGGAAGCCGTGGTTGAAGTAGATGTCGAGTTATTTTAAGAAATTTATTATTTACTATTTCAATATATTTTTGTTTGATTTTGCTAAATATATGAAGAACAATTTAGATAATACCTGCTCAGATTTTCATGTGCGTACAACACTGGAAAGAGCTCTATCTGAACACTAGTGACTAATTTAACATCGAACTTTATACAGTGAAACGTCTAATGAAAATAGTAGCCCTAAAAATTCACAAACCAAATATAATCAGTAAAGAAAACTAGTCTTTTGGGAGAAACATTGATCATTTACATTTCCCTAGTGTCGGTGTGTATTGTACTCTACTAGATATTGATATTTCGTTTTTGGAAGCGAAAAGATAATTAATTCCGAGCATCAGGAATAGACAGCTGAAGTTACTGGGACATGCAATGAGGAAAGAGGGCTTGGAGAACATGATACTAACAGGCCAGATAGAAGGAGAATGTGACAGGGGAAAGTAGCGGATAATATATTTGAAGGAATTAATCAGTTGGATGATGTAACGAGGTTTGAATAGTGTAAAAGGAGAAGGCGTGCTAAAATCCACCAGGGATAGGGATAGAAAGCCATGATCGTCTACGGTCTGAAAGATCATAGCAAATATATGAAGAAGAGAATATACAAGTCACATTTAATGATAATATTTTGTCTGTCATTTTTATATACTTCGCACCATTAAAAAGGTTAGACCTATTTTTTCCGAAGTGATCAGTTTAATAAAGGCCAGGCATGTTCCTTAGTGTCAATATTCGGTGATTGATTTGATCATAGAATAAATCTCAGAACATTTACAGCAAACATTCTGAAACCAGTTTGGCACTATTTCTTGAAATACTGTTTTTATGTAATATATGATGTTTTAGTCATTTGAGGATTGATCAGATTGTGAGAAGTCCACATTGAATTTTTTTACTATTACTGTTGCTAGACTAATCTATAAAATCTCTCAGTATTCCTGTAGTGTTTGACAGTTCGATGCAGGAGTGTCTTGAAAGACATTGCATTCTGACAATCAGCTGACAGTAGGATGAGTAGTAAATTAATATTTCTCCTGGTAATATTTCTCCTGGTAATATTTCTCCTGGTAAAATGTCCATATTCATCATGGTTAGTTGATTATCACTTACCTTTTTATCTTAGTGTTGGGTAATGTGAGTAAATATTACAGTGTGTCTCAAAGGATGCGGCCCGACGCATTTTTGAGGCGCGCCTCATAGAAGCAGCAAAAAAAAAAAAATAGCAGGTGTGCCGGAATTATCAAAAAAAATCAAATATGTAGAAACAGTTTCAAAAATTAATCTGCCAAAACTATATATGATTTCAAAATGTAAAATACTATTATGTCATACTTGTAAATGAATGCATCAGTCTCAGTATAAATAGTTATAACTTCTGACGGATTTAATCATTGTGATATTTTGTATTGTATTATTTACTAATTATGTAGTTATTAGATCCCGAAAATTAGTCGAAAATTTCATCAATGATAATGTTCTGATTCGACTACCTGGTTATCTCTCTTTAACCGTCTCCATTATCTTAAATGTATTTTTATCACATTTATGCTTTATTGATTTTGCAAAGGCGTTTGACAAAATACGATACAAAGAATTCATGGAAATACTTGGCAGCCTCGACATTTTTGGGAAATACATTAGAGTAATCAAGAATCTCTACTGGCAGCAAGCCGCCTGCATAGGGGCAGGTAACGAATTCAGCAGTTATACAAAGACTGAAAGGATCGTAAGACAAGGACGTGTCTTTTCACCGGATCTATTCAACTTGTACAGTGAGATTATTCTGAGAATCCTAGAATTTATGCCCAGATTCGTCATTGAAGGCCCCATTTTAAACAATATGAGGTACGTACATTGTGGATAGTAGACATGGAAAGAAAACTACAAGACCTTCTACAGAAGGTTGCTGAAGAGAGTGACAAGAATGGACTACAACTAAACTACAATAAAACCAAATGCATGGTCATCAGCAACAAGGACAGCCCAAAATGCCAAATACAGGTATAGGGACACTAAGATCCAGCAGGTACAAAAATTTAAATACCTGTGAAGAGTTATACCAGAAGCCAGAAAGTGCGACACAGAGATCCGAAGGTGAATTGTCATGACGAAGGCAGCATTCAAGAAGTTGAGTAAAGTGTTAAAACAGGACAAGTTCGCTAGAAACAAAGAAGAGAGTAATGGATTTCTATGTTATGTCGGTTCTTCAATATGGCAGTGTTGGACAATATCTTCGAATATGAAAGAAAAAATCTCAGCAGCTGAAATATGATTCTACAGAAGGATGTTGCGGATATCAGGGTCTGAGCATGTGAACAATGACGAAGTTTTGGAACGGATGGAAACGAAAAGAAAATTAATAATAAGCTTAAGGAAGAGTCAACCAAAGTTCCTGGGACATGAAATGAGGAATGAGGGTGTGGAGTACCTGTTACTAACAGGCTAGATAGAAAGAAAAAGAGAGAGGGGAAGACAGCGGATAACATATTTGAAGGAATGATCAGGTGGATGACGGAACGAGGGTTGCATGGTACAAAAGGAGAAAGCGTGCTAAGAGCCACCAGGGTTAGAGGGATGTGGAAACCCATGATCGCCTAGATCCTGAAAGGATATGACACATAAAAGAAGAAGAATAATTAGTGAGACGCAAGCAAATTTTCATTTCGAAAATGCGACATAGAGAGAACTTTTGGGAAACACTAGTAGCATCAACAAGCACTCCTCTGACATTCAATGAGATAGAGATACAGGGCTGTTGTATATGATACATATCGAGAACCCAGTTTATTGGAAAACTTTCCCCCCACCTGACTTGCTGTCAACAGAACGCTGAACAGCTAACAAACATATTTTGAGATATCCAGATTCTCACAACACGATCATCTTTGTAATTCTCCTTCATTTCTAAACCTGGTGATGAATATGTTAGTAGTTTTTCTTATTCTCACACCAAACTTACGACTGTCCAAAATTTCTTAGCCAAATAAAAAATATTTCTGCATATCTATTTCGTTAGGCTATGCTTTATAAAGTAAGAGCGTTAATTCTGAAAAGAAACCATAGATTTTAATTAGATGCGTTAGGGCAGTTATTTTCTATCTGTTTCTCGTACGACACTTGTCTCCTGGTTAAAGATGGTAAGGTCGTCGCGAAACTTTTTAAAGATCATTTAATAGATTTTTCTCAAATGCAGCCCAAAGCAAAGAAAGTGTGCGAATATTTTTTACTGCAATTAGCAATATTTAATATAGAAAAAAATCATGTCTAGGATCTTTTGGAGACGATTTTAAAATGCACATTTACAAAATTCGACATTGAAAACAAGATATTCTAAAATAAACTGTCAATAAACTAAAATGAACAGAAAAATAAATAAAATATGTTTAATCATTTTTAAGAATTATAATAAATTGATTGATTTGTGTTAATAAATAAATTATATAAATATAATATTTTAAAATAATTTTTAATTTTAATTGTTGTAATGCATATGCTTTTGCTGTATTTTAATCGTTTAAGTAAAAGTTTAAGAAAGGAAATATTGCCAATGGTGCATAGGGGGCTACAAAAGAAAAGAGTAAAATTTTACAGAGGGGGAGAGAGAAGAGAAAGAGGTACAGGATATAGGTGGTGTCAGAAAAAGATAAACAGAATTATAAGAATACTGGTTTAAGAAAGTTGTGAGAGTAGATTGAAAAGGGAGAAGAACAAGATGCAAGGGATGTTGGGCAAAGGAATGTAGAAGGAGAAGTGAATAAATGCTGTCAAAGAGATGGCAATTGACATTGCATTGAGTTTTTTGGAGATTGTACCTATGTGCGTTGTGGCGCAGTGGATATCGGCTCGGAAAGAGAAATCGGGGAACCGAGTTCGAATTCCAGTTGAATTCCTTGCATTCACTTACGCGCAAATACCCTTGGGAAAGGTATTAATCCGTCTCTTCCCTCAAGTTATGGGTTAAATAATAGGACAGATTGGGTTCTATAGCCTTGGTCGGCAACCAGTCTACCGCAGAAAGCAATGGCAACCTACTGCGGGATAATTTTCTGCCCAGTCAGTCATGTCTCTTTGGAGACATGATCGCCCAAAGCGTGTATCGCGCATGGCACTTAACTGACTGACTGACCTATCATGGGAGCATATGTATGGAATGGAGTTCCACAGGCGTGAAGTATGAGAAAAGATTCTGATTGATGTAGAAGTGTTGGCTGAATTTGGTTGTTTTAAATGTAAAAAGATGTAACCTTGGTGCTAGTTTGGTTGCTCGAGTAAATCCTTTTAAAGGAGTCGTCAGTGAGCTAAGCTGATATGTACCGCGTAGTTTTAAATATAGGTTTAAATATGCTTTCAGATGAAAAAAGAAATGTTTGACAAATATTGCTCAGTTGCATCTCTACTTTATGAGATGGAAAGATTAAACCAGGGTATATACTTAATTTAGACATGTATCTGTTTACCTTTATTAACAGGCTCTTTTCATTTTGTTTTATACAGTCGTTGAATTATATTCGCCGACATTTAAATTAATGTGGCGATGAAAGGAAAGAGTAGCTTTTGAAGTAATTTTAACTCCTTTTCTAAAGCCGGGAGCAGGCTTTTCTTTCACAATTTTTAAACAATTCTACCAAATACTCGCGGATTTAATCAAGGATCAAGGATTTGAACCCTTCGAGAATATGTTATTATGCAAGTTAAAATCGAGTCCTAATTTCAGCCATTGAATGTATAGATGTGCTATGTGCACTTGTAGGTTATTCAATCAGATTGCATTAAATAGGAAACAAAGCGCTCGTAAGAATGTTTTCGGATATTTCATTATCTCACAATCCAAAATGGCTTCTACATGTCCAGCAAAATTAATGTCAGAAGAACGACCTGTCAATGAAAATTACTGACTTATTTCGCACCTGTCAACTTGGGTTAATTATTATTATTATTATTATTATTATTATTTGGGTATTTTTATTGCATAGAAAACTATCAGCGAGTAGAGAGCTGATATTTTCTTCGAATCACTAGCACGAAAGAGTGATGAAGTTTTCCAAACAGGTTTCTTAATTTGTTTTTCAGAAATTGTATTTACAACCGAGAGATGCACCGATATTCCTATTACTTTATGTCCCTCCACATTTGGCTCTATTTTTTCGCTTTTATTTTTTTTAGTATTTTTCCGAAAAATGCTTGTCATCCACTTGCTCAAGTAAGATACCCGCTGCTATCATATGTCTTTCTTAATTCCATCTCGTGTGAGTATTAGATCTTTCAAGTCCTTCTTCTACATTACAGGCCATAGAAGCAGCAACTGCTTCTTCCTTGTTTTATGTATATTTTTTTTGTT